>OZ014562.1:1010861-1577461 GCA_963966155.1 Clivina fossor | reverse complement strand
AGGTGTTACTCCAATTACAGCTACATTTGTGCATGAAACGCCTACGAGAAAAAAAAATTTTTTTAATACACGAATAACTTTTTGATTTTGATGTAGTTTGTAATTTTTTTGTTAGAATAAAAACTTGTATTAACTATTTACATAAATAACTAAATAATAAAAAAAACTAATAGAAAAATTTCTCACCGATCGGTTCTGTAGTAGCAGATCCGTCATAATAAAAATTATTTTCACTCGAAACAACATCGAAAGATAATTCTCGACATTTTGTAAACGGCATTTCAAAGGAAGTCCCACCAGGTTGGGTTTTGTCGCATAAAGTGCTAAATGAATGAAAATTGGTACACCAACTTCTGCTTCCATAATGAACTCAACAACTTTCAGTTTTGACGGTGGAATTATATTAAATCTTAAACATTAACAAATTATTACAAAAAAATTCTCACAAATTATTTAGAATATTTTTTTTACCTTGCACATTTTTTATTATGATGATTTCGAAGCATCGAAACACAAGTATCGAATTTTCCATGATATGCTGTGCGTACTAAACCTTTTTGTGTGACAACACCAATGGAATGATTCGATGTACTCCATAAAAAATTTCCATCGCCACCCGTTGCCTTTAATTCGATTTCATATCTGGAAACAATATTATAATGAAGAAAAAAATATATATACATAAAACTCAGTTCACTTGTATAATCGTGCACTGTAAAAAAAATTGCAGAAGATAAATAGTAGTAAGATTTTACTATAAAAATCTGTAATAAATATTCGGTCAAGTTGTCGATGTACTACTTCACCTCCGATTTCGATGAAACTTTGTATAAAAATATTCCTATAACAATAACGGGAAAAATAATAAGTGGCGGTCAGGTTAGGTACTAGGTTGGATTAGGATAGTTCAGGTTAGATTAGTTTAGTTTAGGTTAGTTATTGAATATTATTATTTTTCCCGTTATTGTTATTATTAGAGGAATATTTTGACCAAGTTTCATCGAAATCGGAGGTGAAGTAGTTCATCGACAACTTGACTAAATATTTCTACCTCAAAATTACTGTAATTTTGTACATATTTTATAAAAATCACATAAAGTAAGTATAAATTATGTAAAATTGCTTACTTTCTGCAAAATTACATCACATACTTAATGTATATTTTCATATTGTTGATGTAACTTCTGAAATTATGTAAAATTACCAGCTTGCATATTATTAAAATATTTGTAATAATTCATCAAAATAATAAGACTTAGTATATATTTTGTGTAATAATACTAATGAAATATTTTAATTGCAATTCATTCATTTCAAAACAGATCTTTTATAGATACATTTAGAAATGTATGTAATTATACCAACAATAATATTAGCAGAACTAAACAAATTTTAGCTATTTATGGAAAATTCCTGACAGCAAATTTACTAAAAAAAAAAAACTGTAATTGTACTTTTCCATCCCATTGGTAATACCTCATATTACATAATGTTTGTAATAGTTGTGATTTTTAAACAATTACGTATTAAATTACAGCAGTTGAGTAATTATATCTAGAAATACTAAACATCATACTGTCTCATAGTTTGTAGATAAAATTATATAATCTTTTTCAGTGTACTAATTAAAATACAAACTTCAATTTCTTACCTTGGTTTAACGATAGGATCCCACGGCAGGAAAATTTCGCCGGGTATTAAATGAATTTGCGGAAAGATTAACATTTCGGCTTTTGCAAACAGCTTTTCATCAAAACGAACCGTGCGTAATTTCGCTGATTTTACACTGGAAACTTCAGCGGTAACTTCGGTGGTACCTTCCATTAAACTTGTTCCCAAAACAAAACTACCATTCATCGAACGTGACGAAACGCCAAAATATTTCGTATCGATCGATATTTGAAATTGGACATCATCGCCGAGATGGATTTTATGATCATTACTACAACACAAATTCGAAATTCGTATTTGTTTTACAAAGAAATTCTAGCAAAAAAAAAATGAGCCATTTTCTTTTGAAAGTGGTGTAAGTCCAATTTATATTATATGGACATATTTAAAAATGTAACTATGTAAATTAATATTAACAAAATAACTAACGTTTTAGGTCAAAAATGAACTTACACCACTTTCAAAGAAAACGACTCAATTAGTAAAATATTTACCTGGCAAATAATTCAGCAACAATATCATGATTTTCACGTTGTAAAACGGCCCAATTTCTATGCGGCAATAAATTCAAACTAATACGGGCTGGTTCAACTACGTAAACAACCGCCGAAGGCAGTTTTAAACCGCTTTCATTGTTATTTACATTTTTATCGTGTAAATAGACACGGGTTCTGCCCAAATTCATTCCAGTCAAATAACCTACAAATTTATTTTATTTCATTTTAACTGAAATTATTTATTAACAGAGTGGCTAAAATTTTGTGAAAACTAATTTCCCTGACTTTTCCCGATTTTTCACAAATGTTTTTTTGCATTTTCCCTGACTTTTATTATTAAACAAATGTAAATTTCTAAGTAAAGTGAACTTTGCACTGCAAATTTGTGTTTTGTAATTTTGACTGACTACAAATGAAATATCCTGCCTATTCCAGAATCAACAAAATTCCCTAACTTTTTCCGGTTTTGATCTTGATATATTTATATATATATATATGTATATACAGGATGATTTGTAAGTAATTGGAAATATTTTAACTGGAGTATCCTGGGCTCAGAATATGAAGATTTGACCCAAAATACTTAGATAAAATGTGGCTCCTTACTGAGCTACAGGGTGTTTTATTTAAAAATTTAAAAACGATTTTTGCCCAGTATTTAAAAACTATTTGACGTATCCTTATCATACTTGGCAGAAAGTGTAGGTACCGTACACCATACTAAATTATGTTAAACAAAAGTTTCTGGCTAGTGCCAGTGGCGTACAACAGGGGCAAGTGAGAGGTTGATCCTTCCTAAATTCTACGCCACTGGCGGAATTGTCATTTTAGCACAATTTTTCGATTCTCCAATACTTTCTGTGTAAAAAACATACTCTTCCTTCCTAACGATAAAGTCACTATTTTTCGAGATATTTAAAGTTAAACATAAAGCTGCACACTTGGGATATTTTCAAAATTTGCTCAAAAAATCTGAAAAAATTCAGTAAAATAGAGGAAAAAATTAGCTACATAATAACTAAGTAACTTTTTTCTCTAACTCATTCTGGTTTGGCAGGAAAAATTATTGAAAATTTATATTTTTTTCATTTTAATTTTTTATTTTCAATAATTTTTTTTGTTAAACCAAAATGAGATAGAGAAAAAAGTTGCTTAGTTATTATGTAGCTAATTTTTTTCTCTATTTTACTAAATTTTTTCAGATTTTTTTGATCAAATTTTTAAAAAATGCCAAGGGTGCAGCTTATGTTTAACTTTAAATATCTCGAAAAATAGTGACTTTATCGTTAGGAAGGAAGAGTATGTTTTTTACACAGAAAGTATTGGAGAATCGAAAAATTGTGCTAAAATAACAATTCCGTCAGTGGCGTAGAATTTAAGAAGGATCAACCTCTCACTTGCCCCTGTTGTACGCCACTGGCAGTAGCCAGAAACTTTTGTTTAACATAATTTAGTATGGTGTACGGTACCTACACTTTCTGCCAAGTATGATAAGGATACGTCAAATAGTTTAAAAGTACTGGGCAAAAATCGTTTTTAAATTTTTATATAAAACACCCTGTAGCTCAGTAAGGAGCCACATTTTATCTCAGTGATTTGCATTAAATCTTCATATTCTGAGCCCAGGATACTCCAGTTAAAATTAGGAATAGTTATTCTGTTACACCCTGTATAAAACAGTAAAGGCAATAGAGATTGCAGAAACGTTGAATTATTAGTTAATAAAAACATATAAAAGACTGAATTCTGTCAATTACTAATTATTCACTTAAGTGTTAATATTTATTAATAATTTATTTTATATTTTCATTTTGCATAATTTTTCAAAATTAATTTCAAATGTTTAAAATTTATTTGAAATAATTTTTGAATTATTGATTTTCAGTTTTTGTGATACACATCGAAAAATACAAAAAATTACGTGTTTGATGTTAAAAATACCAAAAATAGTTTTTATGAACTTACCGGTTATATGTTGATTTCTTTTTAATTAGACTTTCAAAAAAAAAAATCAAATATAACACAACAAACATATATTTCACAGTAATTTCTTTATTATGATCAAAACATACCAAATTTCAGTCAAATAATGATTAATATTACCACAAAATGATTTAGTACAAAGTTTGTACTTGAAAAATATCGTACTGTTGCTTTAGAAAAATAGGTTTGTACTACAAACGTATTTTTATAAAGCAGCATTACGATATTTTTCAAATGTCAGTGAAATAATGAATGATGGGTCCCGATTAGGGCTGGGAAAAAATCTCGATATATCGATAATTTATCGATATATCGATAATTGATATTAAAAATAAAAATTATCGATATATCAATATATCGATATATCAATATATCGAAATATCGATATATCGATATATCGAAATATCGAAATATCGATATATCGATATCCCGATATATCGATATATCAAAATATCGATATATCGATATATCGAAATATCGATATATCGATATATTGATATATCGATATATTGATATATCGGTATTTCGATATATCGATATTTAAGATAGATGATATCCTCTTTGTAAGCTACAAATATTTGATCTCGCATATGGATGAGACATAATAAAAATGATTGGTTTTAATTGAAATATATAACGGTTTACAATAACGACATTTAATATACAAGATTGATCATTTTTATTTGCGCTTGATAATAAAGTGTATTTTAAAATCAGATAAAATTAAAATTATCTATCTATAAATTTTTGTTATAATTAGTTCACAAGTATAAGTATGATATGTCAAAGTAATTATGAAACGTTGTATTAATTTTTTAAATTAAATATTCCAAAATGTTGATAATCATTTTTATTTTCAAATAAAATTTTCATTCATTCACTTTATTTAAAAATAAATAACAAAATGTTTGGCGATTATTTCATTTCATATTCATACTGTTATTAGCATATTATAAATTTAAAATTTTTCTGTTAGTGTTTCTATTTTAAAAATTAAATTATATTATCCAGTAGCATTAGAGCTGGGAAAAAATCTCGATATATCGATAATTTATCGATATATCGATATATCGATAATTGATATTAAAAATAAAAATTATCGATATATCGAAATATCGATATATCGATATATCAATTTATCGATAATATCGATATATCGATTTATCGATATATCGATAAATTGATATATCGATATATCGATTTTTCGATATATCGATATTATCGATATTTTTTGAATATAAAATATCGATATTGAAATTCCAATATCGCCCAGCCCTAGTCCCGATTTAAATTTCATTAGCTGGAGTGGAGGAATCTCGTGCGGATGAACCTCGTGCGGATGACGCTCGTGCGGATGAATCTTCTGGGCTATCGACTACAGTTGTACAGTTTGGGGGCTGCGATTTCTACCTCCACGTCCACCACGTCCACGTCCACCGCGACCTTTTCTGCTATTCTGGTTATTACTCCAATTGGAATTATTATTCTTATTTGAAGAACTCCAGTTGCTATTCTGATTTTGGTTTTGGTTGTTATTATTACTCCAATTGGAGTTGTTGTTATTCCAGTTGGAACTGCTCGCATTACTGTTGTTGTTGTTCCAGTTAGAATTGTTGCTATTTCTATTCTTTCTATTTTTTTGGTTAGAACGATGCGATTTCATCAAATAAATGAAATCCGTTAGCTTTTCTATTGCACCAAATCGTATTCCTCGTTGAAGCGATTGTGCAACAGCTTTTTTTGCAACTTCGGCGGGCACATTACATTCGGTAATAACATAATCGGTTATTGCCTCAATATTTGAACCTCGAACATCTTTCAAATTCTTGATAGCCCCAACAACCAAAGCAGCTTGTTTCGTATTTGATAGCTCCATTTTCATTCTTCACACAATTGATTTTAATAAAAGCAGAAGCAATACGGTTAAATGAAAGTAAAATAAAAAAAAAAAATATACAAAATTTACTGTTTACAAACGCGTCGCTAAAACAAAACTGATATGTTATTTGTTTTTTCTGCTGACATAGAAAACAACGAATCAAAGCAATCTGGATTCAGAAAAACTTCGATACGGTTATTTATTTTACATAGCTAACTTACATGTTCATGGATTTTTCTGATATTTTGAAAGATATAAAAATATTTATTTATTAAAAAATTGCATCAATATTATGAAATATTTGAATATCAAATTGATCGTTATTATTTAAAAGAGCTAATATTTCTATGTACCTCATTAACGATTGTAATTGCTATGTTAAGACACGTAGCTCAAATACAAAACATGTTGAAGTTAATATTGAATCTATTCGTTTGATACAACTTATTTATTGTAACTGACTGTTCTGAAAATTACATAATGAATGTTCAATTAATAATTCAATAATTAATTTAATATTATTAATTGATTTACATAAAATAAAAAATAGTATAGTTTTTAACTTGCTCTATTTTCTATCGTGCCGATTTTAAAGGTACCGAAAAAATACCTGAGATATAATATCCTGCGTAGAATAATATATATATTTTTTGATTTTTTTTGTATTTTGGAAAATAAGGAAAAAAAAATTTTTTCTAAAAAAAAAACGCATTTTGTGCTTTTTTTGACCAAATTATTAATACGAAAAAATTCAAAAAAAATATATATTATTCTACATAAGAAATTATATTTCAGGTATTTTTTCGGTACAATAATGATCGTTTTTGTAGAAAATAGAGCCAGTTAAAAAATATGCTATTTTTTATTTTATATAAATTAATTAATAATATTAAATTTATTATTGAATTATTAATTCAACACTCATTATGTAATTTTCAAAACAGTCAGTTACAATAAATAAGTTGTATTAAACGAATAAATTCAATATTAACATGTTTTGTATTTGAGCTACGTGTCTGAACATAGCAATTACAACCGTGTGAACTAACGTTAACCGATTTTAATCAAATTTTTACAAAAGATTCTCCTAGTGTTTATATAAATTACATAATTTTAGCAAAATATAGTATTGCCAACTTTCCGAGAAACAAAAATACTAAAATTATTTTAATTTAATTTTGCTTTACTACTTATATGGTTTACATTGTTTACATTATACAATGTTGCTAATTTTTCTATGTTGTTTATACAATTTTAAAAAAATTTTAAAATAGATTTTTTATTATATAATTATATCATTTAATAATGAATAATGCTGCATTCCGAGAAATTTTGGTGAAAAATATAAATTTTTTATTTCTATTTCTTAGTATTTATTGTGATAATGTCAAAGTGGTATATATGGGTTTACCCATATACTTATAGACTTGTTTTTTTTTTCATATTTAGTCAGTTAAGATGGTTCGGCCATGTTGAGCGAATGTCTAATGAACGTTTGGTTAAAAAGATATATTTGAATGATTTTGATGGTATTCGTTTGCATGGACGTCC
Organism: Clivina fossor; assembly: GCA_963966155.1. Taxonomy (NCBI): domain Eukaryota; kingdom Metazoa; phylum Arthropoda; class Insecta; order Coleoptera; family Carabidae; genus Clivina; species Clivina fossor. The sequence continues at coordinate 1,569,880 of OZ014562.1, read as the reverse complement.
GATGAGTAGCTGGACTGGTATGATTGAGAGTGTTTTGCGTGAGCAAAAGTTTCCAAGTAGTAGGAATAGAAAAGCATGTATGAGAGGAATTATGAATGTGGATGAAGCGAAAGTTGCTTGTTTGATAGGAATGTTTGGAGGCGACTGATTTCGGAATGATGAAAAGAGTTTGTGCCACACCCTTTTGGGTACATGGCGTGATTGTGTATGAATGTGTGTATGTATATTTATCACAAAAATTTCTTGAGACAATTTCTTTATCGATAATATTCGTATTAGTTTTTACGTAGAATAACACTTGATATATAGTATGTTGACAAAATAGACACGCAATAAATGCAATTATCAAATATAATTTGAAAAAAAAAAAAAATTTTAAACACATTGTATGTTGATCTCGCAATATGATTTTTGATGTTTTTGGAATGAAACAGAAGACATTGGGTGCCAAATCAGGATTATACGGGACGAATGACCCATCAAATCGACGTTTTGAAACAATACAAAATGTGAAAAATACAATAATCTTGTAAAAAATATAATAATATAACTATTGAGTTAGTCCACGACAAAAGTTGTACAAAAATGATCGCACGAAAATGTTCACAATTTAATTGCAGTGACCAATACCGACAGCGCTCGTTTATCAAAATATTCTGAGTACGTAAACCATTCAAAAATGTCAAACTTTACGATAGAGACGTCAGTTACCAGATGGCAAAACCACAGATAAACATTTCATAAACATTCATAAACAGTTAGATCTGTGGCAAAACTACAATTACCCATTCCCGATATACTTATAAAGTGCAAACCACATATTCGATAATTGACATTCTTAAAAGTTTTTTAATTTTGTTTTATAAGATTTGAAAATCTAGCAGTTATTTTTTTTAAATTATTTATTTAACTTATCTCTGATTTTTTTAAAATTTTTTTTTTTTTTTGAAATGTAATAAATTAAAAATTAATTGGAAAAAATTTAAATAAAATTGTAAAATATTGAGAAAAATTACTTACCTTGTTAATTATAATAAATTATGTAACTTCTGTAAGCTCTGTAACTTTTTGTAAAGTCTGTAAAGTGATTCGCACATTTAATTTTTTTTTATTAAATTTATAATTTTAACATAATTGTGTATATTTATACATAATTTATATTAAAATATATAAGTTCTGTAAGCTCCATAAGTCTCTGTAATATATGTAAAGTATTACGCAATATAAACTGTATTTATAAACAAATACAATGAAATTACTGTTTCAATTTTTGTTAAATTTATTATTTTAACGCAATTCAATTACATATACAGAGTGCCCATTATGTATGGAGTATTGTATATATCTCGATGAATATCGTCTTTATAAAAAAAAATTGTATATAAAAGTTGTTTAGCATTTTATTTTCCATAACAAGACAGCATTCAATTTTTTTTTATTTCAGTAAACAAATGAGTAACAAATGACACTTTTTTTAAATAGCAATGTACCCTTTTATTAGGCTCATTTGACAGAGATCTTCTTTCTCTTTTCGATGACGTAAAATTTTAGTACCCTTATACCAGAAAATTTTTGCAAAAAATGTAAAAACTGTTATAAAGTTAATTTCACCAATAACATGAATCTAGATATTCGAGATCTCTTTTATTTGTCTTAACAATTAAATGTAGGCCATAAATACAAACAATCCAAATTTTCTCAATAATATTGTTTTTTCTGACGAGGCTACGTTTTATTTAAATGGAAATGTAAATAGGTATAATTGTCGATATTGGGCCGCTGAAAATCCCCACTGGTTGATCCAAAATTATACCCAAACACCACAAAAATTAAACGTATGGGTGGGAATTTGTGCAGATCACATAATTGGACCATTCTATATTCGTGGTACTCTAACTGGTGACCGTTATTTGCAATTATTGCAACAGCAAATTATTCCAGCTTGCCAAGCAAATCTTGATGATCTTTGGTTTTAACAATTTGGCGCATCGCCCCACTATCATTTAGCTGTACGCCGATATTTAGATGTGGTATTTGCTGCCCCGTTGAATAGGCAGAAGAGGGTCTGTGGAGTGGCCTCCCCGATCTCCGTATCTTACACCTTGCGATTTCTTCTTCTGGGTATATTTAAAATCAAAAGTGTATACAAACCGACCTCAGAATCTGGCCGAATTAGAACAACGAATACAAACTGAAGCTGCAGCAATTTCTCCTAGATCGCTCAGAAATTCTTTTCAAGCTTTTCGTGATAGGTTGGGCCACTGCCTTGCAGTTAATGGCGAACATTTTGAAAACTTATTACCATGAAAACTATTTTATTGCTAATTTCGTTTTATCTTCAAGCTTTATAATTAGTTAAGAAACATACACTATTTTTCGTTCATTTGTTTTATTTTGTTTTTTCGTTCATTTGCTTAATTTTGTTTTCTGTTCATTTGCTTTATTTTGTACAATGTAGATGCATGAGATACTTGATGATCTCGGATATCTAGATTTATGTTATTGGTGAAATTAACTTTTTAACAGTTTTTACATTTTTTGCAAAAATTTTCCGGTATACGGGTACTCAGGTTTTATCATCGAAAAGAGAAAAAAAATCTCTATCAAATGAGCCTAATGAAAGGGTAGGTACATTGCTATTTAAAAAAATTAAAGTGTTATTTGTTACTTATTTGTTTTTTGAAATACAAAAATTTGAATGCTGTTTTATTATGGAAAATAAAATGCTTAACAACTTTTATAAACAATTTTTTTTAATAAAGTCGATATTTACCGAGATATATACTATATTCCATACATAATGAACATCCTGTATATTTAAAGTAAATGTTTAACGCCATAAGGCTATATAATATAGTTTAAAGTGAATAAATATTAATTAGTAATTGAAATTTAAATTAAAAATTTGTCAACTACATAAAAACTACATTAAAAAAAAAAATCAAAACCTCCTGACTACTGAAGCATTTACATTTGTGACAGAACAGTATAAAAGGCATTCAAAATGGCGAATAACAAAGTTAGTGTCTCAAATGTGTCTTGCAATTTTTGCAATAATAAAATTACAGATGCACCTATAAAATGTGCCGGTGTGTGTGGTTTTTCTTACCACTACAATTGTGTAAAATTAGGTAAAAGAGAATTTAATTCGCTTACCGGGTACTCACAAAATATAAAATGGTTCTGTGACGCTTGTGAATGTGCTTTATACGATACAAAAGGAATGTTAATCGTGACGGGTGGCAGTATTGCTAGTGAAGCACCGATTTTCCATAAACTGTTAACTAAAATTGAAGAACTTTCAAAAACAGTAAATAGTTTGGTTGAAGAGGTTAGTGAACTGAAAAAGAAAAATGTGCATTCGCAAAACATCAGCTGTGAATCGCCGGCAATAATTACACCTAGTTTCGTGTTTGAAACGGTAGAAACACCTAAACAAACACCAAATAACATTGTCGTACAAGTTCCTCCATCTACCAAAATACTAAACGATACAAATAATCATGAACAAGTCGGTAATAAGGTTATTGTCGATAATAAAAACAATAACAAATCAACTCCATCTACTGAGAAGGCTGATAAAGAAGATGGCGAAACAAATATTATTGAAAATATAAATACTATGGAAAATATAAACAAAAACAATGTCGTTATTAATAACAAAAATGATAACAATACATGGACTGAAGTGAAGAAAAAACGCATAATACCCAAGCAACCAAAAAGGATTATAGGTTCTAATAAATCAGACGACGGATTGGAAGGTGTCAATAAGAAAGCTTGGTTTTTCTTGGGAAAAATTAAGCCTGATACAACAGAGAAAGTGGTATCTGATTACATTAAAAAAAAGCTTAATAAAGTCAATATACAGTGCGAAAAATTAAATACAAAAAGCCAAAATTCGTGTTTTAAAATTGGTATTGATTTTAATGTAAAAGAAGAAATCGAAAAATCTGAGTTCTGGCCCTCTGGAGTTGTCGTCAGACGTTATATTTTTCGAAAACCGGCCGCGAATGAACAACGAAAGTGATGGTAATCTAAATAAGGAACAAAATGAGTGAAATAGAAGCTGTGTTACTTCAAAATACAAACATTAATGTTGTTACTATTTGTGAACATTGGCTGAAACAACATGAAATTAAATTCTACAATTTAAATGACTTTGTTTTAGCGGATTATTACTGTAGAAAAAATATGAATAACGGAGGTGTGGCTATTTATTTAAAAAAAGAAATCAACTTTGAAACTTTACCACAAATTGCTGATTTAACTGTCGAATTTCATTGTGAATTAGCAGCGGTGAAACTTGTTGAAAATAATTTAATTTTAGTCACATTATACAGATCACCAGCTGGTGACTTTGATATTTTTATTGAAGTATTGCATTCTGCAATTGAAATTGCAATTTAAAAAATTAATTATAACTGGTGATTTTAATTTAGATTTCTTAAAACATGACATTATGTTTAATAAACTTAATGATTTATTAGTAGGATACGGGCTACAAGTGGCAAACAGAGAAGTTACTAGAATATCGTTTAACGGTAACGGCACTTGTATTGATAATATATTAACTAATATAGATATAAACAATTACACAATAACTGTGACGAAACCTGTAATATCTGATCATTCTGGAATATTTTTTAGACTAAAAAATATTGCTCATGATCATTATGTTAAAAAAGATATCAGAATTATTAATGATTATACATGTGAAAATTTTGTTAGATGGCTTACCCTTTCTAATTGGAATAGTATTTACTATGCTGATAACACGAACGATATGTTTAATAGCTTCTTAGATATATTTCTTGAAGCTGTTAATTACAACTTTCAAGTTAAAAGAATTAAAATACAGGAAAAAAAGAAATTTAGTAAATGGTATACCAATGACCTAGCTATAATGAAACAAAATTTAGAATTGTTATTTGATATTTACAGAGTTAATCCTGTTTTTAAAGTACAATATTTTAGCTATAAACATAAATACAAAAATGCTATTAAAAAGGCTAAGTTAACTGCTAATGATAATTACATTAATTATTCAAAAAATAAAATGAAAGCTACCTGGAACGTTATTAACAATGAACTCGGTAAAAGCAAAAGTAAAAATTTAGTTAATTCTGCTTTGACACCAGATGATTTTAATAATTTTTTTGTTAAAGTTGCTAGTGACACTATTAATAAATTACCGAACAGTACATTTACCTATGAGGAATATTTAAATCATATGGTATTGGATAATAGTTGTTCATTTTTTCTTACGCCAGTTACTGATGATGAAATATACAACATTATTAATGAATTAAGTAATAGTAACAGTGAAGATATATTTAAAATTAACAATAAAATTGTAAAATGTGCTGCACATGTAATTGTACCACATATTGTATACATTATTAACAAGTGTTTTGAAACAGGAGTTTTTCCCAGTAAAATGAAAATGTCTAAAGTTGTACCCGTTTATAAAAAGGGTGACGTTAATGAACCTACGAATTACAGACCACTGTCTTTAACACCAGTTTTCTCTAAAATATTGGAAATATGTATAAAAAATCGTTTGTTAAGTTACTTCAATAAATTTAATTTATTTGCACCTGAGCAATTCGGTTTTAGACCAAAAAAATCTACAACTAAAGCAGCGGTTACACTCATATCTGATATTGCTTCTAAAATGAATAAAGGGGATCATGTCTCGGCTACATTTTGTGATCTGTCTAAAGCATTCGACTGTGTTGATCACAAAATATTATGTGATAAACTCCTGTTTTATGGTATTAGAGGTTTACCTCTACATTTGATTAGTAACTTTCTAGATAACAGATTTCAAGCTACATGTGTTAATAATGTATATTCAAATTATAGAAAACTAGATTTTGGTGTCCCTCAAGGATCTGTATTAGGACCAATTCTATTTCTTATATATATAAATGACCTTCCGTCTAATGTACCTAACGCCAGTACTGTACTTTATGCTGACGATACTACTTTTGTAAACAATAGTTCGGATCTCTCAAATATACCAAATACAATTAACAGTACTAATGCTGTGGCTCTTGATTGGTTTACTTCCAATTCATTGGCATTAAATAATGACAAAACACAGAATATTGTTTTTAGTGTCAATAGAATTGTTGATAAAAATGCACTATTGTATGACAAATGTAGTATCATTAGTTTTCTTGGTTTCAAACTGGATGCAGAAATTAATTGGAAACCACATATTAATTATATTAGTAATAAAGTTAGTATAGGCATTTACATGTTACATAAACTTAAAGATGTTGTATCACCGCACACATTAATAAATCTGTATTATTCATATATTCATACACATCTTAATTATGGATGTTTATTATGGGGTGATTCTGTTGAGAGTAACAGAATTTTTAAATTACAAAAAAAGTCTATTCGTATTTTAACTAATAGCTCATACAGGCAACCTTGTAAACAACTTTATATTAAGTTAAAAATTCTTACATTGCCATCATTGTATATACTACAATGCTTACTACATGTTAAAGAAAATTATGAGCATTTGTCAAAAAATAAATGTTTTCATAATTATCATACAAGGCAAAAAGATAATATTAGACTTGAGCTATGTCGGTTGAATGTTGCTAAGAATTTGCCTGCTTATGCTGGTGCATTTTTGTTTAACAAATTGCCCAATAATGTTAGGGATTTGCATATTAATAAATTTAAGAAGGTAATAAGAGAGTTTTTGTGTACAAATGCATTTTACAATGTTAATGAATTTACTGAATGTGTTATAGATATTTCTGTTTAACTGAGTTTGTATTATGACTTAAGTCTATGTACATTTATTGTATTCCTGGCTTAAATAAATATTATTATTATTATTATTAAAAATTGACATAACGGAGAAAAATGGAGAATTATACGTGAAATCTAGAGGCGTAAAATACAAAACAACAAATGTTTCGTACACGTGCCCCTTTACTTCTTCCGTAATGCTGCCGTGCAGGCACATTTTTGCATTAAGAGTACACATGAGAGAATCACTGTACTCGGCGGATTTGTGCGGAAAACGTTGGACTAGACCGAGTAGAGAATATTATAAACAACACTACAGAGCATTTCGCGCACAAACAGTTCAGTCACTTGAAAATGAGAATTTAAAAACTAAAATTAGTATTGCAGTAGGATCCAATTCTGTTGCTATGAATGAACGAGAAAAAACAATGGCGATCATATCAAATGAAATAGTCAACATTGGAAGTCTATCATCGACAAGTAAATTCGAATATAGATTGACTATATTCAAACAAATAAAATGTTACTGCCAAAGAAAAACTCGTTTTGTTGTTACTCAAATGAGTAGTAATGAGTCATTTGATCAGAGTATATCACGGCTTTATGAATGCACGACGACTATGAAGTTGAAGGATTCCACGAAATAGCGTAGCAGCCAATCACAGGATTTGATTTTCTCACTAAAATTTCTAGTTACTGTCTATAGTTTAACGGTAGTTCACATGGTTCTAATTGCTATATTCAGACAGGTAGCTCAAATACAAAACATGTTGAAGTTAATATTGAATTTATTCGTTTAATACAAATTATTTATTGTAACTGACTATTATGAATGTTTAATGAACTTTTGGTTAAAAAGATTTATTTGAATCATTTTGATGGTATACGTTTGCGTGGACGTCCGATGAGTAGTTGGAATGGTATGATTGAGAGTGTTTTGCGTGAGCGAAAGTTTCCAAGTAGTAGGAATAAAAGAGCATGTATGAGAGGAATTATGAATGTGGATGAAGCGAAAGTTGCTTGTTTGGATAGGAATGTTTGGAGGCGACTGATTTCGGAATGTTGAAAAGAGTTTGTGCCACACCCTTTTGGGTACATGGCGTGATTGTGTATTTATGTATGTATGTATGTATGTACATAATGAATGTTGAATTAATAATTCAATAATTAATTTAATATTATTAATTTATATAAAATAAAAAATAGTATATTTTTTAACTGGCTCTATTTTCTACAAAAACGATAATTAATGTACCGAAAAAATACCTGAGATACAATATTCTATATAGAATAATATATATTTTTTTGATTTTTTTGTATTATGGAAAATAAAAAAAAAAAATTCCAAAAAAAAATTTTTTTTTTCTTTTTTTTTGGTCAAATTACATTCATTGTGTAATTTTCAAAACAGACAGTTACAATAAATAAGTTGTGTTAAACGAATAAATTCAATATTAACTTCAACATGTTTTGTATTTGAGCTACCTGCCTGAATATAGCAATTAGTATGGTAGTATTAAACATAAATAAAATTCTGTTTGGCAGCGCTAATTTTTTTGAACACCAAGAAAATTAAATAACAAACAACTTTTGTTATGATTTAAAATTTTTATTTTATAAAATAAAAACAGTTACATTAAACTTATAATTATAAAATAATTTGAAGCAAATGATTTTCAATATTTTTTTGTATACATATAATTATAAAATGTTCAAGATAATTTTAATAAGCAGTTATTTTAAAATATATAACTACTTTTCATAAAATTGAAAATCACCTGCCTCTAACAGACTTTTAAGTGAATTCCATATTCAATTTTTGATCTTACAAAAGAAAGTATTTTTTAATAATATAGTCTACATTTCACTGGAAAATTATCAAATTTTGATTTTCAGAAACAAAAATAAACATGTAAACTTTAGATTAAATTCATCTGCATGAAATCGATTTTGCAAATTACTAAAACTGGAATAGCCAAAATGAAAAAGAAAAATCATTCGAATAGATTAATTTGAAAATATTAATAATAAACCAAAATTAATATTTATTTGTTGTAAAGAATGATATTCTACGCGTCAATTTTTTCATCGTCTGTGTTCGGACTATGCCAGGTGAGTAGTTCTTCGTAAAATTGGATAACAACTTGCGGGCATTTTATATTTGCTTGTTTGGCTTGAACTGAATCTGCTTCATCGGTTCCTAAATTGAGCAAATTAAAAATTATTTCAAAAATAACATCGAACAAAAATTGTTCGTTCATTAGTGTTACTTTGTGAAATTAATATAATAATATTCTAAAGTTGGCAATTTTTCTCAAAATTTCACAAGTTACTTAGACATTGATTCGGCTTACAACTGGCCAGTTTAACCATTAGACACGTGTTCCGATCTTCAGGATCTCGTCAGTATGGGGTGATTTAATCACTGTCCGAAGACAATGCTGCAGATGTTAAGTTCTGGCTGGCTATTTAAACCAAGTAAATAGCCAGTCAGAACATAACATCTGCATCATTCATTATCTTCCGGACAGTAATCAAATCACCATACCGACAAAATCCAGAAAATCGAAACATGTGTCTATGGTTAAACTTGCCAGTTGTAAGCCGATTCACCGATTGACTGAGTAACTTGTGAAATTTAAAAAAAAAAATCTCAACTTTAGAATATTAAAAACAAAATATTTCACATTATTTTATAAGTTAAGACACTTTGCATACAAATTTTTTGTATGAAAGATTGAATAAACTGATTAACATAAAAAAAAATAAAGCGGACTTAGGATACAATAATATAACAAAATAGATAGTAAGTTATACAACTTAATTTCTACTTGACCTTGACTCCGGCAATGAACTGTAATTTTCATTTAAAATTCTTTCACATAACCTTAACAATTTTACTGTAATATACTAGCAGATATCTAAAATCAGTACCCGATTAAGAGCAGCTAACTAGACTACAGCCAGGAGTTCAAAACTTAATTCAATAAATTGTTTTTAAATAAATAACTAATACATAATACAAAATCTTTCGGAACTCGTTTTTTTTAAAAAAAAAAAACTGCTTGGATTTAGTTTTGTATTAATTTTTATTAATAACTAGCTTTTCATGATGTACGTAGAATACGTCGAAATGTCGATTATTAATAAAAATTAATAGAAAACTAAATCTTAAAGCCGTTTTAAATAATTTAGTTTTTTTGATATATGAAGATATTTTTTATACTTTTTAGGTTTTCATGCGCCTACAAATAATAAATAATCATTGTAGAAGATACATAAATTCAACACAGTTTGTTTTTAAAATTTGAACATTTTTTATAATTGCTTTTAAAATTGAGTTATAACTATATAAAATTTTTGGGTAAGATTCTCATAGACTCTAAAACATTACAAAATTTTATGAAAGTGGCTATTTATACATATGGTATGTATACGCAATTGGCTATTTATACATACTAAAAAAAAAATTGGCTATTTAGGGTAGGTTAGCTTAGTAGATTGGTTTAGGTTTAGGTTTCTTTTTTTTTAGTATGTATAAATAGCCAATTGCGTATACATACCGTATATATAAATAGCCTCATCCAAATTTTATTTTTCTCGGTGAAAAGATTTTAATTTTCTTAAAACAACACAAAAATAGTTTTTAAAGATTTTGTCAAAAATCGAAAAATCTACAAGATACTCTAATTGACTGAATTTTTCCGCAAAAAAAAATTCGTTAATTGCATAATTTTTGAATGAATTCTATAAACTATGATGCGCTGAATTCGATGGTGCTATCGGCGATTTGAAAACTTGACGATTGAACACAGAAATCGTTTTTGAAATTATTGTTAAAAAACCGAAAAATTTACAAGATGCATATTTTTTAATTAAATTCTATAGATTTTGATGCACTGAAAACTATATGATTGAATATAAATATCATTTCTGAAGATTTTATCAAAAAATAGAAAAATGTATAAGATTTTCTAGTTAACAAATTTTTTTTCGCAAAAAACAAAAACTCACTAAATGCATAATTTTTAACTGAAATTTATAGATGCGCTGAATTCGATGGTGTTTCTGCTCTGAAACTTAACACTAATTTCAAAATAAATAGAATAGTTTAAATGAGCCTTTATATTAAATTGTAGAGAATGCAAGTAATTAAACGCTGTAATTAAAATAACAATTGCTATTTCCATTTTTCGTCTGGAATATGCAAAACAAATGCAATCCACTTACGCACCTATACAAAGAAATAACAAATGCAAACGTGACTAAAAAAAAAATACATATTTTTAAAATAAAACATTACTAAGCGAGACCTTCACCGTGTTCTTTAGCATTAATAAGAATCGCACCAATGACATTGACAATGATTGCAAAGAAGAAAGATTTATTAACATTTTTTTCCATCTTATTAGCATTTTTTATGGCGTTTAATATGCAATAAAACCGATGAAAACAAATCTTGTAAGATAATCGAAGTTTAAAAACAGGCTCGTCACTTTGTTGTGATTGTCTGTACATATAAGTAATTCTTTTACTTTTTTTCGTAAACTGTCTTTTTTCTGATGTTCACTTGTTTGAAGGTTAATTTTTTGTGGCATTCAAATGTCAACAACTTAAAATTGTTAATGTTACGTTAAATTTATTGGTTGTTTTTATTCGTGTTGGTTAATAAATTATGAATATTATTTATTATTACAAAAAATTAAACTGATATATGCAAATTTTACCAAATTATTGAAAATTTTTGATATATTATGAAAAAAATTTAATGTTAGAAAAGAATAAATCTTAAAAATATCTAATTTGTATAATAGTTTAATAATCACATAATTAATATATCATAGTTATTTTATTTTAACCACTTGGATTTACATACATACACAATTACGCCATATACCCGAAATGGTAGGGCACAAACTTTTTCCACTATCTCGAAATTTGTATTCTCCAAACATTCCTAGCAAAAGAAACAATTCCAGCTTCACTCACATTCATAATACCTCTTATATATGCTCTTCTATTCCTAGTACTTGGAAACTTTCGATCAAGCAAATCATTTTCACTCATACCATCTCTTGAACGTATCAGTTCATTTACTCATCGGACAATCAAGCAAACATACACCTTTAATCTGTCCAAATATATAAATAGCCATATGTAAAAGCAATTAAATCCATTTGACACTATAAAATTTTAACAATTTTTTGCATCAAGTCCTATTTTCTTACTTTGATTTTAAAAGATTTGTGATTGCTTTTGTATCTTTTCATAATATTAATTTTATAGCCAAAGAGAGAAAGAATTCAGTGGTATCAATACATTACTTAATAATAATATATACCTACCTAATTATCTGAATTACTAATACATAAAGATTTTAAGATATACATTAATAATACATTTCAAACGTCCTCTATTACTATTATTAAAAAATATATAAAAAAATCTACTACTTAATTTCTTAATAACATATTTGATGAAAATCTGATTATTGAATAAACATTTTAATAATAATATAAAATTTTATTTCTAAATAAAAATAACAACTTATATTTAACTAAGTTTATCACGCAATGTCACTATAAGATTATTAATAAGTATAAAATTTTCATAAATATTTACTTTTCTTGTATATATTTACTTTTAACTTGAAGTATTTTCAATTTTCTATATTTGTAGAAATTAAAATAGATAACGTAATAACATTTGTATATAAACAATCACTCCATATATTCAATGAATGTGGCGCAAAATCCCATTCTGTCAGTAATCAATTATTCACTCAATTAATAATAACGTATACATATATATTCTCACAAAAAAAAAAATTAATTAATTTCTGAATATGGTTATATATATTTTGATTTCAAAATAATTAATTAGATATCTTTAACATAGTAAAAAATTCAAACAAAACGGTTTTAGTATTAATAATCGACGTTTCGACGAATTCAACGTACGTCTTCATCAGGAAAAATGACATATTAAATTAACAACAAATAAACAAAACATAGAAACAAGTCATTAAGTAACAAAATAAGTAACTAGATCATAATTTTTTTAAATTTTATTTAGTTCAGTGCCTTCACACTGATTGACGTAATCTTTTTCCTGATAAATTTGCTGTCAATATTGATGAGTCTTGCAATACTTATAGTATCTTCGAAGATTCTGTTACAATTATTTACTAAAAATATCTCTTTAGAGTTGCAGTGACTAAAATTACTAGTAAATTATTGAAAAAATTATCGTAAACATAACAAAATACATGTAAGCTTATGGAAATATAATACGCATGCGCTGACATAAAACTCTTGAATTAGGCAAATTCTTCTGCTTATAACTAAAACGACTGTCTGCTAAAACTTTAGTTTTTCTAAACTATTTTTGTTATATTTCATATTCTAACTAACTTTTTTTTTAAATAAATAAATTATTATTAAAATACAAATTAATAAAAACCATATTGTCGCATCTAATTAAAATACTTAATCCCACTTATCCGGATCTATGCATAAATCAATTCACTTCCAATTCATTTCAATAAATTTCCATCTAATATTAGCTACAAATAAATAAATAAATAAATAGAAATTCTACAATGACATTGCGTTTTCTACATAATTATTGTCCTTCTGTTCCACATAAACACACGAACACACACACATACATATATACTCGTATGATAGTATGATTCACATTTTTGTATTAATAAAATTACAAATTAAATGCGGGATTTTCCTTTAGGTATCAATAAATAAAATGTATTTTTATATTAAAACTATTGGATGCGTACACAGACGGATAAATCACGATAGAAAAAATATATATTTATTACGGTGATAGTGCATTTATCAGTCGTGTGATGTGTTCTGTGAAATTAAATTATATAAAATTGAATAGTAATTTTGAAGTTTACGTACTTAGTATTCAATTTTGATACAAATTTTTTGATAAAATTGCTTAGTCAGCGTTGAATAAGCGAATGAGTTTCAAATTAAATAAAATAGATTTTTATTATTTCCTTTAAAAATGTGTTTATAAAAAATTATATTGTGGTTTTCTGCTTCTTAATTATAAGGTATGTACATTTTATAGATACGGTTTCTACACCTCAGTTTAAAGTTAAACTGAAGTTTAATATTAATATTTAATAATAATTTAAAGCAATTGTAGATATATTTTAATAATAGATATTTTTAAATATTAAATAAATAAAAAAATAACGTGTAATTTAAGAAATTATGAACTATATAATTAAATAAAAATAATTCTATCATCTACCGCATTTGACTAGCAATCAAAAAAAAATTAAATTTAAATAGAATAATTACAGTTCTTTGACTAAATTAATAATTAAAAATTATTTTATTATTATAATATTATTCTCATCTTATTTAGAAAATTGATTTTTGATTATTTAATTATTATTTACTTTATAATAGTTTATTAAAATTTCATAATACCGAATATAATAAAAATGGACAAAAATAGAAAAACTATTTACTTTTGATGAAAAACAGAAGCAAAAAGTCATTTTGAAATTAATGATAAAAACACTTTTTCACGAAAAAGTTTCTTCTTCATTTTATAGCATTACACATATTATTTTATTAAAAGTAATTTATTAATAGATTTTACAAATAAAGTGCTCGTTTTAAATTCTTTTATTGTTCACTAAAATATTGATTTCAAATGTTTGAGCACACGGTATATTTATTTGCCCAAATTTTAAATTTGAACCACAGTTTATCGATAACCAATAAAAATAAAGCCACCCACTTTTGTAGATATTAAATTACAGTAAAAAATATTCCTAAATATATTTATTAAAAAAAAAACATTAAGATATCTGTTTTTGATAACAAAATTTAAATTACCAAATATGTTATACTACGCACAATAAAATGTAAAATTATACATTTTTAAAATAAATTTAATAAATATATTATATTGTTACTATGCAATTTATCTATAGGCACAGTTATATCTGTTAAATAAACTATTTTTTGTATTTATCTAGTTTCGATATAATCTTACATATGTGTTGGAAGACATCTTCACAATGGGCCTTCATACAAGTTCTGCTGTTTAATATTATACCCATATGTGTTATCAAATAGCAATAGCCTACATTACATGATACTGTCCCGCAAATTGAAATGTTATATATTTTAACTTATTTAGCTAAAGAGTAAGGTGATGCTGCCTTATTGAACTCAGATATATTAATTATTAAATTTATTTCTAAACATTTAAAGAAATAAATATAATTTGAAAACAAAAACTCAATAATTGATAAAAACAAAGCACTGTAAACGTACTCTGAATAAATTGCAAAAATATTTTCCGGATAAATATAAGGCATACTTTACAATTACATTATATATGAGTTTGTCAGCTGAGTTTTATAAAAAAAAAACAGAATAATTAAGTATGCTGCACAAAAACGTACACTTACTATGCCATATTCTCGTGGCATAAAGTATACTATGACTATTTGAATAACACAAAAAAAACTGGTTTGGATAATACAGTGCACAATGTAAAAATATATCTTAAATTTATGTAATTTTCCTTAGGTTGTAATAGTAAAAATAACAACATTTTGTAATTTTACTGTGATAATTAAAGTAATATTACATTTTCTATGAAAAATTACATTCACAAATCATGTTTATTTACCTACATACATTTTTTACAGTACCTTATATATAATATTTTATTAAAAATTAGTTTTTCCTGTTGACTTTCGACTTAATTGATTTAATTTAATACCCGTCATATTGTAGCAATCATGCAATTAGACACCACCAAATAAATTTCGACGTAATTAAAAATTATCCAACGCAAAGTATAAAATATTTTGAAATCTAATCTAACATGCAAACAGGACAAAGATATGAAATTACAAGTAAAATTAAAAGCGTGAAGGTAACACAAGTTATTCCTGTCAAGTTGTCATAGCGCATATCTTCACCATACGTTGTTTAAGACATAATATTTTGTATTCTATATAGAAGCAATTACATACGTGTTGTTATATTTATTTATGATATTCTGTTGACAATGCCGTATTAAGAAGGCGGGTGTGTAAATAGATGCAAAAAAAAGCTAAACGCTCTTAATAGATTCTTATAAAAATTAATGCACAACTTGTAAAGTGATCTTAGTTGAAGATCAACTGTTTTATCAGAAATACATAATACATATTGTGTGGTTTTCGTTTATATAATTTTATTTAAATTGTGTCAAAATGCAGAGTGAAGCGGAACGACAAGAAATTGGTAAATTATTTTATATTTTTAATTACACATGGGTTATTATAGTAGGTTATAGTATTTTTGTATATTTTAAAAAAATAAATTAATGGCGATTTATATTATATTTATATTTTTAGTTATTAATTACCCCGAACGCATTTTTTTTTAAATGCGATAAAGTTACACAAATACTCAATGTTGAGTATTTTTGTAACCTTAGATCACTGATTAGGACTTTAGCATTTATCTTTTATTACTGATGATAAAAACTTAGTTTTCGAAATACGTATATAGCTTTTTCATAGCTTTTTTCCAGTACACTAATTTGAAAAAATCGATTTGTTTTCATAAAATTAATACTATAAGTGTGTAGTAGAATGGTGGCCGAAACTGTTTTTCCGAATTCGCAAAAATTTTGAAGCTACAATCGATAACGTGGGAAACAAGACAATTACAAAATTTTTTGTTGTAAAACTTTAAAGCTCGTTTCTCGCAACGTAACTTTTCAATATTTTTGGACAATGGTCATTTGCGATGCCAGAAAATTTAATTGCCTACAAACTGTCGGTTTTCGATTCTCGATTTATTTATTAAACAAATTTTACCACCATTTTTATACGGAAATTTTCGGTGAAAAATGTAATTTTTTTTCCAAAACGCCATAATTTTGTTAAAAAAATTGGAGATCGACAGTTTGTAGCCACACTTTTAATCTTCGAAAAAGTTTATTGGAAACTTTTTTTATTTTACAAACGGCAATCACGGGAGCCAACAGGCCATGTTTTTTTTGAGGACAATATACAATCACGCCATGTCCCCATAAGACTGCCAAACTCTTTCCATTAAATAGAAAAAAATTAAAATTATTAATAAATTTAGAAAAATTATTTGCTAATTTTTTTTATATTAATTACTATTTTTTAAGCAATAAATAGCTCTTGCTTTCTTTTATAAAATTCTGTCTTAAAAGATACAACTTCAATTAAATTATACAAAAACAAATTCCGATATTAAAACCAAAAAATTCATAGATCACTAGATAATTGGAACATCTGGTATAGAACTTGAAGATTAGCACAGAAATTCAATGAGTAACTTTATGGAAAACAAGATCTTATATGAACAAGATTAGAAGTATATGGGTAAACCCATATATGGACTACTTTGACATTTTTCGGAAAGTTGGCAACACTGTATTTTAATAATATTATAATTTATGTGGGCACTAGGAGATACTTTTCTGAAAATTTGATCAAAATCGGATAAATAATGTAGCCACAATGAATTTTTAAAAAATTTTGTGATTTTTTTCTCGATAAGTTGGCAACACTGTATTTTGTTAAAATTGCATAATTTATTTAGGCACTAGGAAAAACTTTTATAAAAATTTGATTAAAATCAGTTAAATAAAATGGTCATAATAAATTTTTAAAAATTTTATTAATTTTTTTCTCGGAAAGTTGGCAACACTGTATTTTGTTAAAATTACATAAATTATATGAATACTAGGAGAATCTTTTGTGAAAATTTGAGTAAAATCGGTTGAATAACATGGCCATAATAAAAATTTTAAAAATTTAGTAATTTTTTTCTCGGAAAGTTGGCAACACAGAATATTAATAAAATTATGTAATTAATGGGAGCATTAGGGAAATCTTTTCTGAAAATTTGATCAAAATCGGATAAATAACGTAGCCAATATGAATTTTTAAAAACTTTAGTAATTTTTTTCTCGGAAAGTTGGCATCACTGGAAAAAAACAAAACCACATGACCATCTTGGGCACTAGACAAATTTATCCTGAAAATTTCATTAAAATCGGTTGAACCGTCTAGGAGGAGTTGCGATCACAAAATTTGGTCTGACGACCGAGCGAGCGAGCGAGCGAGCGAGCGAGCGAGCGAGCGAGCTGACGACGCACATCCATACACCCACATAAACTAAGTTCAGATTCGTCATCTACAAGCTATATGAAGGATTTCTATACAATTTTTTTTTTTTTTTGAAAATTTTACAGACACCGTACCAAACGCTTTACTACTTTTCCTTGCAGTCAAAGTAGTAAAAATAATGTGGACAAGGCAAAAGTTGTATGTCAAAATACAATTAAATATAGAGTGTGGATTATCGATCAATATTAATACAAAACTTAAACTTAAAAAATTTTTATTTTATATAATGAGTACTAAAAGATTTTTTACTATGTTAAAAAAAATTCTGTTAATATATGGCATGATTTTTTCCTCTAGAATAATATTATACGTCTTAAAAATAATATTTATAATAAAAATTAAGGCCAATACATCAATATAACAAATCATTAAATAAATATATAATTAATTTCAATCTGAAAGCAAGGTTGTCCATATTATCAAAATTTGTCCCCAAAACAGACCAATTCAATCAATAAATGTTTATATAAAAATTAATCTAAATTATAATACATTAATATCAATATTATTAGTAAATATATAATTAATAGCATTATATACAACAAGATTGAATAAAATAGAATTATAAATTTTCTTTGATCATAAGTAAGAAAAAAAAAATTAATCTCAATAAAAAGATATTATAAGATATTAAAAACATTGATATATTTATACAATCTCTGGATTAACATACAGCATGTTTAATAAAAATAAAATCATACAAACACTACCGTACTGAATAATTTTGGTGCCTAAAAAAAATCATAAAGGTAGCATCAACATTAAACAAAATAAATTAATGTGCAATTTTTACATATATACTCAAACACGCCATGTACCCGAAAGAGTGTGGCACAAATTGTTTCCATTCTGACGAAATTAGTTTTTTCCAAACATTCCTATCTAGACAAGTAACTTTTACTTGATTCACGTTTATGATACTTCTCATACATGCTTTTCCATTTCTACCAATTGGAAATTCGCTCACACAAAATGCAAAAAATAAAATACAAAAAATATTGGTGTCTGCGATTTCTGTAATATTTTTTTGTCACAAATATTTTCAGAAAATACATTTTTGCTTTTTTTATTTTGTATTTTTGTTACACATTTAAATATTTTAATTTGTTTCAATTATTTCATAATTCTAAATTTGTAATATTTTTTGTAAAATAGAAAATTATTTATGGTATTAGCAAATAAAATAAATGGTTGCAAAAATCTTATTTCCACAACGTTCATATAATTATTATTTTATATATATATATATATATAAATGTGATTGCTTTTAAGATTATTTTGAGAACTAAAATTACCATTAAAATAAATAACAAAAACCGTTATTTATATGATTCCATTTCAATGAATCACACTATAGATATTTGGACTCCACCTTGAAGCGAAAATATATTAAAATACAAGAAAATTAATTGACATTTCTACATAATATAGTCGGAAATGAAAATTGTTATAGTATAAACTTACTAAATAAACAATAATTTTTTATTAATTCCGATATAAGTCGCATATAAACAGCTAAATATTTACTAAATATTCAGTATAAATTATATGTTTGTGCGAGACGCACGCGAAAATAATTTTCATTTTCTGAAATATCATATATTAGTTTTAAAAGTCACGGTCATATGAAGAAAACAAAGAAATTAAAAAAAAAATACAATAAATTATCTTTAAAAATACAGGTGTTTGTGCAGTGTTAATATTAACATAATGTTTTAGCTTATTTTTGAATTGACATATTAAATCGTCTTGGTAATGTAAGTCTACACTAATATATGACATAAACGTGATATAATATATAATATATGTCATATGAGTCGTATAGATGCAAAACTCACTATTTGGTAAATTTTATGTTCTAAGATATTTGCAAAAAAACTGTTATAGCTGGGTGTAATTGTATTTTGATGATAAAATCTTGTTACTAGATGGCACTTATTAAATAAGTAATGCCATCTAATAACAAGATTTTATCATCAAAATACAATTACACCCAGCTATAACAGTTTCTTGCAAATATCTTAGAACATAAAATTTACCAAATAGTGAGTTTTGCATCTGTACGACTCATATATAGTGTTAAATTCAGTGATCTTTGATGCAATATTTGCCTATGTAATAACAAAAAAAAATATAATAATATTATATTTCGTTAATATTTAAGTTTTTATACAGATTTAACTGTTTTTGTAAAGATTTAACAGTTCTTCTCCAGATTTGATAAAATTTGACAATTTTTGTCAAAATTTCATGTTTGTAAAAATTTAATATTGACAAAATTGACAATTGTCACGCTGTGACAGTTTTTTTTAAAATTTGATAATTTTGTCAAGATTTAACAGATTTTTGTCAAAATTTAACCGTTTTTACCAAGATTTGATAATTTTTGTTAAATTTGGTATTTTCACAAATTGACAAATGAGCAGTTTTCGTAAAAAATTAACATATTTTAAAATAAAACGTCTTTAGGTTGTAGTTTCGTATTAATTTTTATTAATAATCACAGCTTTGACGTACTCAATGTACATCTTCATCAGGAAAAATAATACGAATAAATACAGTAAATAAACAAAACATAGAAACAAGTTACTAGGTAACAAAATAAGTAAATAAAATTTATAATTTTTAATTAAACAAAAGGCAAATTTTATTGAAGTCAGTGCCTTCACATTGATTGATGTTAGCTTTTTCTTTCTTCTGTTTATTTACTGTAAATATTATTTGTATTATTTTTCTTGATGACGATATACGTTGGGTACGTCGAAACATCGATTATAAATAAAAATTAATACAAACCTACAACCTAAAGCCATTTTATGTTAATATAATAAGTTCTGAAAGATTTTTTACTATACTAACACGTTTTGTAAAAATACATATTGCATATACGAAACAGGTTTGTCGTAACTACGCAAGTGCATGTATGCATTGCTAGACAACCTATTAAATTACTAGTAAAATAATAAACATATTATTTAACTAGTAATATAATAACTTCATTCTACATAGAAAATTCCATAATGTAATATAAATAATTTAATACGTTTCAAAAAATATAGTTGTTCACATTCTAATAAAATGAATCAAACTAGATATTTCATTAATATAAATTATCAAATACCTATTCCAGTGCTTAAATTTAACGAAATATTACTCAAAAGTGTTTTGTAGATAATGTTAGTGTAAATATATACATATATTATCGTTCATTACCGACTCCTTTTTACAGATAAGCCAAAGTTAACATAGTGACATATCGTTCTCGGAAGATCAAATTCACGAAATCTATCATCAGTAAAATACAATTTTCTGCGGACGCTAAAGTAAGCCGTGTCCAGGGATATCCGCTGTGTTAACTGATTTAACTGAAGACTTTGTCGTCTTCTCTCGTTTTTTTCGTCAAATATATAAACAGCGTGTGAGTATTGTGAGACTTTAGTATACAATGTTTGGTTCAGCGAAGCGCATCAGTGTGATTAAAAACTAAGCATAAGTGTTATTTGATTTGTGTATGTTACGTACGCTCTAAGTGTGGATTCCTGTTAAGAATAGTGTACGCAACGAACTGTGACTGTGATTGTGTGGGATTATTTTATTGAACTTTTAGTTTATTTCAAGTGATAACGATGAGAACTGTAAAAGGTATTCATTTGATTTTTTAAGTTTGAAAGTGCATTGTTTTCGAATGTTTTATGATATTAATTGAAAAAGATTGTTATTATATGTTTTTACTGTTAGGTCAAAAGTTTACATGTTTTCAAACTGAAAACTTGTGTTTTTATAATTGAAACATGTTTTTTAGACAATAATAAATTACAGTATAACTATATTGAAAGTTTTGTATAAAATTAATTAATATTCAGAAAATTTTCATAACGTAGAATTTCAAAATACTAAAATAATTGCAAGACTTAATAATATTAGCAGTAGATTGATAAGAAAAGCAATATAAATTTACAAAGTAGAAAAATGACGGCACAGATTTAAATAAAATCTGACTTTCTTTAATTATTAAATTATAAAAAAAAATGTATAATCTAGTTACTTGTATTTTATTACCTAGTTACTTGTTTTCATGTTTCGTTAGTTTATTATTTATGTGATTTGTATTAATTTTCCTGATGATGATTTAATAAAAACCTAAAGCAATTTACGATTTAATTGAAAATTATAAATAATTAAGTAAAAACCCTTTCAAAACTTATTCCATTAATTGAAAAATGCTTCATGTTCTGTTTTATTTGTCATTGTAATTTTTATTTTTCATAAAAAGATTCATATGTAGTAAATCGAAACGTCGGATTTTAATAAAAATAAAACAGAACGTAAATATTTTTCAATTTATAAACCATTTTTCAATTGCATTTATTCCAAATAATTCCAAATAATTTTTTAATAATTTCGTAAAATGTTGTCATAATATAACTGACCATTATTTATTTTATTAAAATTTGTATTTTTTAGTTTCATATTTAATACGTTTAAATCAAAGTAAAAAAAACATTCTTAAATTTAAGTCACATATAATTATATAAAACAATTGCAATTAATTATTTATTAATATATATACTGAGTATTTTAAGATAATATTAACAAACATATTTAAAAATAAAAAAAAAACGAACTTAATTATAGATCTAGCACAATTTTTATTATCATTTCCAAAAACAGTACTTAAAGTTTCGTAATATTCATCATATGTTAAAGGACATTATAATCATAAATAATTTTTATGTTTAAATATATTTTGTATATAATAAATCATAAAAAAAATTGATGTTTACTAATAAAAAAAACATATTAAAGTTTGAATATATGCAAAAAACACTTTTACTTTTGAAGTAAAAACAAAAACTTTCAATCTAAAGTAAATCTATTTTTTAAGTAAAAAATATAGCTATACATATAGTTCTTTGTATACACGAGTAATTTTTTAATAAAAATACTGTACTATATTTTAAATAAATAAAATATGTAATGACATTGTTTTTATATCATAATCTTTCAATTGTCGCCTTAAAATAGTAAATTTTACTGAATGAATGCAGCAAACCCATTAAATGAAATAGTTGTTTTAGTTTATTTTCTGTGTAATATCATATTTCATAAAGCACGTAAATATGTGTAAATTTGGATGTTAATATAGCATTACTAAATTTATATTACAATAGTTCCTTCATTTACGCGAGCAGTTGATTCCACAAAAACAACGCCTGAATAAAACCATGAATAGTCTGTTTAAAACAGGGACCCTTTCCCTCATATACTATTTTATTTTTACAACTAAAGTTCTTTTTTTTTAAATATACGTCTATTTCATCATCAGTTCCCGTATTTCCTAAGTGGAACATGGTGTTATAAGTTCGAGAAGATAAACTGCAGCTTACAGTGGGTTCCAAACAACTCGGACCCAGCCGATATCCGTTCAGTGGTATAAGGTTTAAATACCAGAAATTTATAATTAATTTAATTTCACCTTCTGGGTCCGAATCCAACACGCTACCACTGGCCTACGGCTGCCTGTATTTTAAAGTCTATATAAGAGGTTACTAATAACAAAGAAACACTCACTTTTTGATAAAATCATTTACCTTTCTCAAATTAAATTATAAATTTATCTTTAGGTAGAGGGGAAACTCCCGAATTTTTGTCAAAATTATATAGGCCCACATTACAAACTCGGTTTTAAAAAATACCAATTTTAATACTATATAATTACAGTAAAAGCAGGACTAAACAAATGAACTAAATCATCCAAAAACCGAGTTTGTAATACCAGCTAATGTGTATACTTATATGCATACAATGTATGTAAATTTGTTTTAATACCTAAAAATTTAAATTCATGTGTTGAGGTAACATTTTAAAAAATTCAACCGCGTTAAAGTGTATTCGTGTAAATGGAGACCATGAAAGAATTATTAGTACATAATTAACTATTCCCTTTTTTTTAACAAGTTGAAATAGAATTATTCAACATTATGTGAAAATATTGATATTCAATGAATTGTATGTACAATTACATAATACTTTTTACATGTACTAACTTAACTACCAAATATTTAAAATTTAAATTATAAATTTGGCATTCTAAAAATATGTTTTAAAATTTTCAATAAGTTAAGGAAAAATTCTTTCTTCTTAAATATTAACTATAGGTATATACATTTTGTATATATATAGTTAATTATATTATAAATTATGTTAATTATGAGTATAAATTTGGAATCAAAGTTTTAAAAGATTTTGTATTTATTTTGCTAAAGAATTTATTGTCTATTTTTTTTTTGTTAAAATCGTATCTCTTAAATTATTCTCCTTGTAGGGGATATTGGTAGATGTCTATAACATTAATAATTAAAAGTCTACAACAATATAAAATATTTTTCTGCGAATTTATTCCAATATATTCTATAAATCTATTTGTTAAATCAGTTAAATAGTAATTTTATAATCAGACATCTTCTAATTTATTTACATTTTATCGTGAAATCATAAAATATAGGTATAGAAATGAAAAATGCATTATTCGTGGAATATGACAAGCTATATAAATCATGACAGCAACGCGATTAAAAATTAATAAATTTCTTCATATTTATATATCAACGTAAATACTCGTAAAATTAATATTGTTTTTTTTTGTTTCCTGATAGTAAAAAATAATAAATATGTCGACATATTACTAAAAACTTATATTACGAATAATAAAAAAAAATATACACACAATTCTGCTCGTAAATATAAAGATAATTTTAAATAAACATCCTGAAATATAAAAATTATTATGACTTCATCAACTAATATTTAAAAACGAGTTTTACAATAATAGATTGAAGTAAATATTTTTGATCGCGAAGGAACAAATCTACTGACAAAAATTTTACTCATATCCAAAAACACACTTGACGAAGTTGAAGTCAATTGTCTATATTGATCAAATTCTTGTGCTTGTGCGTAAAACTAAAACTAAAACCGCAGTTTGATTAAGACTTAGATCATTTTAAATAAATGACAAAAGTACTTTTGATAAAAGTCACTTTTACAAGTGGTAATATGAGACAATATTTTTGATTCGGTGACTTTAGCAAAATGTCCACAAATTTATAAAGCAAATTTTCTGTATTATATGTAAATACTTCTAAAAAATAACTTACGTTTTCCATTTTTCAGCAATGAGAATCCTATGTTTCTTGGGCTTCTGTTCCATTCTAAGTCCTGGACTTCTAGGACAGAAGAAAAGCGGACTGCTATCTGTAAAAGAATGGCATCAATTAGACTGGAATTACAAAACCGAAGCGGAACGACAAACGGCTCTCCATAATGGAGAATTTGTAGTGGGTAACGGAATGCCTATTGATGTTGATGTTTATTATGGAGGTAAGTTAAAAATAAAAAAAGTTGTATGAAAGATATTACAAATGTAACCTTGGTAATAATAAACAGATAAAAGAAGTTAACTACTAACTCTAGAATAAATTCGGAATAAGTTACTTCATCAATGTTAATAGCATAGGGTTAACTCTAGAATAACTAATAGAAAAATATGAATGTATCTATTATTACCATGGGTAGAGAAATAGAAAATTGATCCGATGTTTAAAACAAATTTTGTATTAGATTAAATTAGATACAACGACATCTCAAAGCATAGCCTATGGTTACACTTTTTAAAAAAAAAAATAATACTTTTTTTTGACTAAAAATATTAAATATCAAAACAGTTGTCAAAAGTTCTATTTATCTTCGTATTATGTTAACAATAAATAATAATAATGATAATATTAACTAGTTTTCTTGTTTTTTTTTTTTCAAAATGCCGGCAAACATTATAAATTAATACAGAACTATCAATAAAAAATAGTTTCCTTGTTTTTCTTTAAATGGCGACGAACATTATAAATTAATACAGAACTATCAAAGTAAGTAGTTTCCTTGTTGTTTTTTTTTAAAATGGCGGCGAAAATAATATTAGACACTAATTATGTTCCACACATATAACGTCAGCTAATTATATTCTTCTGTGTTCTATTTAGTTGTTCTGTATATTATTATATATGTATATATGAACGTATGTTTTTGTATACATATTGCAGAGTCCTGAAAAAGGCAATAGTGACTGCCGAAACGTTGGCATATAAGATAATAAAACTATTTAATTGACTGAATTCCTTCTATTACTTATTTTTTATAAATAATAATATTCGGTGACGCGGCATGACATTTTAAGTGGAAGAAATTCTTTTAAATAAATACAGTAGTAAATTTTAATTTGTGGATTTATTTTCAAAATCGTATATTTGACAACTGTTTTGACATTATAATATTTTCAAAGCAATCATTAATCACATCAAACGATTTTCCGTTTAATATTTACACTTATAATAAATAATAAATAATCACAGAACAAACAAATTTACAGATTTTTTCAAATAAGGACAAATACTGACAATTATCCACAGAAAGACTTTTATAGTTGTAATCTTCGAAAATTTTGTTTAAAACATCGCGACACCAATATTGCAAATATTTTTCAGTAATGTAATAAAAAAACTGTTTATTTACATTTCACATTGTAAAAATTAAATCAATTGACAAACAACTAAATATAAAAGCAATAAAATAAACCGCAAATTACTAAAAAAAATTCTGAATCTTCATCAGCCGTAAACAATAATTTAAATTTTCATAACAACATATACTTAATAGTTTTAAGATGAAATCTCTGTTTATTTTATAGTAAAATCTGCGGTTTTAAAGATTTTCTTTTATTATTTAATTTAATAATTACAACATATTTGCGGTAATGATAATAATAAATTACCTATTTTATTGACCAGTTTTAAACAAAATCATACAACTATAAATGCGGAATTTTTAAGAATTTAATATAAAAATGCAAATTTTTATTCTAGTGTCAAGTAAACCATGAAAACATAATTATTATTTAATTACTTGCACGATTTGTTAATTACCATATAAAATTATAATGTTTATCATATTTAAGTTTTGCACGAAATACAGACACCAAATAGAATACAATATAAACAAAGCATAAATATATAGATACATATCTGTTTATATCAATTAAATATTATATAATATTGTGCAAATTTGCGTATTTATATATTGTTTTTGTTTTTAATTGTATGGTAATTAAAAATCTTAGATATATGTAGAATATAAATTGTGCTAATTATACCGTATACTTAATTCCATTAAATAAAAACTTTTTTACATTTGAATATAAAAATGTAAAATTATTATTATTATTATACCAATTGTTATTATTATTTGTATTTTTTTTATAACTAAGTCGTTAGTTGGTCATTAGTTTTAAATGCACAATTTTACGCTAAATTATATTTAATAAATTGAATAATATGCAAAATTAAAGTAATAATGCTTACGTTCACGTGAATATTAATAATGGGATGTTAGTGTTTTAAAGTTCTGATGTAGATACACAAAAAAAATATACAAAAAGTTTATATTTCATCAAATATTATAAATTATAATTAAATACTTACAAACCAATAATTTTAATTATTATTATAATTTATAAAAATGTATATTAGTAGTAGCTTGACTTGTTAAATAAATAAATCAGATTGTAATTCTAGTTTCAGCTTCAATTTTTAAAAATCCATATTGGCTACATTACTTATCCGATTTTGATCAAATTTTCAGAAAAGATATCCCTGATGTTCCCATTAATTAAATAATTTTATTAATATCCAGTGTTGCCAACTTTCCGAGAAAAAAAATACTAAAGTTTTTAAAAAAATATTATGGCCATGTTATTTAACCGATTTTACTCAAATTTTCACAGAAGATTCTCCTAGTAATCATATAATTTATGTAATTTTAACAAAATACAGTGTTGCCAACATTCCGAGAAAAAAATTTACTAAATTTTTAAAAAATTTATTATGATTATGATTTTCCTAGTGCCTAAATAAATTATGCAATTTTAACAAAATACAGTGTTGCCAACTATCAAGAAAAAAAATTGCGGCTACATTATTTATTCGATTTTGATGAAATTTTCCGAAAAGTTTCTCCTAGTGCCCACATAAATTATAATATTATTAAAATACATAGTGTTCAGCCAACTTTTCGAGAAATGTCAAAGTGGTCTATATATGGGTTTCCCATATACTTCTATTCTTGTTTTGTGTTCGGTATCACATCTGAATCAATCGCATTTGTCACTTAGGAAATATAAATAATAACAAATACACGTCTGCACTGTTAACTCGTTTATTCATGACCTACTCCCGTATTAAAGACAAATATCATATTATTAATTAACCAAAAGTTAATTATATAAAGTATTTAATAAATTCGATATTATATCATTTTTAACTAAATATTCATATCATAAATATAAATAAATAATATAAATTATAAAACAATGAAATTTCTTTGTTTCCAGGTGGCCATGTATCGAAAATATTCGTAACAGTACCAAGATTTGTAGGTGGTATTCCTGGTACTTTAAATACTATCTCTCACAATCATTCAATCAATTCATCTACTGTAACTACTGATCCATTATTGGAACCGTATCCTATAATTATTATTAACTACATAAATAATAGTTATAATACTATTAATTATAATAATACTACACCGGACGGAGCTATGCGCGCATACAATAAAAATACGATTTCGGGCGGTAAAAATGCGCCAACCATAAGTTGTCGCATATTAAATTGTAGCTAAACTTACCGTCTACACGATGTGCGATGAGATTCTAATGTGGAATTGTTGTAGATAAGGTATTTTTATCAATTTCGATATATTAATTTGACAATTTGACATATTTTTTCAATATAGCAGAGATATTCATTTTTTTCATAGCTATCTATGTTTATTCAACAACATACATATATTAAATTTTTAAATGCGATATTACACACACACACACACACACACACACACACACACGATTTTTACGATTTTACATGATTTTTCTTTGATTTTAAGCGCGATTTTAATGATTTTATACGTTTTTACCTATTGTTCTATGGGGCGCGCGCACGCGCGCGCCCTTTATGAACATACAATGTGTCTTGAAAATAAATGTACTCAATAATAGTAACCTAATAATTAATAACTTAAAATAATAAATAATTAATAATAATATAATTAATCAAAAAAAAAATTATTATTATTTATTATTTTACTAATTATTTTATTAAATAGAGAAAATAGAAAGTGTTGTACGTATACACTTAAAACAACGAAGGGCGCGCGCATGCGCGCGCCACATAAAATACGGTACGTGAATTTAATGTGATAGACTAAATTTACTAGATTAAAAATGATAGATTAGATATTTTGTACATACATTTTTTTTCATCCACATTCATAATTCTACATGCTCTCTTTTATTCCTACTACTTGGAAACTTCCGCTGCACGCTAGCCACTCTTAATCATAACCCACTCCAACTACTCACTGTTGCCATGACAACAGAGATAATAATTTATTAGATTAAAAATAATAACATACATGCAAATCTAACAAAAAATATATAGAGAGAGAGAGAGAGAGATAAAAAGAGATAAAAAATGACATTAGGTTGCCATGACAACAATATTATAAATTTAACGGTATGACTGTTAACACAAGATGCGGACATAATATTATGGACATAACTTTATAATCTTGGAAAAAACACTCATAACCTTGTGAAAAACAGACATAATCTTGTGAAAAACAGACATAACCTTGTAAAAAAAAAATCATAACCTTGTAGAAACCAGTCATAACCTTGTGAAAAACTTTATAATCTTGTAAAAAACAATCATAACCTTGTAAAAGACAGTCATAATCTTGTAAAAAAACAGTCATAACCTTGTAAAAAACAGCTATTTATTTAACAGTAAATTTTACATCTCAAAGGATTTTTACTCGATCATTTTCTGAAAACCAAATTCTGTAACCTTTAACATCATTTTCGTAACCTACGAAGATTTCTTTTTCCGCCTTCGGATCCAGCTTTCGTCGTTTTTCCTTAGGTATGTGTGCAAACGTTTCTTCACCAATAGGAATTCAGCTGCTTGTCATAAAAATCGACTTGTTTCTGTATTTCGCATTCAAGTAGGTAGCATTATTTTATTTTTACCATTTTGACTGCAAGGAAAAAGTTAATGAATCTGAACTTAGTTTATGTGGGTGTATGTGTGTGCGTAGTCAGCTCGTTCGATCGCTCGGTGATAAGTTAAAATTTTGTAATCGCAACTCACCCTAGACGGTTCAACCGAGAAAAAATTACTAAAGTTTTCAAAAATTATTTATTCGATTTTAATCAAATTAATTATTATACAATATTGCTAATTTTCCGGAAAAACTATTAGTAATTTATACTGTTTGTATGATTTAAAATTTATTGTACGCGCAAAAACTTGTAACAAAATTTGTACACAAATGTAAAAACATTAAAACTTATTTCTGTATTTATTTTATTAAACAAATTATTTTTATTATTTATTAAAAATTTATGATTATCTAACTATTTTACAAACCGAAATAGTAATGATATTTCGTCTATTACGTAGTTCGAAAACAAACAGACAAAAATTACAAAACATTAATTTTCCTATAAAAAATTCTTGTTTATAAGATAAATTAACTAAAAATTATTTTGTCTGGAAAACAAAAGATTAAATCTTTATGAAAAATACCATACATTATGTATGTTTTTAAGAGAAAACTATTAATAATACAATGGGATTCCCCAAAATTACAAAATATAATTAAAAATAAATGTATAAAGTTCACTCATGATTTAGCATAAATTAAAAAAAAATTAAAATGTCATTACACATTATGATATAACTAGATAGATATTTTAACTAATAAATATTTGTAAAAAGAGTTGTAAACATTACGAATGTGTTTACATATATAAAGCAAAAACATTTCAATTTTGACAAATGTTAAAAAATATTATTAATAAATTTTTTTATTTTTTTACTGCAGAAACTTAACTGTAAATAAGTTATTAAAATATTTGCGACAACAAAAATTAATAGAATGAAAATATTATAAAATAATTCTTTATAATTTTTTGATTCCCCTCTTGAAATAAGCAAACAGTTGTACTCCAGTATATTTAAATGATATTACAGAATCGCAAATTCAAATCGCGTTTACGCCAAAATTTATTCAAAAACACTATTATACGTATAGTTTGGCTTTCTATTGCTGACTTAATATCAGATAATAAAAAAAATGTGGCATCAATTGTTAATAACAATTTTTTTGATTATTTTCATTACGTCAAAATATCATTTTTAATAATTAAAAAAATGTTCAAGATATATGTTTAATTTTTTGCCAAAATAACTAAATACATTAATAAATATAAATAGATAAATAAATATAAAATACTAAATAAATGAAAATTAATAGATGTTTAAAAAAATAAAATTATATTGAAGAATTAGAAGCACATGTTAGCATAGAAAATTTCCTTGAATAATTCTACAATTTTAGAATAGGTAATTGCTATAAAAAATTATTAATAAATTGACATTATTTGTCAATCGATCATGATCTATCAGAATCAAGATCGATCAGATCGATCAAAAACAAAAAGCTCAATGTGTTATATTTAGCAATGAACACTGATAAAAATGTAAATAAATGTATTAATTTTAGATTGACGAATGTGGCAGACTTTGGGTCCTTGACACAGGCAAAATAGGATCGGACCAATTATGTCCTGCTCAAATTATTGCTTTTGATCCTAGTTCGGTAAGTTATTTTATTATAGCATATTAAATTATATTATTAGTATATTATATTTTTACTGATTTCAAATATGAATATGTCATAACGTAGAAATATATATCTTTATTTTAGAATCAAGTTTTATATAAATACGAAATACCAAGTGATCAAATAACAGCAAATACGTTACTAGTAACGCCTGCAATAGACGTTCGAGATCCTAGAGATGGCTGCTATGAAACCTATGTCTATTGTGCGGATGTTACTGGTTTCGGTCTGATCGTTCATGATGTGAAAAATCGACGATCCTGGAGAATACAGAATAAACTCTTCTATCCAATTCCCGAATATGGAACGTTCAATATTGCCGGTGAGACATTGAAAATTTCCGTCTTCTATTACTAACTTAGCAAAATATATTCGATTTGTTTTTTTGTTAATGTAGATTTTATTCATAGTAAAAAACTTTCAGAATTCATTATATTAAAATAAAACTGCTTTAGGTTGTAGTTCTGTATTAATATTTATTCATAATCGACGTTACTTATTTTCTTACATAGTTTCTATGTCTTGTTTATTTACTATAAATGCCATTTGTATCATTTTTCCTGATAAAGATGTACGTTGAATACGTCCAAATGTTGATTATTACATACATACATACACAATCATGCCATGTAGCCAAAAGGGTGTGTCACAAACTCTTTTCATTATCCCGAAATCAGTCGCCTCCAAACATGCCTATCCAAACAAGCAACTTTCGCTTTATCCACATTCATAATTCCACTCTCATACATGCTCTCTCATACACTCATAACACTCCAACTACTCATCGGACGTCATTAATAAATATTAATACACTACAACCTAAAACAGTTCTATTTTAAATTTTATTCATTTCATTAAATTAATTTTATTTATAGCATGTTAAAAAGAAAAAATAATACAACCTAAAATATTTAATAATGTTATCGGCAAAAGGTTTGCCTTTAATAGTACAAAACTGACATTTTAATTTTGAAACAAATGCAAGGCCAATCAATATTAACAACAGATTGATAAAAGAAGCAATAGTAATTTATAATATACATTGTTATAAAACTAGAAATAAAGATAGTCTTATAATTCCTAAAATTAATAGAAAATTAACAACAAAAAATCCGAATTTTGACGGGATTTCATTATATAATAAACTTCCTGACAATATTAAAAATAGTGATTTAAAGTCTTATAAAATTCAATTACATAACTTGTTGATATCACATTGTTTTTATTCTGTTAATGAATTTTTGAATTATAAATTATAAT
This sequence comes from Clivina fossor, assembly GCA_963966155.1. NCBI lineage: Eukaryota > Metazoa > Arthropoda > Insecta > Coleoptera > Carabidae > Clivina > Clivina fossor. The sequence continues at coordinate 1,536,831 of OZ014562.1, read as the reverse complement.
ATAAATTTATCATTTATTATATATTCTGTATTTTTCACTATTATGTATTTATATAATTGTATATGTTTGACTATGTCCTATTACAAGGATCAACAGAAATAAAGATTATTATTATTATTATAAAGAAAAAGATAACATCAATCACGGTGAAGGCACTAATTTAAATAAAATTTGGCTTTCATTAACTAAAAATCTATAAATTTTATGATTTAGTTACTTCTTTATTACCTAATAACTTGCTTCTATATTCTGTTATTTACTATAAATGCCATTTGCCTCATTTTTCCTGATGAATACGAACGTTGAGTTCGTCGAAACGTCGATTATAAATAAATAGTAATATGGAACTTTAACCTAAAGCAATTTTATTTTAATATAATGAATTCCAAAAGATTTTTTTACTATATTAAAATAAAAGTATATTAAAGTTCAAAAACTGCTTTCATAGGTGATTCTTTCGATCTAATGGACGGTATTCTCGGCATGACTTTAACTCCGTATCAGCCAGGAACAGATCGCATCCTCTATTTCCATGCATTGGCGAGCAATACAGAGAATTATGTCTACACCTCGATTCTTCGAAATGGCACATTATTCCACGAAGATTCCGAAGCGCATCCGCGAGAATTTGCAGTAATGCAAAATAAGCGAGCATCGCAATCTGCCGCTGAAGCTATGGACAAGAATGGTATCATGTATTTTGGTGTGATGAGAGAAACTGCAATCATGTGTTGGAATACACAAAGTACTTATGATCAAAGAAATATGGATGTTGTAGCGAGAAATCAAGATACGTTGCAGTTTCCTAGTGGAGTTAAAGTAAATTTTAATTTGAGTATATATAATGCTGTTTTGGTGCCTACGTTGATCTATAGTAGTGAATATTGGGTGTGGCTGTAAAAGCACAAAAGGAAAATGCCTGCTGTGGAAATGAGATTTTTACGTGACGTATGGTGGTGTAACTATTAGGAATCGAGTACGAAATAGATTAGTGTATAATGAGTGTGAAATTGAAAAATATGTTGTTGTCAGTAAAATGGTTCGGTCAATTTGAATGAATGTCTAATTTATATTTGGTTAATAGAGTTTATATGAATAATTTTAAAGGTATGTGTTTGCGTGGACGTCCGATAAGTAGTTAGAATGGTATGATCGAGAGTGTTTTGAGTGAATAGAAGTTTCCAAGTAGTACCTACAAATAGTAAAGTATGAATGAAAGGTATCATAAATGTGGATAAAACTAAAGTTGCTTGTCTAGATAAGAATGTTTGAAAAAAACTGATTTCGGAATAGTGGAAAAAATTTATGTCACACCCTTTTTGGATACATAGCGTGATTGTGTATGTATTCTATTAATAAAAATATAAAAAAATGCACGTAGATAGTATTAATTTTCTTATACAAATATTAATCAATATTTTGTTTTCAAAATGATGATTTTAAAGCCCTATCTGTTTTCCGCGGCGGATATTGAAAAACTAATCATTTATATCAAACTTTTTACTGTATTATCAACATAAAAATAGTTAAATAATAGATATAAATGTGCCAGTAATAAAATATAGGTATATATAAACCATGGTTGAGAAGACAATACAAAATGTTTTCTCAATAAATATATATATATATATTGTAATAATCTGTCTTAGTTGTGAAACTTAAGATGACAATTTTTAGCATTTATTTTTTATCTTTCAGATGGTAAACAACCGTCAAGGTACGCAAGAACTCTGGGTTCTAACTTGTCGTTTCCAAAAAGTAGCCGCTGGCACCTTTGAACCAACCGATATCAACTTCCACATCCAGGCAGCATCGACTGCAGATCTTCTCCGTGGCAGCAAATGCAAGAATCGACCTTCAAGTCAATCGGGTGGAGGATACGGTCTTGCTAGTCGACCAGCCAATCGTTATCGTACAAATTCTGCTGCTTCTGTCAATATCAAACGAGATACATCGGGACAGGAAGATCGCTTAATATTCACAAATTAACTAAATTTAATGTAATGAAGTTCATTTTTTGCCCGGTTTCAACAATTTAAAGCTCGATTTACATTATACTAGATTCGGCTAGAAACTTTGACTAGTTTACATACTAGATTTGAAACTAGAATCGTCTTTAAAGTAGTTAAAACTTTTTATTTAAGGCGCATGTTCATACTTTTTAGTTGTACGCAGGCGCGGAATTGGATGTGAGTTAGGTTTGCCAACATCCAAAATGTACGTAGTGTTTATATACAAGTTTGTTATTGTGTGAAAGTAAGAGGTTAAGTACAAAATGAATTTTCATAGACGTAAACAAGAAAAACTAGTTAAAATTTCTAAGATTTTGAAGTTTTCTGAGTTACTTAGTTACGCATTTACACTTTGCACAGAGTTGGTAGCACTGAAATTACCGCTAGTGCGCAGGTCTAGTATAGAAACTTAGATGAAAAATTGGTCCAAACCTAGTTTGAAAATCAACTTCTAGACTTTTCTAGTTTGAAAACTTGGCTTGATTTTTTCTGATTTACATTATCCAAGTTTTGACAAGTGCGTCTAGTATGTAAACTAGTCAAAGTTTCTAGCTGAATCTAGTATAATGTAAATCAAGCTTAACACTGTTTTAAAATTTATTAACGCTTTGCTCAAATACGTTTTTTAACATTGTTATTTTTTAATATCGTTGTTAAAATTTGACATTCCTTTATGAATACGTTTTTGATGCTATTTTTAAAATTATAATATGATGTAAAATTGACCTGATATATTTAATGATGCTGTGCAGAAAGCATTATTAACTTAATCAATGAATTAACTACGTAATTAGATTGTCAACTGTCTTAGAACCGCTTTATTGATTAGTCAGTAAAAATTGATTTAAAAATTCTTTGTGTCTAAAAAAATACATCGAAAATATGTAAAATTTATAACTATATAAACAATAACTTTTTCAAAGCTATATAAAATACTTCACTAATAATTGTATCAAATACAAATAATCACAACAGATTTTAAAGATAACAAATATATTTAAGACAAAACAAATTAATTCATAATTAGATATTCTACTCGTACTTAATTTATTTCTTTAATATTAAGTTTGACTGAAATAAGTCAAAAGTATGTTATTAGCATATGTAATTCTAAATTTGAAATAATTATAGTTAATATACTAGTTCACCAGTGATGTGACAATAGTGTAATTTATATTTTTATTATTTTACTGCAATTGGAGGTGTACACCTTTTTTTTTTAAATATAAAACATGAAAAAAAAGATGTTTATAAATATTTTCAAACAATAACAAAAAATAAAATAGAAGATAGAATCTGTCATAAACATTACAAAAAAAAAAAAATTTGGTGAAAATCTCAATTGCAGAATATTTACAATACGCTTATGTTCATTTAAATATATAGGATTAATGTTCTCAGGTTCTCCCTGAATGAAAATGTTAATTAATAATATTTTAAGAAATAAAAATTATCAAATTAAAGTACGTCACATTTATTGTCCTGCAAATATAATATTTCCTAAATTTTTGTTTTATATAATATTTATTATAATTTAAAATAATATTCATTATAGCTAACTTCAAACGAATCGTATCTATTTATTAAATTTAAATTAGCAAAACCTATAGCTAAGAAAATGATCTTATCATATTATGTATCTTATCATTACTATAAGTGCTCCAAACAATACATGTGTGTAATTCTAATTATCTAAAAATTAGGCGCAATTACCATACTTTATTTAGCATTAAAAAAGATATTTCGCAATTTGTGATATATCAATGCATGTTTTGAAATTTTAATATCAAATATGTTATACAATACAACACAAATATTTTTGCACTAATTACTATAGTATTTTTATATAGATAACTCCAAAATCTATAAAATATAATAATTTGTCGTTGGACTAGATTATTAAGATTGCACGATATGTAATAAATTTCAGTTAGTCTATAATATGCAGTCATTATTTTCACACAAAAATTATTGTAAAGATTTTACTACAAAATTCTAGTAAAAATTAATACAATTTCTTATAATTTTATTGCTATTATAATAATAAAAAATTTAATACGTTAAACCATATGTAATTATATTCATTTGACATAAATATATGGTGGATATATTGTAATTTTGTAATTGTAAAAATTACAATATAAAAATATGTGAAAAATATGTACGTAGAGTACGTCGAAACGTCGCTTTTTAAAATACTATAATATATACCTATTTTCTATTTGATAAGAAGACATAAGAAAGTACAAAACTTGACATTTATTAATGAAAAATGGGGTACCTGTTAAAAATAAAATATTAAAATTTTTAATTTTTACCACTTTGACTGCAAGGAAAAAGTGGTATAGTGATCGGTACGGTGTCTGTAATATTTTCAATTTTATATATATAGAAATAGAAATCCTTCATATGGCCTCTAGATGACGAATCCGAACTTAATTTATGTGGATATGTGTGTGTGCGTCGTCAGTCAAAATTTTGACTTTACTATATAATGTATATTATAATGCTTGAAAGAATTTAATTATTATACAATGTTACCAATTTTCCAGAAAAACTATTCAAAATTTATTTTAAGCATACTGCTTGTATGATTTAAAACAAATTTTAAGGATAGATTTTTTATGCATAATAATTATAAAATTAAAATTAATTATCTTAATTTTGAAATTAAAAAATATCTACGGATAATTGCAGATAGACCTTTAACATAAATGCGATATATGCACTAAAAACAGCAATTATGATATTTTTTAAATAATTTTTTGCTAACAGCTAAAAATTGTCCATAAAAACAGCAATTATGATATTTTTTAAATTTATTTTTGCTAACAGTTGAAAATTATTTTGTATAAATATTCAAAAATTTAAAATGATTAATAGATCAATTTTATTGTTAAACTGGCTATTATGCAATAAAAAAAGATTATTATATTAAACCTGATATTTTTTTGTCCATAAAAGCAGCAATTATGATAATATTTATTATTTTTTGATAACAGCTGAAAATTAATATGCAAATATTTAAAATGATTGATATATCAATTTTATGGTTAAACTCGTTATTATGCAATTATTTATTTTCTTAGTATTTATGTGATAATGTCAAAGTAGTCTACATATAAGTTTACCCATATACTTCTAATCTTGTTTTATCTTAATTTTGAAATAAATACGAATACTTGCAATATTTGAGCCCTCTTGCGACACGTTTTAGCATCATCTGAAGGACCTGAGATCATGGCTCAATTTTTTTTTAAATATTAAGAGTAGTTTTAGAGGATGAGAGCAACAAATTTCCGACTTTGCTAAAATATATATATATATATATATATATATATATATATATAAACTGAAAATTTTACGGGTTTACGGTATAGGTTGAAAGCATTATATCAATTTATTGCTTTGACCAATATTTCGCAGAGATTTTTGGCTTCTTCAGGGTTTTATTCGGAAAATGTTTTTGGTTTCTTAATTCATGAATAAAAGAGAATAAAAAATAATAAAACCTTTAAAATAGAATGTCGTCTGTTTGTAAAAATAATAATAAATAAAATAAAATAATAAATTAAATGAGAATATAATACTTATTTCTATCTTTGTTAAAAAATTTAAATACGTAAAAACACACAAAATATTTATAGTTTGAGATTGTAAAAAAGTGATTTTGGAAAATTAGAAAGATAATAATAACCGTTAATTTTGTACCTCTGTTGAAACTTGTGTTTGTTGATGAGATTCAAAATTAAAGGTTATTATTATCTTTCTAATTATCCAAAATCACTTTTTTACAATCTCAAACTATAAATATTTTGTGTGTTTTTACGTATTTAAATTTTTTAACAAAGATAGAAATAAGTAATACATTTTAGTATACAATGTTTGGTTCAGCAAAGCGCATCAGTCTTATTAAGAACTAACTAATTATAAGTATAATTATGTGTTAATTGACTTGTGAATGTTACGTACGCTCCAAGTGTGGATTCCTGTTAAGAATAGTGTGCGCAACAAACTGTGACTGTGATTGTACCGGATTATTTTATTTGAACTTTTTAGTTTATTTCAAGTAATAAAGATGAGAACTGTTAAAGGTATTCATTTGATTTTTAAGTTAAAAAGTGCATTTTTTTTTTTTAAATATTTTCGGATATTAATTAAGAGATATACTACAAAAAGACTGTTTTATATGTTTTTACTGTTAGCTCAAAAGTAAATGTGTTTTAATAATTGAAACATGTTTTTTTTTTCAATAAAGACAATAGTAAATTACAGTATAACTATTTTGAAATCTTTGTATGAAATTAATTAATATTATAAAATCTTCATAAGGTAAAATTTCAAAATACTAAAATAATTTCAAGACCTAACAATATTAGCAGTAGATTGATAAAAAAAAGCAATAGAAATGTATAAAGAAAACAAGTGAAGGAACAGATTTAAATAAAATCTTTCTACCTCTAATTACTAAATTATAAAAATAGATAATTAAGTGTGGCGAGTAGTTGTCGTTGCACGATGTTTCTCTGTATGTTATAAATCTGTATAGGGCTGTATAGGGAAATTATTTTATACTTTTTTGTTCGTGTTAAAAACGTGGTATATTAAAATTATTTTTAATATAAATAATTATTTTCTGCTTTTAAGTGTTGTTTAACTTTAACTTTGCTGGCCGGCACAGTCGAGCGGTTTGGGACGTGTGTCACTTGTGTCTGAAACCGCTCGTACCTGTGCGGGCCCGGGTTCGAATCCCGCTTGGGGCATAGATGTTTGTGTTGTCTTTGTTTCGTCTAAAAATACAATTTAATAAAAATAATATTAAAGTAGCTGGCTAATGGACTCGTATCCAAAGTCAATATATGTAAAATAAAAAAAAACTTTAACTTTAACATAATTAATTAATTGAATTATAATTTAATTGCTATAATTGTATAATTATAATTAAGTTAATTAATTAACTTTAATTTAATATTTATAACATTATTATTGAATTAATTAGTTAATATTGCATTGTCATTTAGTTCTGAGCTATGCTTAATGTTTCAAGTCTCTAGCTCAACGGGAAGAGAACAAACAAAAAAGTGTTAAAAATAACTTACGTTTATAATTTTTTCAGCAATAAGAATCCTATGTTTCTTGGGCTTCTGTTCTGTCCTAAGTCCTGGACTTCTAGGGCAGAATGAAAGCGGACTTGTACCTGTAGAAGAATGGCATCAATTAGACTGGAATTACGAAACCGAGGTGGAACGACAAACGGCTCTCCATAATGGAGAATTTGTAGTTGGTAATGGTGTACCTAATGATGTTGATGTTTATTATGGAGGTAAGTTAAAATAAAAAGAAAAGTTGTATGAGAGGTATTACAAATGTAGAAAAATAGAAAATTGATCCGATGTTTAAAACAAATTTTGTATTTATATATATTTTTTATTAAATGACTGCATTTTGGCTCGAATTAGATACCGGGACATCTCAAAGCACAGCTATGATGACGTTTAAAATAAAAAATTTAATAATATTTTAATAAATAAAAAAAAATAATTAATAATAAATTAATTAATAATTAACCTAACCTAACCTAACCTAACAGATTAAACTTTATTCATCATAATTATAAATAAACAATATAAATATAAAATCATTTCTAAAAACAATAAAATTTCTTTGTTTCCAGGAGACCTTGTACCGAAAATATTCATAACAGTACCAAGATTAAGAGGTGGTATTCCTGGTACTTTAAATACTATCTCTCACAATCATGCAATCAATTCAACTACTGATCCATTATTGGAACCGTATCCTTCGTGGGACTGGCATAGAAACTCATCTGCTTGTAATAAAAATCGACTTGTTTCTGTATTTCGCGTTCAAGTAAGTCGCATTATTCAATTTTATTTTTTACGTAGAAATACACGTCTTTACCAGCGTTGGGTATGAAGATATTATACATACATACACAATCACGCCATGTACCCGAAAGGGTGTGGCACAAACTCTTTTCATCATCTCGAAATCAGTTGCCTCCAAACATTCCTATCCAAACAAGCAACTTTCGCTTCATCCACATTCATAATTCCTCACTTATACATGCTCTTTTATTCCTACTACTTGGAAACTTTCGCTCACGCAAGCCACCCTCTCAATCATACCACTATAACTACTAAAAGGTAGATAGGTAAGTTTAAACAATTGACCGTAACCGACAAGGATTTTTCCAGTTAAAATATTTCCAATTATTAATGAAACACTCTGTATATATATATATATATATATATATATATATATATATATATATATATATATATATATATATATACGTTTTATCAATCATGATCAACAATCGATCGAAAATTTCCATAATCGTACAGCTCAAAATAAAACTATACATGTACATATATTAATTTTAGATATATATATATATATATATATATATATATATATATATATATACGTTTTATCAATCATGATCAACAATCGATCGAAAATTTCCATAATCGTACAGCTCAAAATAAAACTATACATGTACATATATTAATTTTAGATTGACGAATGTGGCAGACTTTGGGTCCTTGACACAGGCAAAATAGGATCGGACCAATTATGTCCTGCTCAAATTATTGCTTTTGATCCTAGCTCGGTAAGATATTTTATTATAACACATTAAATGATTTTATTACTATGATTTTCACTAATTTGAAATATTGTTCAAATTAATGCCAAATAAAAAATAAACAGGTCATAATCTTTATTTCAGAATCAAGTTTTATATAAATACGAAATACCAAGTGATCAAATACATCACTAGTAACGCCTGTAATAGACGTTCGAGATCCTAGAGATGGATGCAATGAAACTTATGTCTATTGTGCGGACGCACCTGGTTTTGGTCTGATCGTTCATGATGTGAAAAACCGACAATCCTGGATACAATACAGAATAAACTGTTCGAACCAATTCCTGAATATGGAACGTTCAATATTGCCGGTGAGACAATAAAAATTTGCATGTTCTATTACTAACTTAGCTAAATGTATTTTGTTTTTTGTTTTTTGTAAAAAAATCTTTCAGAACTCATAATATTAAAATAAAACGGCTTTAGGTTGTAGTTCTGTATTAATCTATACTTATATTAATACGTAAAGAAAAAATTACATTGATTACTAATAAATATTTATACTGGACTACAACCTGAAGCTGTTTTATTTTAGATTTTATTCATTTCATTAAATTAATTTTATGTATATGAAGTCTCGAGTTAATTCAATATCTTAAAGTTTATCAACTTATATAGCATGCACTGTAAAAAAGAAATAGGGAAACTACAGAAAAATAATAGTAAAATTTTATTATAAAAAATCTGTAATTTTATTTTATTATAAATATTTTGTATTTCTACCTAAAAATTCTGCAATTTTTAAATAATTCATAATAATTACATAAAGTAAGTAAAAATGACATAAGTATGTAAAATTTGCAAATTGCTGCAAATTGCATCACATACTTAATATAGAATTACGTATTATCGTCTGACTAGCTTTTATGCCAAGTAAATTAAAAAGATGTAGTTAAGAAGCAATTAATACCACCAACGCCATCTATAAATCTGCTTTGGACATTGATCAAATCACCATACCGACGAGCTCCTAAAGAGCGAAACACATGTCTATAGTTAACAACATAGCTTAACAACCCGATTCAATAATTGAGTAACTTGTGAATTTTTTGGGAATAATATCAACATTTAAATAAAATAAAAATAACTTATAGTTCAAAAACTACTTTCATAGGTGATTCTTTCCATCTAATGGACGGCATTCTCGGCATGGCCTTAACTCCCTATCAGCCAGGAACAGATCGCATCCTCTATTTCCATGCATTGGCGAGCAATACAGAGAACTATGTCTACACCTCGATTCTTCGAAATGGCACATTATTCCACAACGATTCCGAAGCACAACCGCAAGAATTTGTAGTATTGCAAAATAAGCGAACATCGCAATCTGCTGCTGAAGCTATGGACAAGAATGGAATCATGTATTTTGGTCTAATGACAGAAACTGCAATCATGTGCTGGAATACACAAAGTAATTATGATCAAAGAAATATGGATGTTGTAGCGAGAAATCATGATACGTTGCAGTTTCCTAGTGGAGTTAAAGTAAGTTTTAATTTGATTTTAACTGAAGTCAAAAATCAAGTAATAATATATACACAATCACGTCTTGTGAAATTGTGAATATACGTATACCGAGTGTTTTATTAAAATTTAATACTTATAATATAATATAAATATATTGTAACAATCTGCCTTATTTACGAAACTTAAGATGACAATTTTTTTTCTCAGTAAGTTTAGTCATTTATTCTTAATCTTTCAGATGGTAAACAACCGTCAAGGCACGCAAGAACTCTGGGTTCTAACTTTTGTCGTTTCCAAAAAATAGCAGCTGGCACCTTTGAACCAACCGATATCAATTTCCGTATTCAGGCAGCATCGACCGCAGATCTACTCCGTGGCAACAAATGCAAGAATTTGATGTAATGAAGTTAATTTCAGTTGAGAATAAACAAATAATAATATGTATAAGATTAATGTAATATTAATTACTAACATTTTAAGCAATAAAAATAATCAAATTAAAGTACCTCATATTTATTGGTCATACAAATATGATATTTCCTAAATTTTTGTTTTATGTAATATTTTAAATAATTTAAAATAATATTCATTATAGCTAACTTCAAACGAATCGTATCTTTTTATTAAATTTGAATTAACAAAAGCTATAGCTAAGAAAATGATCTTATTATATATCCATGTACGTGCTCCAAACAATACACGTTTGTAATTCTGATTATCTAAAAATTAGGAGCAATTACCAAACTTAACATAATTTAAAAATGAAGCATTAAAAAAAAATATTTCTCAACTTGTGATATATCAATGCATGTCTTGAAATTTTAGTATCAAATATGTTAGACAATACAACACAAATATTTTTGTACTATTTAATTACTTATAGTATTTTTATATAGATAACTCCAAAATCTATAAAATATAATAATTTGTCGTTGGACTAGATTATTAAGCTTGCACGATATGGAATACAATTAGTCTATAATGCGCAATCATTATTTTCCAACAAAATTATTTTAAAGATTATACAACAAAATTCTGGAAAAAAATAATACAAATTGTTATAATTTTATTACCGCAATAATAATGGAAAATTTAATATATTAAACTTCTAGTTACAATACGAATACGTACCACAATTTGTGGTAATAATCACCACAATTATTACCAAACATTTTTTTGCGTGTAAATTTATTATTATTATTTAATTTTCAAAGCAACAATAACTATAATCATTGTTGTTGTTCAATGCACAAATTATATTCTTGTCATTTTGTTTATAATTATTTATAATAAATTTTACATTAACTCAAGGTACTAATTACGTATATTACAAATTTCAAGTTCGTCAGTTTCTTAGTTTCAAAATTTTAAACTATGAGGCAGGCAAATAAATAGACACACCTCATTTTTATAATATTATATATAAAATAAAAATCCTATGCTTTTGATAAATATCATATTTCTGAATATCTAGCTTCTATTCAAAATTTAATTAATACTAATTTGTATCTATTATTTACTCGTACTACTTATTTTTATTTCATTTTAATTAAAATACTTTCCTTTAAATAATTGCACTCATTTAGAAAATTGCATATATTAACGATAAGTAGTTATAATTTGTACTCATGTTCTAATAAAACCACACAAATAAAAACAAACAAAATTTATTTACGTCATCATTCAAAATCGGTAAACGAATATGGAATATTTACTATTTTTAATATAATATTTGGTAAATTAAATTAGGAATTTTTCAAAGTGATAGACGATTGCAAACTGTAGTCGATTGGCATAAATTAGATTGAAATTACAAAAATCAGTAAATCAGACAAGTCATCAAGAAATAATTATGTAAAATACTAATAATATTAAAATATGTAAAACTTATTAAATATTTCAGCAAAATAACAAACCATTTAAATATTTTTTATTTTGACATTTTTTTGCAACCTTAGTGTGTCATGAAAATTTTGTGTTTTTTAGTAATTTTAATAACCCATTCAAGTTTACCCTGCGATAAACCAGGGCAATTAACAATTTTTTACGAATGGAATAGCTTACAATGGAATTATAAATATTGCAAAGATAATATTAGACATGGAGAATTTAAACCTAATCAAGCTATACCATTTGACGTTGACGTTTATCATAACGGTAACCTACAATTTATCTGTATTTTAAATTAGTTTAAATTTAATAAAAGCAAAAAACACGTCCGTCTTTTAAAATGCAAATAATGTAAATATGATTTTATGTTCTGCAGAAAAAAAGAAATTAAAAATAATATTTGTAACAGTTCCTCGTTTTGGTGCTGGAGTACCTGCTACATTAAATACAGTTGTACCAAATCCTGTTCCACAAAATCTATCTACGAATCCATTATTAGAACCTTTTCCTTCATGGGCGTGGCATAAAAATTATAGAAAATGTCTCAAAAATAGATTAGTGTCGGTTTTTAGAACCCAAGTAAGTTTAGATTTTATAAATTTAGTATTCTAATTATAGAATTACAAAGCATAAAAAAATAGATATTGTCATGTATTCATAGATCATTTTTTTAAATATGTAAAAACAATAACTGATAGCGGTTTCTGGGGTGTTTTAGTTCAATTATTTATTCTTAGGACTTAGAGAGTTCCATTGTCTTTAAATCAAAAGTGTGGAGTCGATAAAAAATCAATTTTGACTCAGACTTCAACTCCAATTTTTTTTTATCCGAGTCTGACTGCAATTTCTAGTTTGAGAATAATTTTTATCTTTTATCATATTAAATTAACTACAAAAAATACATTCCGTTATTATAATATTACATAGTAAACTAATATAAAATATTCACAAAAATAATGTTACTAATTATTTTAAAGATAAAAGGTTTGTAATATTACTCATTTTTGTAAAATTTCACTACAATTTTACGAAAATGAGTATTATTACAAACCTTTTATCTATCAAAAAGTTTCACAAAGTTAAACTGTCGACCATTAATTATATTAATTATTTTAAATGTTGCCAATGCAATGCGATGAATTTATTTATCAAAAAGATACAGTATAGTTCATCATATTTTCCATAGTGTTTAGTAATACTGTAAGAAAAATGTTTAATATTATATTGTCTTTTATTTTGTTCGTTTGTTTGATTTTTTTATTATGACCAGCGAATGAATGACTGCTTTTCCAGCAGTCTTTTATAGTAGTAGCCGCTGTAACTATTTTTATAAATATTTTTATACATAACAAAAAATAAAATTAACCAATATTCTATTTATGCAAATTATTTCAAAATCGTTAAAGCAAATAATTTATATTAATTTAATTTGCACCATTCAATTTATCTCAAAAAAATCCTGCTTACTTTTTCATATTATTAATAATAAAAATATTTTTCATAACAAAAAGAATATCTTGTAACAGATAAACAATCCGAAGCAAAAATCTCTAAAATACTGAAAAAATATTCTGACAAATTATTATTATACATATTTCTCTTCGAATTTTAACTTCTAGTTTGAAAATTCATACTACGATTGAAATAGTAACGAAAATAATTTTTAGATTGACGAATGCGGTAGACTGTGGGTACTAGATTCTGGAACACATATTTGTCCACCACAAATTATTGCTTTTAACCCAGTTACTGTAAGTATATACGGTGCTGAACATGTGAATAAAATTGTGTCACAATCAAAAACGCTCAAAAGTCAAAAAAAAACTTTTTAAATCTGCTATTGAAAATCTTTTAGATTTATAGAAAGTTTAGTTACTATTTCTTGATTTATAAAAATTATTTAGTAACCTTTTTAAATATAAGAAAAATGTAGTAATTATTTCTTAGTATAAAAAAAAATAGCGACTTTTTCTTCTAATAGTATTAGAAATACATAAAATTATAAACATTATTATCTTTATCATAAAATTTAGCAGCGCCCTTGTCATTTGACGCCACTGGTATTATCAGTTTTCACTAATGGCAAATCCAGGTAAAATATAAACAAACTTTACAATTTTCTCATTAGTTTCATTCTTTTTTAATATGCAAAAAGAGTGTTTGTTGTATTGTTGACAGTATACTGGAACAAACTATATTTTTATTATCCAGGAGGGTGAAGTGCTTCATCACTACGAAATCCCAGAGAATCTAGTGTAGGTATCAAGAACGTTCTTTAGTAACAATAGTTGTTGATGTAATAGAGATGCGTATTATGATTGTTTTGATACGTTTATCTATTGTGCTGATTCAACTGATTATGGAATTATAGTTTACGACACACGCAAGGGCCGGGCCGTTCTTGGAAAGTCAGAAGTGCAACTTTTTCACCCGATTATGATAAATTCTCTATTGATGGTAATTATAGTTTAAATAAAGAAAATGTATCTTGATTTACTTCAAAAAAAAATCAAAATTCTTCACTAAATATGTCCTGCCACAGAAAAGCAGATCTTATATTCCAGGGGTGGGCACACATGAGGCCAGGCCTAAGGGAGCCGCAATCCGGTTTTTAATATTCTATAAAGAGCCATACACAATTTTTTTTATTTAATATAATTCCATATTTTTACAATTCACAATATGAAAACATAGAAAAAATATCATTATAACATATAAATATAAAAATATAACAATGAAAAAAAAAATAATTATTTCAAAATTTTAGTAATAAAATTCAAATATAATAAAAATGAAATATAACAGAAATCTATATCATAAAAATATGATTACTAATGTGTCGTAAATATGTCACTCATCCTCTAAATCTTTAGTGGGAGCCGCACTTGACTCAGTGAAGAGCCGCATGCGGCTCTCGGAGCCGCATTTGCCCACCGTTGTTATATTCATTCAAATCAAGTTGAATTAGTATCACTAAAATAATCCATTTATTACGTATATGCATTACGTATCTATATTTATAGTTAATCTGATGAATCTACACTTCTTACATCCTTCAATAAATAAACTAATTTCCTAATTATAACAAAACCTTTCAGGTCAGTCCTTCTCGTATACAGATGGAGTAGTAGGAATGGCCCTGACTCCGTACAATCTTGGCCAAGATCGGATACTTTTCTATCATCCAATGTCAAGTTTAATCGAATACTACGTCTCTACAATAATTATCCGTGAGAAATATCCGATTAGAGCGCTATATCGGATTTTTTTTATACAACTGGCAAAATTCGGCCTTCACCATCCCTAGCCGAGGCAATTGACAAAAATGGCATACTGTATTTTGGACTCACTACAGAAACGGCCATTATGTGCTGGAACAGTAGTTTAGAATACGACCCAAAATATTTTGTAACAATAGCACGGAATGTTTCAACTTTGCAATTTCCTAGTGGCGTTAAGGTAATTTGGTTTAGAAATATTTCTGCATAAATTCAGTATACAATATTGTATTACATCGCGAAATGACTGTTCGCTCTAGAAATAGAAAGATATAAATAGACTAGTTGCCTAATTAACTAGTTAATATAATAACGTTTTATGCAACTGGTCCTATATGTGTTAATCTGAACAAAATGTACAAATATAGGTCTTAGCGCCGCTGCTGAGACTGATACGAATCACAAACAAGACTGTATGAATTAAGTCATATTTTCGGGAGGTAAATTACGCTCATTAATGACCTTAGCCAAATCTCTCGCTTTATGAAAATGTTAATCGCAATGCATCCTCCTGCATCATCAACGTTTCCACACAATCAATTAGGCGGAGTTAAAATTTAATTAGTTTATGCTTGGACATTCTTAAATGAAATGCAATATACCTACAGTGCGTTTACACTTAATGACGTTTGAAAGTTCAATATTATAAAAAAAAAAAACAACAACAATAACAACCTTTAATCGACAAGATTAAATTATGATTATCAACATTAAATTCAAGATAACACGTTATCTTAATTAAACTTAACAACATAGGAACTTAAGAAACTTTTTCTATTAATGTTATTTTTTATTAATTATCGAAAGATTAAATCTGTCTCAGATTATACGATCAGCTCAATCAATTGATGAAATAATAAAAATAATCAAAAAAATCAAACAATTAAACATTAAAATTGATGATGAAATGATCAAATCGTTTAAACAATTAAATCGATGAAATGATTAGATCAATTTTTCTTTTACTATAATCATTAAGATCGAAAAATCAATTATCTGATTAGATCGTTATGATCGAACATTTTTTACTACCCCAGTAATGATTGCAATTTTCGAACATAGGACTATAACATGTAAAATCATACATTTCTAATTCCTACTTCCGTAATTTTCCTGCTTCCCTATCTATTTCAGGCAAAAAAAAGCTTCAAATAAAAGATTTAAAGGATAAAATCTAAATCAATAAATTCAATTAATTTTGCATGCTTTGTCACGGCAAAAATTAGATATAAAAATATCGAAATATAAGAATTTCCAGTCGCATTCAAAATAATTTTAATTTAACAAATGCAAGATTTTTCTATTAAGGAAATCTTAGCAACGGCCCAAATTTACAGGTTATCTATTTTACCACTGTGTATAGTCAAGCCACGCAAACAAGTCTCTTGGGTAGGCGTGGTTTGTTGTCTCTGTATTC
Source organism: Clivina fossor (assembly GCA_963966155.1). Lineage (NCBI taxonomy): Eukaryota > Metazoa > Arthropoda > Insecta > Coleoptera > Carabidae > Clivina > Clivina fossor. Next base: position 1,520,094 of record OZ014562.1, on the reverse strand, counting down.
TACTTTGGCGGTAAATTTAAACGTGTATTTTTATAATTTTTTCTTATTTACCTACATTCTTGTATAAATTTGTTAAAACTGTTAAAAGAAAATTTAATAGACAAGTACTAGAATTAGATTTGACAAAAAAATCAATAAGAAAATTTTATTTTTATTTTAGATATACTCTGTCTATTATTATTAATTGCGTAAAAAAAATTTAAGAACAAATCATATTTTTTATAAATCACTATAAAAGTTATTAATTAATTACTACAGAAAAATAATTTTTGTAAACAAAACCAAAATAACAAAACATTTTATATAAATTACAAAAAATTGTATATTTAAAAATTCATTTTAAAAATACTTTAAGTTATCTATAAAATATATATATGCCTACCTTATTTCAAATAAGATTGACAAGAATAGTCTTAAAAAAGACTGATTTTTTTTTATAAAGATGAGCAAAAGCAGAGAAAATTAAGAAAAACAAACACGCGATAATCAATCAGTTTGCTAGCTACTTTTACTTTTGTTACGGAATGTACAACGCCGGCAGAAATTGTTTTTATTGGCTTAAATTTTTACCGCCACGTTTTTTAAAATTAGTTGGCATATTTTCCGATAGACTTGTTTGTTTGGTGGAGCTGTAGTTATAATTTTTAAAAAATTGTTATAGACAGTATAATTTATCAGAATACACATATATTATAAACGTACTATTCAACAGGAGATAATTCGTAATTAGCACCACCGTTGATTAAAAAAAGCATAGAATTCTATTCGCGTCTATTCACTTACGGTTTCTGTCGCAAACTTTATCATCAACGTTCATTAAATAATATGCTATTTCTGATTTCAGTGATATGTGTTTTTGTGCTAGTATATATTACCAGAAAGTTACTAATTTTCATTTTCAGATGGTAACAAGTCACGAAGGTCTCCAAAGTTTGTGGATACTAACAAATCGATTTCAGAAATTTGCTACTGGTAAGGCAAATGTTACCGAAATAAATTTTCGTATTCATATTCTAGAATTAGTTAACTTTACATGTTACAGTGGATATTAAGACGTTAGATTTAAACAACATACATTAAAAATCGTACTAATTTGTGAAGACTTAATATTGTTTTATTTTCATTATTTATGAGAAAATTGTCAAATACTGTATACAGTATAAATATGTAAGTTATAAATATACAAAAAATAAATAAACGAAAAAAAATTACTTATATTATATACATAAAAAGTTCTAATAAAGCCAATGTTTTTATTAACAAGTTTTTATTAACTCGCCTTCTTGTCAGTCAGTTTGTTTGTTTTGTTTGTCTTTTCGGTAATTCAACTTAATTCCAAATGAGCTAAAGACTTATAACTTTAAACATAACTCAGAACTGGATTACATTACAATATTAACTAATTAATTAATTAATTAATATTAGAAATACAAATTATAAATCTGTATTGAGGTTAGGAAAAAATATTTTATACTTTTAGTCCATTTTAAAAACGTGGTACAGTAATACCTCGCTTAACGTTACCTCCGTTAACGATATCTCGCTATAACGTCATTGCTGGGCGAGACGGTAATTCCCATATTTATATACATTGAGCACTATGTTCCATATGTTCTATGCATACATATGTGTATTTACCTTAACACACGTACATAAATAGTTTTAACAACAAAAATTCATCCGATTGCCTGAGTGAGGTGTCTCTCATTCGATAGATATTTTGTCCGAAAATGATCCAGATTTTGCGCGAAGTTGTGCTGTAAGTGAGCTATTATAAGAAATGAAGAGACAATCAACGCAATCGACCCTTGATTCGTTCTTGTCAAAAAAATAAAAACATCACAACTTGTCAGTTTATTTACATATAACCGCTAATTTTGTAATACATACATGCATACTAATTTTAAACTATAAATTTTGTCAAGAAAAGCTGTTTTCAGTTGTTCCTATCTATTAATTAAAAAATACAAAATAAAATAATGTATTTATTTTTTAATTTAGTAACGTATCCCTATCCTTCGCATGTTATATCTTTCTCCGTTAACGTTAATTCGGTTAACGTAATGTTCCTGAGGAACGCATCCCTAGCGTTAAACGAAGTATTACTGTATATTAAAATTTATTTTTTAATTTAAATAATTATTCCTTTGTATTTGAAATGTTCATATCAAATTAAAAAAAAAAGATATTGTCAAAATACTTAATTTTTATCACAATATATCTTACATAATAAATTTACAAAAAAAAAAAATTACGCGTTAATTTATTACTTATTGATAAAAAAAAATTAAAATTAAAATATATCAATTGAAAGATTAAAGTTATAAACAGTTATGTCACCAGTAGTTCTCAAACTGAGGTGCCATGGTACACTAATATGTACAATGATATATTTGATATAAGTATTTATAAATTATTTAATAAATCATTTTATTAAAAATAGATCTATAATATAAACTAACTAACACGTACTCTAAATTATTTATTTATTCTATACTATTATGCCAGTAATAATTGTATATAATTAAAATAATGAAGCTTTAGAATTAAGTTCTGTATATATTTTATTTAAAAAATCGACATTTCGATATACTCTACATATATCATCATACATATGTTTGAAATAGTTTAGTGTATGATGAGGTGTAAAATTGAAAAAAAAAATGTTGTTGTAAAAGTTGGTGTTAGTCAATTCGGTCATCTTGAGCGAATGTCTATTGAAATTTTGGTTAAAAGAATTTATATGAATAATTTGGAAAGTATACGTTTGCGTAGATGTCCGATGTTCAGTTGAAGTAGTACGATTGAGAATGTTTTGCGTGAACGAAAGTTTCCAACTAGTAGGAATAAAAGAGCATGTATGATATGTATTATGGATGTGGATGAAACTAAAATTGCTTGTCTGGATAGAAATGTTTGTTGGAAACTCACTTCGAGATAGTGGAAAGAGTTTGTGCCACAATCTTTTGGGTACATGGTGTGGTTGTGTATGTATATACGTACGTAAAATATATCGAAACGTTGATTTTTAGATAAAATGTATACGGAACTTAATCCTAAAGCGTATTCAAAATTTATTTTAAGCATACTGTTTGTACGATTTAAAACAAATTTTCAAGATAAATTCTTCTTTTTTGCATAATAACTATAAAATTTAATTTTTGAATAATGCTGTCAACTTTTGGTAAAAAAATACAAAAATTTTATTCCTATTTCTTAGTATTTCTGTGAGAATGTCAAAATGGTCTGTCTATATATGTGTTTACCTATATACTTCTAATCTTTTCTTTCTATATCTACTCTATGTAAATGTACCAATAATTATACCACTTCTCTTTTTAGGAAAATATAAAAAATAGTTTAAAAAGCAACTTCCCAATATATGTCTAACACATATTATAGGTGTTAGTTTAAAAAAAAACCCATTTTTAATCTGTTATTTTAATATGCATCATTTTGGAAACATTTATCTTATCTCATATCATATCAATAGTAACTAAACATATAAAAACTAGTGTATTTCTGCATTTCTTTTATAATCACAGTAATTAAGTTAAATAACAGTTGAAATTATGAAAATTTTCTATTTTCTCGGCGTTTTTTTTCTGTTAAATAAATCAACAACAGGATTAACTAATTTTACTCCAACCTGGGAATGGCATTATATGGACTGGAATTTTCCAACAAACGCTGATCGAGAAAACGCTATCCAAAATGGAGAATATGATCCTACATTTACTATACCAATTGATACTGATACATATTTTCGTCCAGGTAATTAACAGAAACATATTTTTTTAGAAAAATAATAATAATAGAAATAATATAAAGAAAAAAATAACATCAATCACTGTAAAGGCACTGAGTTAAAATCTATAAATTTTATGATCTATGTGCAATTTGCATCAAAATTTCTAGATAACACTTTTAAATGTCGAAGATGTAGTTTTATTTTTTTGCCGTATCGTCAATTTTCTTCAGCCACTTTCGTTATTGAAATGTTGTTAAATAATAGATAATTATACATGTATAATTCTATCGGAAAAAATCATACAATTTTATAATTTTATATAATAAATTATATGATAACAAAACTATTTTAGATTACACTCGTAACTATAATTTAAAAAGATAAAATTATCTTCAAATTTAAAAGTAAATATAAATTACGTAAATTATGATAAACACAAATTTACATAGTAGAACTAATAAACCAAGTATTTGGTTAAAGTTCATTAAAGATTTTCAATCTTGTTTTTTAATTGATTGGTGTTATAGTTTTCGGTGAAACATAATTGAATATAATTTTTAACCACTTCATGCACGAATTAATTTTGGATTTTCGGTAAAAAAAATTATGTGTTTTTTATTGTGGAAATACACTCTTTACAAAATAATTAAATTAAAAAAAATATTTTCAATGGTGTAACGTGTACTTTACCTGAAAGTTGGCTGGGAGTGTAAATAAATTGAAAGCATAATAAAGTATTATTTTTAATTAAAAAAAAACTCAACATACTATAAAGTACACCGTGCTACTAAACATTTACAACTACATGTTTGCGACTTTTTTTTTTGTATAAAAAGATTTATTTAATACAACAAATATTGAGTGTTTTATTGAAAATTATATTTTATTTATAAAAGTGGCTATTTATACATACAATATGTATACGCAATTGGCTATTTATACATACAGTATTTTTACGTAATTGCTTATTTAGGGTAGGTTGGGTTAGTAGCCAATTGCGTATACATACCGTATGTATAAATAGCCTCATCCTTTATTTATTCCATTTTGCAACAATGTATAGTTCTTTTAAAATAAATTTACTAATGTATTTATTACATAAACTATTCCAATAAAAGATAATTTTAATATAAATATTCCTTATTTTTCACAGGAACCGAGGAAAGAATAATATTTGTAACAGTACCCCGATTTGGTGACGGTGTACCAGCTACATTAAATACTATAATACCAAATAGGAATCCATCTAATATAACAGATCCATTATTGGAACCGTATCCATCTTGGGAATGGCATCGCAATTTATCCAGTTGTCCGAAAAATCGACTTGTTTCTGTTTATCGGATCGAAGTAAATATGAAACATCTTTAACACTAGAACTACTATTTGACAAATCATTAAAAAATATGAATTAAAAGGTGGTAACAAGTATTTTTGTAATTTTGTATTTCCCTAATTATTTTAGGCAAAAAATAAAAGTTTTACAGCATAAAATTCTGCATCTAAATTAATAAACATAATTAGTTTCGCATACTTTGTAACGGTAGAAATTAGATATGAAAATAATAAAAATTGACGTAAAAATAATGATAGCCATAAAATTGATAAAAAAAAAATTATATTTGTTATTTTATCTGTAAAATTAATCGTGTTTGTAAATATTTGCGCATTATTTATTATTCAATAAATTACATAACTTTTTTTTTATTTTATAAAAAATATTTGTAGTCCTAAATAAATTATTGTAACAAATGATAAAACAACATTTACTTAATTTTCTTTATTAATTCTTGAAGTATATTCCAATATGTTCATCTTTATCAGAAGATATTGCAATTTGAGAATATCTTTCGGCCATTTAAATTTTCTTTTGATTGGAAGAATCCCTTCCGTGTACATGGATGTTTCAGTGACAAGAAGCATTGGTACATCTTTGGAGCGCAGACCAAATTTCTTTTGCAGTATTACTGGATATATTGGAAAATCATCTCTAGTTTCTGTTAAATAAAATATACGCAGTAATTTTTTTTTAAGATACTTGAGAAATATTGATACCAAAAAATTATATAGTTCTCTATTGTATTATTAAATTAATATATTATATTGCTTTAAAAACGTGATATTATTATGTTTCTCCTATTTTTTGTATAAGTTTTTTCAATTACGATTAAAGTTTTAGTTACAATAATAAACAAATTTATCCTTCGTCGATCAAAGTAATGTCATTTTTTTTAAAAAATTTGTCGATTAGTTATTTGGTAACAAAAAAAAAGAAACAAATAAATCAATCTAGTATGTTTATTCAACAATTTGTTCATAAGTAAAAAAACCTATTCTAACTAAGGACGCAACAAATATTCAATTAATTTTGTTTTTTTTTATATGTATAAATAGTAAAATAAAGAAAATCAAATATGTATTCTAAAAATACACAAAATAAACTAAACACATTGAAACATTGCTAATATAAAAATTTAATAATAAAAATTAAATAAAAGTAAATTGTAGTCAGCATCCCCCGCCCTTTCCTGACAATAATTTGCTTTTCCTATCTTTCAAAATATTTAATGTTAAACCTTGTCATTTATGATTTCTTTATGAATAAGTTTATTATCTGACTAAATAATCTGCTTTCTGATTGGGTCAAATATACATTATTCGACATTTAAAAATTTCGCTATCCGTTGCATCATTAGTCCTAACAATAAACATTGTATTTTTTATTGTATTGGTCAGTAAAATAATGTATTTCTCTTTTTTATTTCATTTTATGTAAATTTCATGCTATATATAATATATATCAAATATAAGTATACGTATATTCATATGACAGAGACATATCAAATTAGTATACAAATTATTATTATTACAACAAATAATAATAAGCAACCAGCCACGCGTATCTGCTTTGCATCATATACAAAGTGCCGCGCATTTTGCTAAATATAAATCTATGTTACTAGTTCACGACCTAAATATGAGTAACCATTAAAAACCATTTCACAAATTGACCCAAATATTTGCAAACATGATATTTTCAGCAAACAAAATTAAAAGTGACATTTCTGCGTACATCTATCTACTGCGTAATTTTTTAACCTAAATACAAAAATGTATTTTTGTTATAACTTACGTCGATTCTGTTTGATGCAAATAATATCGCTAGCCGTAAGACCAAGTAGTTTCGCTGTTTTTTCAGCTACAGATAAACCTTCTTCGAGTGGCTCAAATTCTTCAGGGTCTTGTGTTTCAGCATCCATGACTAATTCTTCTAATAGTGAGTCGAGTGATCGGGATATTTTTCGATAAACTCTATCCCAACTACAGTGCCAAAGAATTTCGTTTAACTTTTTTTTTTACTTTATTAAATAAACCATAATAATTGATCTGACTTTTTAGTTAATTGTTCTTTACAAAAATTCAGTCAAATCGATTAATACAATTACATATACGATGTCAATAGATCAGTACATTTGTCACTAAATCAAAATCAACATTTCTAAACTAAACTAAAAATATAAATATAATTAGTCGCCAAAATTACTGTTGACAATGTTAAATTAAAAAATTAAATGTATAAGTTATTCAGCAAAAGAACCACTTTTGTCATCGGTATAATATCACATTTACATGGGCATATAAAAACAAATTAAAACATTTTTTAATTCGTTTTAATATGCCCATATAAACATAACAGCAAATAACAATTATTTTAGTGACATTATGCTGATGATGGAAATGATGAATTGTTTAACCGTTGTCACAAGTCTTTGTTCTTTCCCGTCCAAAAGTGCCAAAAAGCGCTTTTGCGCTTGTCTTATTCCCTATTTTACATTATTTAGTTCATTTTATTATTATAAAAATCGTTGTTTATAAAAACGGTAGCCGTAAAGTCGCACATCGACAGAAATCGAACTTGCAATGACACTTTTCGAGCGAAAATCGCTGCTTGGCACTCAAACGATTAATGAATTTATTGTTTTATTATATTAATAAACTTTCGTCACATCATATATTTTTAATAACTTTATTGGTAAATCAAAATATGTTCGAGATGAAAATTTACCTGTCTGCTTCAAATTCTTCTCGAAGAACGTTTTCATCAACCTTAGGTTTAACTTTTCTTCGGCGTAAAGCAACAACTAAATTGTAGTAGTTGAAGTTAATTGTTCTAGAAGTTAATTTTTCTACTTCTTGCGGTTTCTTCATATCACGATAAAGACTATTTAACATGCAAATATTTCAATATAACTAGAAATTTAAAATATTGAAACTACTAAAAAAAAAATTGTCTAATAATGTTAATTATTATTACAAAAAAAATATATATTAATTTTTAAAAATGTTACTGACTATACTGAGAACCTGAGCTCTTTTCCTTCCAGTCAAAATGATTAAAAACAGTTTCTGTAGGTAATACTAACTACTGTAAATTATTAGGGAAAGCTAAATTTTACCTAAGTCCAACAATCCACATATAGAACCAGGGTGCAGAAAGCATGACAGGAGAGACAAATCGAAGACAAGCGGGTCGAAAGGGTCCAAATAGTAAACATGTATATAAACCAGCTACTAATACCACAATTGGTAGACCAATATTTAACACAGCACCCACCATTAGATATGGTAGCATTAAAGTTGGACGTGTTCCCTATAGTTACATAATAATATCATAAAAATTTTACATACATACATAAACAATCACGCCATGTACCTAGAAGGGTGTAGCACAAACTCTTTTCATCATCCCGAAATCAGTCGCCTCCAAACATTCCTATCCAAACAAGCAACTTTCGCTTCAACCACATTCATAATTCCACTCTTGTACATGCTCTTTTATTCCTACTATTTGGAAACTTTCGCTCACGCAAGCCACCCTCTCAATCATACACCACTCCAACTACTCCTCGGACGTCCACCTGCAAACGTATACCATCAAAATCATTCAAATAAATCTTTTTAACAGCAAACGTTCATTAGACGCATTCGCTCAAGATGTCTCCAAACCATCTTAACTGACTCTAACACGGGGCAACTTTTGCTACAACATTTTTTTCAATTTCACACTCATCATACACTAATCTATTTCGTACCCAATCTCTCCTATTTACACCACATACCCCACGTAAAAATCTCATTTCCACAGCAATCATTTTCCGTTTAATTTTCAATATTCAAAAATACATTTTCTTTGCTTTGCCGATTATTTAAAATTTATTAACAGTTGTTATAAAAATCAATGTGCGTGACAAATTGTAAGATAAGATTTTTTTATTTACATAATGAAAATTTTTTATCAACTATAATATTATTGATTAGTTAGATTTAAAAATATGATAAAAATATTATCAATTAGAAATTTTGTATAACACAATATAGCATATATTTGGTAGTCATATTTTATAGTTTAAATTATTTTCAAATTTTTAAACTTATACTGAAAATTTGAAATTAAAAACCTGAACCCGATTGCATAAAGCTTTGTAACGTTCAGTTTTAACTCAGTTTTAAGTGTGCAGTATTAACTGTGCCGGATAATTGTAGCAAAATTGTTTAATTCACAGACAATTCAACCCATACACAAATACAGTTTTTACTTAGTTAATACGCGCAGTTAAATCGTAATAGATATTATTCTAATGTATGATATATTTTGCAATAATAGCCAGAAAAATTCTCTAGTCTACGACATATTTTCCACATAGCTACACATTAACCACGAATTAACCACAAAATCTAAACTCATGCTCCGTTTCAACTAAGCAATTATGGTTAGGGCAGTTGAAAAATTTATTGCCTACAGATTTCACTTAGTCAGTCCATACTCAGGCCAAAGTCACTCTGGTTTCCACACACACACACACACACACACACACACACACACACACACACACACACACACACACACACACACACACACACACACACACACACACACACACACACACACACACACACACACACACACACACACATATGCTATGAAATAACTGCGCAAATTCAGCCTGTGTAGTTAAAAGGTGTATCCATCTAAAAAAATTTGATAAAAACTAAAACTCGTATTCTCACCTAATTTTAAAAACGATTATTGACAAAAGTATTTTACGTTTATTTAAAATTACTTGCTAAATCTTTTAAAACAGTATATTTACATTTTGTAATATCAGATATAATAAAAAAATATCAAAAATATAAAAACTATCCATATACGATAAAAAATAGAAAATTATTTTGAAATATATGATAAAACCACGTTTTTTACAAAAAATGAGGTAAGAATACAGACTAATATCTTTGTAAATATACATTGAACAATTCTCAAAATATCGACATTTTGAATTTTAAAACAAAAGATCAAAAAATAAGTAGTTTTTAATCAATAAATCAAAAACTGTATATTAAAACATAATTTTTTTTATACATTTTTAGTATTTTGACTAGAATGTTGAATAAAATTTATTTTTGTCATACTTTTTAGATTTACATACATACATACATACATACACAATCACGCCATGTACCCATAGGGTGTGGCACAAACTCTTTTCATCATCCCGAAATCAGTCGCCTCCAAACATTCCTATCCAAACAAGCAACTTTCGCTTCATCCACATTCATAATTCCACTCTCATACATGCTCTTTTATTCCTACTATTTGGAAACTTTCGCTCACGTAAGCCACCCTCTCAATCATATCATTCCAAACTACTCCTCGGACGTCCACCTGCAAACGTATACCATCAAAGTCATTCAAATAAATCTTTTTAACAGCAAACGTTCATTAGACGCATTCGCTCAACATGTCCAAACCATCTTAACTGACTCTAGCACGGCAACTTTTGCTACATTTTTTTCAATTTCACACTCATCATACACTAATCTATTTCGTATCTTTTTAGATATATAACGAAAATATGATACACTATAAAAAACTGTAATATAAATTTATGTAATTTTATATATATATATATATATATATATATATATATATATATATATATATATATATATATATCAACCGCAAAATAGCCGCATTTTATAATTTTTACTATGATATATATATATATATATATATATATATATATATATATATATATATATATATACATAAAATATGTAAATTTACATCCAATTTTTTTACAGTGTATATAAACAAAAGACAAAACTTACAAACGATGCTGGCCAGAACAGCGCAATCAAAGACGGGATATAAACAGACAGAACCGTCCTAAAAATATGCTGTATCCCTATCGGTACTTTCATATTATCCATGTTATGCAAAAATATGATGTCCACGCATAATTCGGACACAGACATTATCAGCATTTCCGTCTGCTTCGCAATGCCAACATACGAGCCGAGTGTACGTAGCCGCATATTGCGTGCTTGATGATGTGGTACAATGATTGTAGATAAAGATAATGATTTGTTACGATCAATCACCACAAATTAATACAAGTAATAATTAGAATACTAATAGAAAACACAAGCGAAATAAACAACTTAAATTTGGATAATTTGTGACAGTTGAGCAGTTGTTTCAACAATTTAACAAGGAAATAAATAAATTTTAATCAGTGCCTACTAACTACCTAAAACAAAGAAAATTTAGGAATTGAAACACGAGATAATCGAACTATATTTATAAAAAAAAGAATTAATGGTCCAATTCTATACTTATCTTGTAAGATTCATAACGTTATATTTTGTTTTTTTCTAGTAAATTGAATTCTTATTTTGATTTAAAAAAAAAAACAGAATATCTCGTAATACAACTAGTCTTACAAGATAGGTACAGTACAGTATTGGACCATCAAATTTCTTATAATAAAAATAATATTTATTTTAATTAGCATTAAGCTAATAATAATAAAACAAGATTAGAAGAATATGGGTAAACCCATACCCAACTACTTTGACATTTCTCGGAAAGGTGGCAATACTGTATTTTAATAATATTATAATTTATGTGGGCACTAGGAGAAACTTTCCTGAAAATTTAATCAAAATCGAATAAATAATGTTGCCACAATACATTTTTTTTAAAAATTGTGATTTTTTTTTCTCGATAAGTTGGCAACACTGTATTTTGTTAAAATTGCATAATTTATTTAGGCACTAGAAGAATCTTTTATGAAAGCTCAGTTTACTATTAGCTTTTTCAAGAGGAAATAAAGTATATTTGTTGCATTGATTATACTTCAAGACGACTGGTCCGTTTAATACAAACTCTTTTTTACATTCTAGTGTTAATAATAAATCTCAAAAGCCGTTTTTTTTTTGAAAATCTCATCCCACCAACATAACACGCCTAAATATAATAAGTTCTATTGTATTTTGCATGTGTGAGATTAGAAGCGTAATGGCATGTATTCTTACCAGTTTATTGTGAAAATGTGTTTTATCTTTTATTTTAAAATATATTTGAATGATTTTTTTTTTAGTTATTGATAATATTAATTATATTAATATTAATAATAATAATTATGTTTAAAAATTTAGTGAGCAATTTTTTTAATAATACTTTAAGATTTTTGTTCTTATATATTTATATATTTTATTGTATCTGATATTTTAAAACTTAAACAAACTATTTTAAAGCGATTAATAAGTAATTTTAAACAAATGTAGAAAGTTTTTTAAAAGCAAGAATAGAGGTAGATGTTTTTTATGTTATTTTCATATTAATAGCAAAAACAATTTTAAATGTTAATGATTTTCATATAATAATAACTATTTTATAGTTGTCAATATTTATATTTCAATTTTATTGAAAATTCGCTAAACAAAAACTTCTGTATTTATTTAACATTTATAAATGTCCTTAGCGAATTTATGTTAATTACTACAAGTGCATGTCAAACTTACAACAAAAAAAATATTAAAATTCTGATAAAATTATAACAAAAATGCGAAATATATATTTTTTTTTAAATAACATACTATTTTTCATTGAAGTTTCAATATCAATCTGAAAATTTAAGTTAGCAGCAAGAATTAGTGAAATTTATATGTATGACACTGAAGTTTAGGTAAAAATTGCTTCAATTTTTTTTTTCAAAATTATCTATAATTTTATAAAATATTACAAAGTTTAATATCTAGAGATATTAAAACACGAAATATTCTGAAAATAATAAACTATATAACATTATATTAAAGTAAAACTGCTTTTGGTTTCAGTTCTGTATTAATATTTATTAATAATCGACGTTTCGACGAACTCAACGTCCGTCTTCATCAGGAAAAATGATACAAATGACATTTACAGTAAATAACAGAACATCGAAACAAGTTACTATAGGTAATGTCAATTATAAATAAATATTAATACAGAACTTTACCCTAAAGCAGTTTTATTATAATAAACTATATAACAGAAATAATTATTTAAATTACAGTTCTCGAGATTCTTATTCATCTGGTATGAAATAAATTTAATAACACAAAGTAAACTAATTATATAATTATATAAACAAAATTAACTAAAAATATAGTATACAATATGCTAAACTTGTTTTTTATAATACATATTTTCTTATCTTTCTCTTGATAACATTTAATTGAAACTATAAGTATTAATAGTTTTTTATATATAATTACATATAAAATATCACTAATTACATAAGATAACATAAAATTTTATATATATATATATATATATATATATAATTTCACTTTATAAATAACCTTAAAATAAAATAAACATTAAATTTCGAAAAAACATAAACCATTAACATTATAACTAGATGTCAGATTTAACATAAAACAAATTTGATATTACTGCAAATCAGAAAAAAAAATTAATGGTATATATATATATATATATATATATATATATATATATATATATATATATATATATATATATATATATATAAATATATATTAATGCATTTTATACTATTTTTCACTAGATGGTACTATATCAGAGTTGTCCTATTGGTTCTAGATGACACTAATGTAAATTACAAAAATATAAATGAAAATTTAAAAATACTAATTCTATAAAAACAAATTTTACATATAAAATAAAATAAATGATCTACAAAACAACATTTATTTTATTTTCGTAAAGACAGCAAAATCAATGTAAAAAAAAAAACTCAAATTTTAAATTAGTATAAAATTAACTCTTCACATAACAAAACCAAAGCAATGATATTTGTTTAGTATATTAATGTAATGTGTTGATTATATGTCTACCTCTAATTTCTCTTTCTTTTTGAAATTTTAATTTTACAGGAAACGAACTGTTGATATGACAATATAAAATTTATCAACTGTTCATCTAATCATCTAATGACCAATAGTATAATTCTAGTAATGCGTAACAATATATGTATCTTTGGCATTTCGACTGTATTAATATTAATGTCAAAAGATAAACTTTTGTTCTTAGGTCCTGAACCTAAGTTATGATTAATTCTAATCACTCGAACCACAAACACGGACCAAACACAGACAAATCTGAAGATGACTAAAAACTCAAAACGCGTCATTGTTAAAAACAATAATAATAATAATAATAATATTTAATTTAATTTAATAATATTAGAATTAATATAGCATCTATCTCTAGTTAATCTTTCTAGCTTGCTATATCAAAACAATCATTAGAATTTGTAACGAATTTGTTACTCCTAGCAATGTTAATAACAAACAATAACAATAATATTAGTAGATATAAAATAAAAAAAAACAAAATGGCAGCTCTTACATTTGTTTATATTGTTTATATGCAATTGTTAGCAACGCTGCTATAACTATATTACAGAATGGGGAAGTTTAGCGAATTTTTTTATTTCTTTATTTGGTTGGACCTGGCTTAAAAAGTGATGTTTAATTTATCATTTTTCTCGAAGATGCCCAGATTTTCTAAAAAAATGCAAAAACATGTGATGACGTCAGTAATGTCATCGCAAAACTTATGTCGACTTCTGAATCAAACGCACATAATGTTTTTCGTTAATAAATACAAGACGAGATTCTCACCATAGAATGTTAGGAAAAATATGATAAGCATCGATAGAATTATGATAAATGTTTGTTTATTATCGTAGATTAAATTGCCTAACGGGGAACCGGTATGGTGCTGATAATTTATCTCCGGTTACCTTTACTTGAATCTGGAAAATATATGAAAGGGTTAGAACTCGCGATAATTTCCCAACAAAAGTTTTTGTTTATGAAAAAGTGCTTTATTTTTTACTATTTATTTCTACCTCTTATCAAATATGATTAGTATTTCTATCTTTGATAATTTTTTCTATATCTAATTAATAAGTATTTTTAAGTAAAAGTTTAGCAAAAATTACTTTTATATAAATGAAGAATACATTTTCTTTCCTCTGAAGTTTTAAAAAAAATAATTTTAAAGCTTGATTTATATTATACTAGTTTCGGCTAGAAACTTTGACTAGTTTACATACTAGATTTGAAACTAGAATCGTCTTTATAGTAATTAAAACTTTTTATTTAAGGCGCATGTTCATACTTTTTTGTTGTACGCAGGCGCGGAATTGGATGTGAGTTAGATTTGCCAACATCCAAAATGTACGTAGTGTTTATATACCAATTTGTTATTGTGTGAAAGTAAACGGTTAAGTACAAAATGAATTTTCATAGACGTAAACAAGAAAACATAGTTAAAATTTCTAAGATTTTGAAGCTTTCTGAGTTACGCATTTACACTTTGCACAGAGTTGGTAACACTGAAATTACCGCTAGTGCGCAGGTCTAGTATAGAAACTTGCGATGAAAAATTGGTCCGAACCTAGTTTGAAAATCAACTTCTAGACGATTCTAGTTTGAAAACTTAGCTCGATTTTTTCTGATTTATATTATCCAAGTTTTGACAAGTGCGTCTAGTATGTAAACTAGTCAAAGTTTCTAGACGAATCTAGTATAATGAAAATCAAGCTTTATATTTGATTTACAAGACCAATATTTTACATTAAATTATTAAAACTAATTATTTTTGTATCAAACATTTTCATTTTTAGTTGTGTTTTCTATTACAACAAACAATAAATAAAAAATCATAACTTACATGAACATTTTGGTTTGTAAGCGACGAATAAACAACAATACTCATCGGATCCTTCATTTGTTCTAATTTCCAATGATAATCCAATAAATTAACTTCGTAATTATCGCTATGTTTACTAATACGTTTCGGATTAGCGACATTTAGCAATGCCTCATCATTTGGCGTAATCTAAAAATTACATTACATTTTTTTTCTAATTTAGTTGTTGTTGAAATATAAGTATAATTAAATACATACAATAACTTGATCTAAAACATTTCTTAGTTCCGTTAAAATTAATGTGGCACTGAGCGCAGATTCAGTTATAATTAATTCCTGACTAGATATAAAAATAGCGGGTACGAATTGAATTTCGAATGGACCTGTTGTAACATCGTTTAATGTGTACGCTGTTACGTAAATATTCGATTCGATTATGCTACTATTTGTGGTTATGTCTGATGTTGGCACTAGTTCACAGGCGTACAAACCTAAAGAATAATAAAAATAATAAAATAAAAACTGTTTCACTAAACCGTTCGTCTTCATCAGATCTCCTTTCTGTCTGTTTTTATTTTATTTAATGGTTTAAATAGATTTCAATGCGAAAAAAATATTTCCCAACCTGTTTCGATGTCAAACGAAAGTTGTGCTTCAAAAACATCTCCGATATGTAATAAATTATCTTTTTGAACAAATTCTACGCTACATTTAAATGGAAACGATGTTAGGGATTTTTCGATTGAACGTTTGCATTGCCAACCGGCGTGCTGCATTAACAAACAAACAAAAATTCATTCAATATAATCTTATCATTATTTATTAATACGAAAACACAATCACATGATAGTGTGTGTGTTCATTTAAGCAGAAATTAGTTTCCCGTCAAACATTCTTCTATGTAAAGAGCAATTTTTGCTTCATTCACATTCTTAATAATTTTTTTTTTAATATTTTTAAGCTAATTCTAGAGCTTCGAAACGAAACTAAACCGAAAACCGAAAAAAAACAGTATTTTTGCTGGAACAAAAACCGGAATTGAACCGAAAAAAAAATATATCGGTTTATTTCGGTTCAGTGCATGTTGAAAGATTTTTAAATTTTTTGTGGATGAATGAAATTGAAAATGAAACTAAAGATCACTTAGAAGAAGCTGTAATTAGAAGTGATTTTTTTTATTTTTTCTAATTATAAATAAATAAAAATCTTCTATACAAGAATTTGTTATTATTATATAATTAAAACATACATACAAATTAGATAAATTTCGAATAATAAATTATATTATATATTTCTAATTAGGTATTAATAACTTTAATTAATTAATAATTATTATGTTATAAAAGTATGAATAAATTGTTCTAAATTATGGTAAAAAATAAGTTTTTAATACAAATAAAAACCTTGAAAAAATTAATCACTTCGAACTGAACCGAAAAAAAAACCGTTATTTTTGCCAGAACAAAAAATGTAATAGTTCAAAGCCCTAGCTAATTCTGTAAAATAAAATAGTATTTCAAAAAAAAAAAAACTATAAAAACTTACCAAATTACTTTTCTTAGCGGGATGTTTAGCATCTTGAAATACTAACGGAATCTTATTCGTATGTTGTGGCGAATTAGTAACCGCCAATTTTGTTTTACCAACCAAGAAACTAATCTGAGCGATTGGTTTAACATCTAGTGAAATTTTTACAGCTCGTGTATGACCGTATTTTATATGAATCTGATGACTTGTATCACGAGTTGTAACTTGTCCAATTCCACTATGATTATCTAAATTTATTTGTTCGAAAGGTTCACCAGACCAATCGCCTTGTTGTCGCGATAAATCGGTTACTGGTGACCACATGCAAATTATGTCACCAGCTGTTAAAGAATTCTGAAAAAACAAAAACTCATTAAAACTGAAACTAATAAATTATTTTTATAATTCTTTGTTTAATTTAAAAAAGAAAAAACAACAAACAAACTTACGGTATGAGGTAGTGCAACTTGTCCACTAAATAAATGCACATAATCGGCGGTTTTAAAACAATCTTCGGCCCAAACTTTAAGCACCGACAACCCATCATGATTCGATTGACCTTTCAAAATATTACTACCATCTTCTGTACGCTTCAAATGCATCAAATCCGAACGACTAATATAGTAATGAATATTACACGATGCTGCATTAAATTCAACTCCGGTATTATCATGATAACTAACTGATAATTTATAGTGGGATCCAACCGGAATTACGTTAATATTCTCCTCCGATGATACGAGCCAAGTTGATGAAGCACTCAGTAGCATGTAGTGTACTGGCTTCACCTAGAATTTATTTTGGTTGAATGTCAAAATAAAACAACAATACAATTTGTGATTATGTATAACAATAATAATTAAACATCTGTTACAATAATGTTAACAAAGACAGAATTAATAAATAAAATAATATGTTGTATTTGAATGTTTAATAAAATAAGAAAATATTGTTAATGAAGTTAAGTTGTTAATCCTCACGATTTTCTTCGAATAAAGATTTGAATAAGAAGGCGATAATGGATCAAGAAATAAGATGTTTCATTCTTATATAGTTATATTTTTTTCTCAAAATTAGTACGTTTTGGCCATGTGCCATCCTCAGCTTTAAATATTTTTTTTAAATATACATTTTCGGTTTAACATTATGTTTGAGATATGTCAATAATATATTTTTGATACATAAGTTCGTAGGTTAAAAATTAAAATTTAGATGTAAATTACATGGTAAATAAAAACATATTTGATAATTAATACATTGCGAAATTGTGTTGTTGAATAAATTAAATTAGATGTTGATGAATTGCTTGTGTTTTTTTTACATCATGATGAAGACTGTAGGGACCTTTTACACAAGGTACTACCATAGCGTCACCAAGACTATTTGAGTTTACAAGTACGTGACAAATCTGGCGTTAGGCTATCGTAAATAGCTGCCGCCGGCCGGGTTGTCGCCGGCCGGGCTGTCGCCGGCCGGGCTGTCGCCGGCCGGGCTGTCACCGGCCGGGCATTAGACTATCGTAAATAGTTGTCGCCGGCCAGACGTTAGGCTAGCTATTATGGCTATTATAGCTTTCGCCGCGGCTGGATCCACATGCCGCCAACATTTAATAAAATCCGACGCCGCTAGTTTAATAAAACTAGCGCCAACAAAAACCTACCAGAGCTTACACGTGGCCGTCGGATTTTCCCTGAAATTTCCCCACGAAGATTCTTCCCACGAGAAATCGACCTTCAACAAGAAGCAGCCGTTAGGGTGAATGCGAGAGTGGGGAGATTTTGAGTATATAAAAAGGCAGTTCGGTGGACGAGAAATCAGTCTGAAACCAAGTCTGAAACCAAGTCAGAAACCAAGTCAGCTATCAGCATTCAGAACTCAGTCAGCAGTCAACAGTCAGTCAGCAGTCAGCAGTCAGAAACCAAGTCAGTCAAGCAGTCAGCAGTCAGCAGTCAACAGTCAGCAGTCAGTCAGCAGTCATTCAACACTCAGTCATCATTCAGAACCAAGTCAGCTATCAGCAGCCAGTCAGCATTCAGAACTCAGTCATCATTCAGAACCAAGTCAGCTATCAGCAGCCAGTCAGCATTCAGAACTCAGTCAGCAGTCAGCAATCAGTCAGCAATCAATCAGAAGTTAGTCAGAGAGTTCCGATACAACAACACCAGCACCGCGAGATTCGACACAACAACAGACAACAGTTTATCACAGTTCATCACAGTGAGTAAAGTGAGTACAGTGAGTGGTAATAGTGCGTGCCTACATCACCAGTGCGCGTTCGCTATACGACGAATTGTACGCATTTGTAACTTGTCGCAATTGTAATGTTTTATATTGTACGAATTGTAACTCGTCACAATTGTATTGTTTTTATATATAGTAAAATATTTATTTCAAATAAATATTAATATCTGCAATCACGTTCCTTTATTTCAATCACTACAGCGCAAACACCCATAAAGACAATAGAAGACAATAAGGTGAAAAAAATTTGTAGACTGATAAGAAAATGAAACATTCTTACCTGAATGACAACCGTTAAAGTCTGCTTCAAACCATATTCATCAATCGCATTAATAACAATCATTGCACGTCCGATAACGCCGAATGATTCAATTACACCGTTACTATTTACCGCTATAATCGATCCTGTACCGGTACTAAGACTAACCGAATGATTATGTATATCGCTGATTTCTTCTCCTGGTACACTGCAAAATTAAATAATAAATCTCTTTAATGCTCATGGTAACCAATTTCTTGAAAAACTTCTAAATTATTTGTCGCATTTACGCTTTACGTTGTTTCAAAGATTTTCCGCTGAATACAGAAAAACAATTACAGGAAATTTTTTAAAAATAATCCAAGTTAAATAAGCTTAAATAAAGAGTAATTATTCAAATATTTTAAAAATCAAATTAATAAAATATCTCTCACTGCTAATTTCTTAGTATTTCTTTTGTATTTGTTACAAAATGGCATTTAAAAAAAATGTAAATTGTTTATTTTTTAATAATTATATATAATGTAATTATAAAATAATTACTATTTATAATGTAATAATACTAAAATTTACTTTATTATACTGGTAATTATAATTAGGACTTTGTGGCAGTTCAAATTATTAACTGCTCAGTTCTTAAGGGAGTATATATCATAACTTCAAAGATTCCTTTTGATTTTTGTTTCAGATGAAACGCAGAGCAGAGCTTTGAAGAAAGGTTTAGAACTCGGACAATTTCCAACAAAAGTAGAAATAAAAATTCTTGAAATAAGTACAAAGTCTATTCTTTCACTCCCAGAAAACTACGATTTCATATCGTTTACAGTTTCGCAGAAAAAAATTCCTAAAATTAGTCGATTTTTTTTAGATCGAAAAATCTTAAAACCTGTTTAATTTCAAAACTCTTGTTAGTTAATCATACGCTTAACCAGAACATTAAAATACCGGTTAATAAATTAAATATATAAACTTCAAACCAATTATCATCCACTAACCTATATTTCAAATTAGATAAACTATCTTGATTGGTTCGTAATTTGATTCGAGAAAACGGTGCAATTAGAATCGATTGACCTGTTTGATCTTGTGGTGAATGTAATTGAAATCTTTCGACGACTTCCATATCTAAACTGGCTGTTAATTTAATATCTTTATTTTTAATACCAACTACTACGCCTGGGGGCCCGGGACAGTTACATTCACTTCTAAAGTGCATTCACCAGGCTTCAAACCTTTGGCACGAACTGATATCTTATTCTGTGGATTGTCTTTTATGCCTGCAAAATTTTTATTTCAAACATGTCACAACCGAAAATACTTTCTCGTTCTAAAAATATAATTTCACTTACCCATAAGATGAAACAGTTCGTACAATTCAATTACATCGGAACAGCGAGCGGCCCATGAATATAATAAAGGCGGTTCAACGCTGGCTAAAATTAATGGCGATAGCTTATCGGGTAGGCCTGTGACCCATATTGGGATCACAGTACCACTTACAAATCTTGTTAGCGGTGATGATAATTTAATACCGGCTAATGGTATTATTGTTATATCAACTGTATCCTTTAACAATAACAAGAAAAGAAAATTAGGATTAAGAGACTGTTCAATTTTAACAATGATGTTAAAAAATAACAATGTTAAAAACATATTTAAAACCGGTTTTAGCAAAGCGTTAAATCGTTTATGAAATCGGGCATTAGAGCTAGTTATATAAAATAATTATGTTGTTAACTATGTTGTTAAAAATAGAAAAATAAAACAAGGGTTTTATCTGCCACCATTTGGCAAATCTAAATTTTGACCTGATTACTTTGACGCCATAAATAAAAAAAAACAATATTAAATACAACTTAAAATTGCTAATAGAATCAATCTTACTATCTAGAAAGTATGAATGAGAGAAGCCAACAAAATATGGTATATTGTAAATTATTATTAATAGAACAAAAATGCAAACTTACTTCAGAATTAATAACTCTTTGACCTGTGATTGGACTAATACCCAATGAACGTGCTGTGACAAGTGTATGACCAATTGCTAGGGCATGGAAAATTCCATGAGAATTTATTTCTAAAAAAAAAAAGAAAGAAAGAAGCAATTCTATAATGTTTAATTTATTAACACATTTTTGTAAATCGATTATTTTTGTAATTATTTTATAAAACTGGACACATATTTAATGAAGACAGAATAAGTTAGGTTTCAAGAAAACACAAACATACAAGTTTTTCTACAAGATCAACATTCAAAAATAATCTATTATAATAAAAAAACTGTTTTAGGATAAAATTCTGTTTAATTATTTTATAAAAACGCTCATCTTCATTAGGTCAAAATTTACCTAATTCTTAAAACAGTTTTCATATCAAAACAATGAGTTATTATAATGTAATAATCCCTTGTGTAATGTAGTATTCCCTTCAAAACAAAATAATCTATTCTTGTTTCCTATGGTACACAAAAAGTTCTAAAGAAAAGAAAAATAAACTTACCAGCAATTCCTTGATTATCAAGCGAATAATCCATATTCGAATCGGGTTGTGGACCACCATGTGTTGTTAATTGTAAAACGGATCGAACCATAAGTGTTGCATTACGTGGATGAATTTTAATTGCGGAAAATACTTGAATTGAAGCTTGTAAACTTACGATTTTTGTTTTACCATGACCAGCTGATGCTATTAGTTTTGTTTCACCAAGTTCCAAACCTTTCATTAAAAATAAAAAGAACAGACTTTTGAAAATTTCTTAAAAAACATTTATAAAATTAATTTTCAAGGGATATATACATTTCTCGATCAAATATAAACCGATTAACTTTTATGAACTGTTTTAAGTTTATTTCAAATTGTATAATTTGCATTTTTCAGTGATACTCATAGTTAAAAACAAGATAAATAAAGTAAAAAAAATACTCACCAGTAATAATATAATGCACTTCTCCAACATCCCAAGGATTTTCCGGGCGTTCTTCAGCAATTTTCAAATTCAAAATCTGGTTATCCTGCACCAATTTTATATCGAAGTATTCTAATTTCGGTAGCGGCATTAAATTCTCATTTTCATCTAAAAATTTCACAATACCGGGTATACATTTCCCCATTTCAACCCAACTTGGCACTTCGACTTTAATCGCGGCCACACTCACAACATTCACTTCAACAGCGACCGCCAACGAATCTAAACACAAATCTCGCACGCTAATATGCACTTTTCCATTTCGTTTCGGCGTTATTTCAATTTCCCGGCTCATTTCCAAATATTGAACATTCGCGATTTCATCGCTACTTAACCTCAATTCATTGTAACCCGATCCCTGCTGGACTAATAATTTTTGCTTGTTAAACGGGTGGTTATAAATGGATAGTTTGTTCGGTGTTATATTCGTATCGTCCACTAAAAATAACGTTAAAACGTACGAAGTTCTGTTGAATTTATTGATGTTTTTCAATTTCAATGTTTGATGATAATCAACAATTGTTGCTTGCACATCGACAATTCCAGTTTTTCGTTCCGGTTTTATCACTTGATAACTTTTGTTCGGCAACAAAACATTATGTTCCAAATTTATATATTCATAAACACTATCACTGTACACAATTTGTCCCATATCCGTGGGATTTAAATCCCATTTGAATTGTAAACTGGTTATATTGTCAAACTTACGTCCCAAATGATCGCGAACTATAACCAATAGATCGATGTTTGAATAACTCGGCACTATAACTTTCTCCGAACTTAAATCCATTGGACAATTTTTCACATTCGCGACTTTAATTTCCGGTTGTAGCGAAACACCAACAGGCACTGCACATATTACATTAGCTACACTAATACTTTCTTGATATTTACAATTTGGTATCAGCGGTTTGTTAAAGACTTTCAATTGAATTTGAGCTTCGCCTAATTCTTTACAAATCACTTTTACCACGTACGTATCAGATTCACCGGGAACTTTGTAAAGTTTCGTGACATCCACGGCTTCAACAACTTTCGGATTGAAGCTTTCAACTTGAACGAAATGTTCCGAAGGTCGGCCAGGCCAGGCACGTGGTCCTCCGTTGAAAATAAGATGACGCGATGTGGCTAATGCTAAGACTGTGTAACCGATTGATGGATTGATTAAATTTAACGGACGATAACAAGATATGGTTACGGTTTCTTCAAGATGAATATCATGGCTTGTATAGCTGATTTTAATGCGTGGTATACCAGGTGTTACTCCAATTACAGCTACATTTGTGCATGAAACGCCTACGAGAAAAAAAATTTTTTTTAATACACGAATAACTTTTTGATTTTGATGTAGTTTGTAATTTTTTTGTTAGAATAAAAACTTGTATTAACTATTTACATAAATAACTAAATAATAAAAAAAACTAATAGAAAAATTTCTCACCGATCGGTTCTGTAGTAGCAGATCCGTCATAATAAAAATTATTTTCACTCGAAACAACATCGAAAGATAATTCTCGACATTTTGTAAACGGCATTTCAAAGGAAGTCCCACCAGGTTGGGTTTTGTCGCATAAAGTGCTAAATGAATGAAAATTGGTACACCAACTTCTGCTTCCATAATGAACTCAACAACTTTCAGTTTTGACGGTGGAATTATATTAAATCTTAAACATTAACAAATTATTACAAAAAAATTCTCACAAATTTAGAATATTTTTTTTACCTTGCACATTTTTTATTATGATGATTTCGAAGCATCGAAACACAAGTATCGAATTTTCCATGATATGCTGTGCGTACTAAACCTTTTTGTGTGACAACACCAATGGAATGATTCGATGTACTCCATAAAAAATTTCCATCGCCACCCGTTGCCTTTAATTCGATTTCATATCTGGAAACAATATTATAATGAAGAAAAAAATATATATACATAAAACTCAGTTCACTTGTATAATCGTGCACTGTAAAAAAAATTACAGAAGATAAATAGTAGTAAGATTTTACTATAAAAATCTGTAATAAATATTCGGTCAAGTTGTCGATGTACTACTTCACCTCCGATTTCGATGAAACTTTGTATAAAAATATTCCTCTAACAATAACAATAACGGGAAAAATAATAAGTGGCGGTCAGGTTAGGTACTAGGTTGGATTAGGATAGTTCAGGTTAGATTAGTTTAGTTTAGGTTAGTTATTGAATATTATTATTTTTCCCGTTATTGTTATTATTAGAGGAATATTTTGACCAAGTTTCATCGAAATCGGAGGTGAAGTAGTTCATCGACAACTTGACTAAATATTTCTACCTCAAAATTACTGTAATTTTGTACATATTTTATAAAAATCACATAAAGTAAGTATAAATTATGTAAAATTGCTTACTTTCTGCAAAATTACATCACATACTTAATGTATATTTTCATATTGTTGATGTAACTTCTGAAATTATGTAAAATTACCAGCTTGCATATTATTAATATTTGTAATAATTCATCAAAATAATAAGACTTAGTATATATTTTGTGTAATAATACTAATGAAATATTTTAATTGCAATTCATTCATTTCAAAACAGATCTTTTATAGATAAATTTAGAAATGTATGTAATTATACCAACAATAATATTAGCAGAACTAAACAAATTTTAGCTATTTATGGAAAATTCCTGACAGCAAATTTACTAAAAAAAAAACTGTAATTGTACTTTTCCATCCCATTGGTAATACCTCATATTACATAATGTTTGTAATAGTTGTGATTTTTAAACAATTACGTATTAAATTACAGCAGTTGAGTAATTATATCTAGAAATACTAAACATCATACTGTCTCATAGTTTGTAGATAAAATTATATAATCTTTTTCAGTGTACTAATTAAAATACAAACTTCAATTTCTTACCTTGGTTTAACGATAGGATCCCACGGCAGGAAAATTTCGCCGGGTATTAAATGAATTTGCGGAAAGATTAACATTTCGGCTTTTGCAAACAGCTTTTCATCAAAACGAACCGTGCGTAATTTCGCTGATTTTACACTGGAAACTTCAGCGGTAACTTCGGTGGTACCTTCCATTAAACTTGTTCCCAAAACAAAACTACCATTCATCGAACGTGACGAAACGCCAAAATATTTCGTATCGATCGATATTTGAAATTGGACATCATCGCCGAGATGGATTTTATGATCATTACTACAACACAAATTCGAAATTCGTATTTGTTTTACAAAGAAATTCTAGCAAAAAAAAATGAGCCATTTTCTTTTGAAAGTGGTGTAAGTCCAATTTATATTATATGGACATATTTAAAAATGTAACTATGTAAATTAATATTAACAAAATAACTAACGTTTTAGGTCAAAAATGAACTTACACCACTTTCAAAGAAAACGACTCAATTAGTAAAATATTTACCTGGCAAATAATTCAGCAACAATATCATGATTTTCACTTTGTAAAACGGCCCAATTTCTATGCGGCAATAAATTCAAACTAATACGGGCTGGTTCAACTACGTAAACAACCGCCGAAGGCAGTTTTAAACCGCTTTCATTGTTATTTACATTTTTATCGTGTAAATAGACACGGGTTCTGCCCAAATTCATTCCAGTCAAATAACCTACAAATTTATTTTATTTCATTTTAACTGAAATTATTTATTAACAGACTGGCTAAAACTAATTGTGAAAACTAATTTCCCTGACTTTTCCCGATTTTTCACAAATGTTTTTTTGCATTTTCCCTGACTTTTATTATTAAACAAATGTAAATTTCTAAGTAAAGTGAACTTTGCACTGCAAATTTGTGTTTTGTAATTTTGACTGACTACAAATGAAATATCCTGCCTATTCCAGAATCAACAAAATTCCCTAACTTTTTCCGGTTTTGATCTTGATATATTTATATATATATATATGTATATACAGGGTGATTTGTAAGTAATTGGAAATATTTTAACTGGAGTATCCTGGGCTCAGAATATGAAGATTTGACCCAAAATACTTAGATAAAATGTGGCTCCTTACTGAGCTACAGGATGTTTTATTTAAAAATTTAAAAACGATTTTTGCCCAGTACTTAAAAACTATTTGACGTATCCTTATCATACTTGGCAGAAAGTGTAGGTACCGTACACCATACTAAATTATGTTAAACAAAAGTTTCTGGCTAGTGCCAGTGGCGTACAACAGGGGCAAGTGAGAGGTTGATCCTTCCTAAATTCTACGCCACTGGCGGAATTGTCATTTTAGCACAATTTTTCGATTCTCCAATACTTTCTGTGTAAAAAACATACTCTTCCTTCCTAACGATAAAGTCACTATTTTTCGAGATATTTAAAGTTAAACATAAAGCTGCACACTTGGGATATTTTCAAAATTTGCTCAAAAAATCTGAAAAAATTCAGTAAAATAGAGGAAAAAATTAGCTACATAATAACTAAGTAACTTTTTTCTCTAACTCATTCTGGTTTGGCAGGAAAAATTATTGAAAATTTATATTTTTTTCATTTTAATTTTTTATTTTCAATAATTTTTTTTGTTAAACCAAAATGAGATAGAGAAAAAAGTTGCTTAGTTATTATGTAGCTAATTTTTTTCTCTATTTTACTAAATTTTTTCAGATTTTTTTGATCAAATTTTTAAAAAATGCCAAGGGTGCAGCTTATGTTTAACTTTAAATATCTCGAAAAATAGTGACTTTATCGTTAGGAAGGAAGAGTATGTTTTTTACACAGAAAGTATTGGAGAATCGAAAAATTGTGCTAAAATGACAATTCCGTCAGTGGCGTAGAATTTAGGAAGGATCAACCTCTCACTTGCCCCTGTTGTACGCCACTGGCAGTAGCCAGAAACTTTTGTTTAACATAATTTAGTATGGTGTACGGTACCTACACTTTCTGCCAAGTATGATAAGGATACGTCAAATAGTTTTTAAGTACTGGGCAAAAATCGTTTTTAAATTTTTAAATAAAACACCCGGTAGCTCAGTAAGGAGCCACATTTTATCTATGTGTTTTGGGTCAAATCTTCATATTCTGAGCCCAGGATACTCCAGTTAAAATATTTCCAATTACTTACAAATCACCCTGTATATATATATATATATATATATATATATATATATATATATATATATATATTTAATTGAATCGGAACGAAAAATGCAACAGTTCGAATCCTTGTTAAATACTTAATAAAGACTTAATTAAAAAATTAAGTAACTTTTTCCTGATTTTTCCAAGGTTTTAGTCACCCTGTATATAAACTAACTCATTCTCTCAAATACCTGAATTTTTCTCGATAAAGGCAATACTAGGTTCTTCCGAAACTAAATAATATTTTCCTGGTAATTTGATTTCTTCTAATCGACCATGTTTAACCTAAACCAATAAAAAAAAAATTTACTGTTAAAATACAAATAATACTTATACATGAAATAATTACTTGAATAATTTTTATAATGGACAACATCTCCGAGTAAAATATACACATCCGCTGGTTCGATAATTAAATTTGCAATTACCATCAAAGATACATCAATTCCATTTAGATGTTTGTATTCTGGATGAGGTATTCTACAAGATACCTAAAAGAATAATTAATTTAATTATTAATTAATATAAAATATATTAAGTAATAGAAATAGAAGAGCATGTATAAGAGGAATAATGAATGTGGATGAAGCTAAAGTTGCTTGTTTGGAAAATTTTTGTTAAATTGTAGATTATTAGACTCTGCGTTCGTGAATAATTTCAATTTAGAAAGTTTCAATATATTTGAAACATTATTTATAACAATTTCAATTAAGCCTAATTAAATTATTTTCAATTTTTTAATAACAAACAACTAAGTTACATAATTGTATTTAGGCTATTCATTAAAGTTTGAAATTTAATGACACTATTTCAGTGTAACAACATTATATTCTTATTAAAGTATTATGTATCAGTAAAAATATTTAAAACAATAAAAACTTACTTTAGCTGAACCAGTTTTAACACCTTCCAAAAGTATAATGTGCCCCTGTTTTCCAACTTCATCAAACGCTTGTACACTCACAGGTGTTTCGTAAGGCGAATCCCGAAATGTAATAAATCTTAACTCAGAACTACCCGTTGTACCACTTAAAGTCCAATCAAATTGTATTCCTTCTAAAGTTGTAAACGCATTTCCTACACCAAACAAAACCACTGTATCAAATAAAGCTCACTTTACAAACTTATCGTTTTGTACCTTGTTCATCGAACGCCTTGATCTCAAACGCTTCTGGTTCCTCTTCCATAAACAATTCCCTCGTTGTTGTCATAATATTTAACGAAGCGATTACATCAACAATCACATCACATCGTAACACTTCATCCGTATAGATATCTTCAGCTAAAACAATCGCTGTATTCCGTGTTGGTTCTTTCGAGATCGTTGAAACAACAACACGACTCGAACAACCCTGTTCGTTTACATCCAGTGAAATCAACTGAACAAGATCTAAACGTGATGTTGTCCTTATATATGTTGTCTTTATATATATATATATATATATATATATATATATATATATATATATATAAATTTTTAATGTAATACCATTTATAACAGCCTCCTTCAGTCACTTCCAACGTAAAATTAGTCGAGAAATCATTAAATATTGGCAATAAAACTGGTACATTTAATTTCGAACTTTTTACATGTAAAAAACATAAAAATATATAAATTAATATTATTTTAACACAAAAACCGTTTTTCCCCGCCATAATTTGCTATTAGCGTAAACGTGAAAAACAACATTTAAAATTTTGAGGTTAGAAAGCATAAGTAAAGTCATGTTTACAAAGCTAAAAAGAAAAAAAAAGGAAAAATTAGCTTTGTTGATTATACAAAAACAACCAATCAAGATTTGCGATACATTTTCAAAATTGAACCAATCATAGATAATATAGCATAATCATATAGGTTTGGGCAGCATGGCAACAATTTTGTTTTAGTTGTTCAAATTTTCAAATTTATTCTGTTTGCACAAGAACCGGAACTTAAAAAATTTATCATGAGGGAAATTGTACACATTCAAGCTGGACAATGTGGTAACCAAATAGGAGCTAAGGTAAATTATTAACAAATTAACGTATTTTCTTATAAAATTTTACTAGATTCATCGATTAATATTTTTTTTCAAATATTTGCCAGTAACTTACAATGCAAAAATAGCACTGTCACATCAAAATTATATTTTAAATTGATTAACGATGAGAGATATATATATATATATATATATAAAATTAAGTGATTGCTAACAGAATTTCTTTTAAAATATTGATGATTATTTTAATTATTATTGGAAAAGTAATGAATAAAATCGCGTAAATGATTTAACAGTTCTGGGAGGTAATATCCGACGAACACGGCATAGACCCGACAGGAAC
Source organism: Clivina fossor (assembly GCA_963966155.1). Taxonomy (NCBI): domain Eukaryota; kingdom Metazoa; phylum Arthropoda; class Insecta; order Coleoptera; family Carabidae; genus Clivina; species Clivina fossor. The sequence goes on along the minus strand of OZ014562.1, from coordinate 1,489,899 downwards.
CTACCACGGCGATTCCGATTTGCAATTGGAACGAATTAACGTTTATTATAATGAAGCTACCGGTGGTAAATATGTACCACGGGCCATTATGGTCGATTTGGAACCGGGTACAATGGATTCGGTACGATCGGGACCATTTGGTCAAATTTTTCGTCCGGACAATTTCGTTTTTGGTCAGAGCGGTGCTGGTCATGTGCTGGTAATAATTGGGCGAAAGGTCATTATACAGAAGGTGCCGAATTGGTTGATTCTGTACTAGATGTTGTCCGAAAAGAAGCTGAAGGATGCGATTGCATGCAAGGATTTCAGCTGACACATTCTCTAGGAGGTAATTCGAATTTATTTATTTACGTTTGGAATAAAACACTTTCAAATATTTCAGAGTAATTAATTTTTGTGATCAGCAGATTTAAATCTATAATTACGGAGCGAAATTTTGACTAAAGGTGAATTCAGAGATTCTGAATGTGGCTTAAAAATCATATTTGAGTTTTTAACAGGAAACAAAATTTTAACAAAGCTATCTACTATTTATTAATGCGGTATTTTTAGGCATTTTATATACTTATTTTTTTATAATCAGGGGATTTTGGAATCGGAGTTCGGAGCAGTGAAATTGTTAACTGCTTCACTGCTTCATTTTTAACGTTATTGGATTTTTTTAAATTTAAATATTTATTTTCCTCTCTCTGTCTAACTAAGCTGTATTATTTCACGGAGATGCAGTGAATTATATACAATTATTTCAATGTATTTGCTTTTTAATATTTTGACATTATTCATTTTTTTCAAAGCTATCTACTATTTATATTTATTAATGCGATATTTTTAGGCATTTTATATACAAGTAGCGTATTTTTTCCTCTCTCTATCTCCAACTAAACTGTATTATTTCACGGAGATGCAGTGAAAATACGATTTTATTTTAATGTACTTACTTTTTAATATTTTGACAAAAATATATGTAATTATTGATTGTCGTAAATTTAATTACCTACTTGAAACAAACCATTTGATAAATATATTCGTATGTATGTTTTAATTATATATAATAATAAGATAACAATATGTTAACGTAACAAATTCTTGTATACAAGATTTTTATTTATTTATAATTAGAAAAAATGCAAAATTACCTCTGAAATTTACTTTATTATACTGGTAATTATAATCGTGACTTTGTGACAGTCCAAATTATTAACTGCTCCGTTTTTAAGGAGGTATATTTTTTTCTGTGAAACTATAAATGATATCAAACCATGGTTTTCTGGGGATAAAAGAATAGACTTTGAACTCATTTCAGGAATTTTTATTTTTACTTTTGTTGGAAATCGTTCCGAGTTCTAACCCTTTCTTCAAAGCTCTGCAAAACTGGACGTCTGTGCGGTAACAATTCCTGCTCTGTTTCATCTGAAAAAAAATAAAATCAAAAGGCACTACTGAAGTATGATACATTATCTGGTTTTTGACCAATTTTATCCCGAATTAATATTTGTTGAAAATATATCATACCTAAAGAGGTGCTTTTTGACTTTAGTTTCATATGAAACAGGGAAGAAATTATCATTGTTATCGTACAACCATCCGGTTTTGCAGATGCTTCGAAGAAAGGGTTACAACTCGGACAATTTCCAAACAAAAGTAGAAATAAAAATTCTTGAAAGAAGTTCAAAGTATATTCTTTCTCGTCCAGAAAACCGCGGTTTAAAATCTTTTATAGTTTCGCAGTAAAAAATTCATAAAGTTAGTCCGATTTTTTTAGGTCAACAAGGATATAAACAATTTAAATTGTACAAAAAAAATCTATTATTTTTCAACGAAAATTTTGTGTGTGTGACAATAATTATGAAACTTTAATAAACAAAAAATACTATATTACTATAAAATACAAAATTAAATTTAAAAAATCCAATGACATTACTAAAAATGGAGCAAGCTCACAGCTCCAAACTTCAATTCTTCCAAAGCCTCCTGAATTATAACCAAACATTGAACGTTGCAGATTACACTTCTTTATGCCGGGCTTTGCCCCACTGACAAATCGCGGCAGTCAACAATACCGTGCACTTACCGTACCCGAACTCGTCCTGCAAATGTTTGACGCAAAGAACATGATGGCCGCATGCAATCCACGTCATGGCCGCTACTTAACCGTTGCGGCCATCTTTCGTGGCCGAATGTCGATGAAAGAAGTCGACGAGCAAATGCTGAACATTCAGAACAAAAACAGCAGTTATTTCGTGGAATGGATCCCGAATAATTTCAAAACAGCCGTCTGTGATATACCACCACGTGGCTTGAAAATGTCATCGACTTTTATCGGCAATTCGACTTGTATCCAGGAATTGTTTAAACGCATCAGTGAACAATTCACGGCGATGTTTCGACGTAAGGCCTTCTTGCATTGGTATACTGGTGAAGGTATGGACAAAATGGAATTTACCGAAGCCGAATCCAATATGAATGATTTGGTGTCTGAGTATCAGCAGTATCAGGATGCAACCGCTGAAGAAGAGGGCGAGTTTGATGAAGAGGAAGAAGCCGATGAGGGCGATAACAAATAAATTGGTTCAATTTCTTTTCAATCTTTTCTTTTTCTCTTGATTTTTCAATGTTTTTCTTTCATAATAAAATTATCATTTGTTTTGATTATTTCATAATTTGAATATTTATCTCATTGTGTGTTGTAATTATTGATAAAAAAATGTACAATGTATTATGTAAATAATCTAAAACTTTAATAAAAATTCAATTTCTAATTTAATTTATTTATTTAATTGATAATTATGTAACGAAAACAAAAACAGCTAATTTATGAGGCAAGTTTTTTTATATCAATAAACGCTAGTTAATAAAAATTGCAATTCTAATTAATGCCAGATGTAATAAAAACACGGTTAGTAAAAGGAAGCGTTAGTTTTTATTTTATAAATTGATGTTTCATATGCTATTTTAATGTGCATATCAAATAAGGATTGCTATTCTAGCGTTAATTTACCTTTTTTAAGCATCCATAAAAACCAGATCCTTTGATTGTCTTTATTTGGCAGCAAAAATCATGAAATATTTCTAGTATTTAGTTGGAAATAAATAAAAAACTTTGGAGATAAAAATTAAAAATTATAATAGAAGGATGAAATACCAGGGGTAAATTTATTTTCAATTATTTTATTTATAATACTTGAGAAAAGTGAACAATACTGCACATTTTCAAATTTTTCTAATGTGCATTAACAAATAAATTAATAATAATAATAATTTTTATTTACTTCGAGTAAACATCTTAAAAGTTTATTATTATCATTGATTGAATAAATTAATTAATTAATTAGCTAACAGTATCACATCTCTAAGCAGCTGACTAAATTATAATTAATATATTTTTAAATTCTCTCATTCAATACTTTTGTGAGCAGGAAATAGATTTTATTTAAATTAGTGTAGATAAAAATAATATCTATCGAAATATTCTAGTATTCTTTATAATTTATTGGATCTCTCTTTAATAATATCCTTTTTTAATCAAAAATTTCGCTTTTCATTTGAAAGTTTCTTGTCAACTTTTAAAATTATGGCACTTTATTTGATATACAGAATACAGGTAACTTTTTAATGCAAGTTTTTTTTTTAATTGCTTAAGATTTTGTTTCATTTACAATTTGACTAGTTTTAAGAATCACAGAGTACAAGTTTTTCTTATTATTTTTTTAAATCTTTTTCTAAGCTTAGGTAATAATTATATATACAGACTGGCCCAAAACAATTCCGAGACACGCGCTGTAACTATGAATGTGTGTTTAAATTTTATTTATAATATGTATAATTTATAAAGTTTTTCTCTCATGATATTTATTTATATTTATAAAGAAATTAAATTCTAAACTTTTTTCTTCAAGTATTTAGTAACTCATGTAAACTTTTTATAAAATATTTTATAATAATTACATATTTTAATTACACAATGATTTTGCTAGCAACAACGTTTTTTTTCGAATATTTTCTTGCTTGAAGAAGACATCTCTATTTTCTTGTGTTTAATTTTGTAGTTTGACTTATTTAATATTTTCTTAATCTCTTAAAATAGACGGACAACTTTTTTTTTAAAAGAATAAAAACAACCTCATTCTAAGAATCAACGTTTTAAATAAAATTATCCGTTTTTTAAGTTTCCATTTAATCGGTTTGCTTGTGTTTAATTTTGTAGTTTGACCTTATTTAATATTTTCTTAAGACGGATAATATTTTTCAAATAGAATAAAAATTTACTAAGAAATGTCAAATGTTTTAAAAATAAAATCGCTAATATATATCGATAATTAATAAATAACATAGATAAAATTTAAAACTAATAAAATAACGAACAAAATATTTTCCAATTCATCTAAGATAATAAAAAAAATTTAAAATTTAATAACCTTAAATTTATTTTGTAAATTAGTATTTTAATAAATCTCCATTTACTAAATAGAATTTTTATTTAGTTAGTTTATCGTATAAGTGGTTTATGTCTTTGTAATTTAATCGTAACTTTACCAACAGCTGTTTTCAAAATTGTTGCAACTTGTTCAGACGTCATAGTTGCGACTTGTTGATCGTTTATATTTGTTATTAAATCTCCACGCATTAGACGACCGTCTATATCTGCATTGCTACTATTTAACTGTAAAATTCATTCATTAATTTTCTTTCTATATTAAATTGCATCGGATTATTTGAAATAATAAAGCAAAATAATGAACTTACAATTTCGGAAATATAGAGTCCCTCGAAGTATTTTTTAGCCAAGAGACTTAATCCCAAACCTTTGCCAGGTTTTTTCACTAAATCAACTTCAACGAATGCCATATTGATGTTTTCTGGTCGGAATACAGTAATTCGAAACTGTAATATAATAAATAATAATTATTATTTGTTAACTAAAACAAAAATTCTAATGTACTGTAATAATTCATATCAATATTAATCCTTTCGGTCCTGCCGATAACATTTGCTACCAGTTCAAATTTGGTTTTAAAGTTGTTGTAAAGTTTCCAATCAATAATTAGTAACAAAAAAATACTTTCAATATAAAAAATTCAGGGCTGAAAGGGTAAAATTAAAAGTTAAGAAGGTATATACTTTTTTTGACCTAAAAATTCAACAAATTTTTTACAGCGAAATTACAAAAGATATCAATCTCCAGTTTTCTAGGGGTGAAAGAATAGACTTTGAACGTCTTTCGCGAATTTCTATTTCTACTTTTGTTGGAAATTGTCCGAGTTCTAAGCCTTTCTTCAAAGCTTTGCAAAAGCGGACTGTGATAGCAATGATAACTCCTTTCCTATTTCATCGGAAACAAAAATCGAAAGGCACCTTTAAAGTATGATACATTATCTGGTTCTTCACACATTTTTTTCCACAAATATTCATTTGAGACAAAATGGCTAGCTTTGGAAAAAAAAAACTTTTTTCCAAAAATTCGCCATTTTGTCTCCGAATGAATATTTCTGGAAAAAAATCGGTCAAAAACTAGATAATATATCATACTTCAAAAATGTCTTTTGATTTTTTTTTTTCAGATGAAACAGGAGCAGGAGTTATTATTATTACCGCACAGCCGTCCAGGTTTTGCAAATGCTTCGAAGAAATGGTTAGAATTCGACACTATTTCAAACAAAAGTAGTAATAAAAATTCGTGAAAGAAGTTCAAAGTCTATTCTTTCACTCTCAGAAAACTGCGATTTGATATCTTTTACAGTTGCGCAGAAAAAAATTCATAAAATTTGTCAATTTTTTTAGGTTAAGAAAGGTATATAATCCCCTTAAATTAAACTAAAACAAAATTCTCATGTATTGTAATAATTCATATCAAATATTAAATTAATGTTATATTTATTGATTGATTAATTAATAATAAACTATAAAAAGTGTAATTTCAATTTATGTAATATTACATAATTTCTTCTATAATTTCTGCTCTTGTTGAAATTTTAAATTCATTATGGTAAGTAAAATGGCAGTATTTTCTCATTTCTACTGTGATTATTTACCTAATATTACACTTTTATGTCAAAATTACATGAATAGAATATGTAAATTTACATTAATTATTTATCTAACCTTTGGCAGTATTTGTCTAATCGCAGCACTTGCATTAGTTTGTGTTACATCTAACAATGATGTTCCATTGACCTCAATCAGCTGATCTCCAGGCTGAAGACGGCCATCACGTTTTGCTGCACCGTCTGGATAAATTTCCAGAATAACAATACCTCCCTGAAATTGCAAAATATGATAATTATTTTCAGTGGAAATTAACAATAACAAACGAATTTTTATCAAAATTTTTTCATACCGAAATCAGCGAATCTTTTCCACCAACAAAAGCTACGCCGGAATTTTTATTGTCAGTTGAGATTTCAATGTTTGTTTCTCTTCCAGGAGTTATCGGACACGTGGTAGGATCCAAACACTTTCCTACACATTCAAGTTATTGTAAATATATTCAAGAAAACTGTACATTTTATACTTTGAGTAAAATTTATATATTATGAGTATAACCTCTGAATATTTGTATATTAATAAAGTCGATTTCAATTTAACAGTATTACTACACAATTTACATCTGTAATTACGCAATAAAACAAACATTTGTTTAATTTAATCAATGTTTAATTAACTTAATTAAGTTTAAAACGAAAATAACTTATTTTCTGAACTGTCATAAATATTCCACATATCATTAGTGCCATCTCTACGAATAAACTTGGACCATTTACAAATCTAAATGTGCTGCCGATAAAAAACGAAACTGTAATTTGAATAATAAAAATACATATTATAGATTATATAATATTCTTTTTCTAATTTAGAAATAAAGAATTAATTTAGTAACAATTTATAAATTTATCTAAAATTGATTTCAAACTTCGATTTAATATAATTTAAAAATTTAATAAATATAAAACATATGAACCTATTTTGAACCTTATATACTGTACATATATGAACTATTTTTGTAATCGCAAGAAACAATGGTAGTAGGTCGGCCATTATGACTGGTATTTTGCTCTACTAGGCTAGTGTGTCATACTGTCTGACCTCTTTTTCTGCAAAATAGTATTTGCTGTAAAACATGTTTAAATTAATCAACTCGTGCCGCTTATGTAGAAGCTATGAGAATATCAACACAACATTGCATCATATTGATTCAGATAATTTATCATTATTCCAGAAATTAAATAAAATTGCACCGGGAATTGTAAGTATGATATAAATAAGGTTATGCAGTTGTTAATTACGTATTTATATATTTTAATTTGTTTATACTTATTTCTTAGCTCGAATGCAATGCTAATTTACCAAATGGCATATGCATAAATTGCATCACAGAATTGAACATCGCATACAAATTTATAAACAAATGTTCCGAATCTCAACCCATATTTCAACGATATTTAGAACAATTACGAAGTGGACAACAGGCACAACCAGCTAATCATCAAGAAATTCTAATCAAAGTAATAAAATTAGAAGAAACAAATTGTAATAATAGTGAAGTGAATTCGAATAATTATATAACGGTGAAAGATGAGAAAGAAAGTGGATTTTTAAATAAAGAAACTAATGAAAAATATAATGTTAGTGATTATGCCAATGATAATTCCGCATCTAATCAAGCAGATTTAAAAAATGATATAAAAGTAGTAGAAGAAGTTAGATATTGGCTTGCAAATCTTAAAGACGAAGTCATTGAAGAAATTTGCAATGATTCAACTGATGATTTACAAACCGGTCAAAGAGGTGAAGAGATAAAATTAGAAAATAATTATTATGATGAAGACGCAAGTGAATTTACTAAAATAGAAGATAACAATGATTCAATTAATATAAATAACGAATATGAGATTACCGATGTGAAAGATATTAAAATTGAGGAGGATGAATTTGAAACTGACGTTGTCGAAGATATACCTAAAAATTTAGAGAATTTTACTGGTTTTGATTTGGTTGAATGTGATATAGCAAACCGTTACAAAGTGAAATATGATTTGAAACTAGAACGTCTAGCTAAAGTAATAAATAATGAACTTATGAAAAATGTTAATAAAGTATTAGAAAGACGTGAAATAGGGGAAAATTCGTTGAATGTAAACACTATTATTCAAACGCCTAAAAAATACAAGATATGTGAGAAAGATTGCAAACGTAGATTAAATTTAACGAGACATAAGCATACTCGCATCGATAAAAAGCTAGACAAACCGTATAAATGTGCGATATGTGGCAGAGCTACTTTTTCCAAATCACACTTAAAGATACATATGCGTATTCATACAAATGAAAAACCATTCACGTGTGAAACGTGTAATAAATCATCTAATCAATCTTCCAATCTGAAACAACATGTGCGTGTTCATACAAATGAAAAAGCATTCAAGTGTGAAACGTGTAATAAATCTTTCACACAATCTGCCAGTCTGAAAAAACATCTGCGTGTTCATACAAATGAAAAACCATTCAAGTGTGAAACGTGTAATAAATCTTTTACACAATCTGAAAATCTGAAAAAACATCTGCGTGTTCATACAAATGAAAAACCATTCAAGTGTGAAACGTGTAATAAATCTTTTACACAATCTTCCAATCTAAAACGACATATTCGTATTCATTTAAATAAAAACCAATAATAATAATAATATATCTATATGGATTAATATAATTAAATAAAAGTATATTAAATACAATTGTTGTTTTTGTATTATTTTTTTACCCCGATGGGAATTTTTGTTTAATAAATTAATAATCAATGCTTGAGTAATTTATTAAAATATTTTTTGCTAATTAAATAAATAATAATTTTATATTATGTTACTTATAGTTGAAAATTAATTTGCTATACGTACAAAAATAAGTTACAGAAAATGAACGACAATTTTAAATTAGGTTTCTATCACAGATACAAAAGCATGTTATGCGTTCTGTTCGTGGTAATGATGCACGTGAAATGCTAAACATACGTATCTATTAAATTAAATTGCAAGTTAAAACAGAAACTTTCTTAAGCGCTTTACATTCAGTTAAAGTTAAAGTGAGTGTTATCCTGTCAATGAATTTTAACAAAAATTGTCTTAACGAACTATCTAGTTAACTAGTTCTGGTTTATTAAATCTGAAACTTTTTGTTATTGTAATATTTATATTATATAATAATAATAATAAATACTTAATTGAATAAAAAGTATTATTAGGTACAATATACATCACAAAATATTTTAACAAATTAAATATAGAATCGGCAAAAAAAAACCGAAACTTAAAAAATCTGAAAAATTACCGAATTTCAAATAGGTGTCACTCGGTCAATTTTGAACGAAATTAAATGAAATTTTTTGTACAACAAAATCTGAAGTCTCGTTTTTAAGGTCATACAAGACATGTCCCATTTGAACTATTCCGTTCCCCGCCACACCACGCAGAAAAAAACATGTTTTTACTTTTAAAATTGTCGAACCTAATAACAAAAAATTTTCGATTTAATTTACCAAGCGGGCGTAAAAATTCAAACATTTCTACGTAAATTTCGCTTAATTTCAAGGACTTGCGATGCTTTGGCGCAAAGTTTTGATTTTTTTATAAATTTAACCTGCATTATGTGAGTTTAAAGTTCTGACAAATTTTGAACATTTAGACCATTTTAACGACCAAACAAACGTTTTCAATGGATAATCTGTTTACCCTAACATAAACAATTAAAGAAAATCACAAATAGATGAAATATTCGAGCGAACATTTGCTAAATAATTATTAACATTTATTCAAAATACAATCTATCCAAATAAAATTCTTTTTAAAGTACGTATATTTTTGAAATAGTTTCGACATAGCAAAAAATTCGACAAAAATCTTGACAATAGAAAAAAATTATTGCTGATATAATGTAATTGTAAAACTAAAATGTACATGAATAGTCATTATTGCCATTTTAATGACAAATACACATTAAAAGATGATATCAAAAAAACGATATGCAATAAGTTAATTATGTACTAAATGTAAAAATAAATTAGAAAAAATTGAAAATCTTAATACATATACCGGGTGTCTACTTTTTTTTTGTTACATAGGGAATACAATGCTAAAATTTTCATTTGGTGATAAATTTTCCCCTAATTATTATAGAACAAAAGTACAAATACAAAAGTTGTTTAGAATTCAAAAATGCATCAAATGATGCCAAATTTATCAATATAGGATGTTCCGATCAAGAATTAGAAGCAAATTAAAATTTCCATTTTTGCGCTCTTTACATCAAAGTGCCATGGAAATTAAACAAATAATTTCATTTCTTCTGGAGTTTGAGTTTGACAGATCGTATTTATTTTATTGTTACGTTCTGTATTATTATCATTATTATTATTATTATTATTATTATTATTATTGAAAATAATGAATAAACTTAATGTAAATGAAAAGCTATTAAGTATAAAAAGTATTAAGTATTTATTATTTATTACAATGAAAGGGTATTTTACTCGGCTGTACACTACGTACTAGCTGTGGTTTTAAATTGTGAATGTCTCCATTATAATTTTAAGTAATTGTTTAATTTATTTATTAACTTCAAGTTATAAAAACAATACATTTGAATTAGATGACTGGCATTATGCCTAATATATTTATTATAATAATTTAAACTTATCCCTGAGGATGCTGTAAGTTGTGCAGTGAAACGTCGGATAAGAGTTTAATAAATAGTAAATAGCTGAACTCCGTAAAACTTTCTTTATTTATTACAATATTCAATATACCTATAAAACAGAAAAATTCATGAATACAAGATATAGGAGAACAAAAACGAAACTAACAATTTAAATTAAATGTTCAAATAAATCGCCATTAACTGCCAAACAATAACCTAATCTGTTATAAAATTCGTGACGTACAGAGCTTAATTGTGTTTGTGTTATATTATTGCACTCTTCAACAATGGCATTTTTCAAATCAACAAGATTTTTGATATGTCGTTTATAAATTTTCTCCTTCAAATATGGCCATAAAAAGAAATCGCACGGTGCTAAATCGGGCGATCTAGCTGGCCAATTAATTGGACCACCTCTACCAATCCATGAATTTGGAAAACATTGATCCAAATATAATTTAATGTTGCAGCTGTAATGTGCCGGACATCCGTCTTGTTGATACCAGACAACATTATCTTGAGTTGCACACTCTTCTAACTGCGGACCAATATGATTTTGCAACATATCCAAATATTTTTCGTTGTTTAAATTATTTTCAATAAAAAATGGCCCAATTATACACCTGCCAAAAATTCCAGCCCATGCATTAACTTTTTCTGGATATTGGGTACGTGTTGCTACCATTAAATGAGGATTTGTTTGGCTCCATATTCTAAAGTTTTGTGTATTAGGTTCGCCGTGTAAAGTAAACGTAGACTCGTCAGTAAAACAAATAGATTTCAAGAAGTTTCTGTCTAAATTGGATTTTTCCATAATAATGTTACTAAATTCGCTTCTAGCCATTTTATCCGCTTCAAATATCTCTTGGTGCGTGGAATATTTATAAGAATGATATTTTTCATTTTTTAGTACCTTATGTATTGTTGAAGGATGCAAATTTAATTCAGCACCAAGTTGACGCACACTAACATTTGGGTTTTCCGTTACACACAAAAGTATATTCAATGTATTTTCTTTAATTGCATTTTGATTTAAATTCTCCTCCTGATCTTCTGCGTTGATTTTTCTACAATTTTTACAACGTTTTAACACACTTCCAGTTTCTTCGAATTGTTTAATTATCCTACGAATAGTCATAGCGGAAGGTATGGGACGGTTTTCAAAGAAAGCGCTGAATAAATCTCTTACTCGTCGTATCGAATTTCCAGTAAAATACCATTTTACGCACTGAACTTTTTCATTTACCTTAAGTTTATTCATTATTTTCAATAATAATGATAATAATACAGAACGTAACAATAAAATAAATACGATCTGTCAAACTCAAACTCCAGAAGAAATGAAATTATTTGTTTAATTTCCATGGCACTTTGATGTAAAGAGCGCAAAAATGGAAATTTTAATTTGCTTCTAATTCTTGATCGGAACATCCTATATTGATAAATTTGGCATCATTTGATGCATTTTTGAATTCTAAACAACTTTTGTATTTGTACTTTTGTTCTATAATAATTAGGGGAAAATTTATCACCAAATGAAAATTTTAGCATTGTATTCCCTATGTAACAAAAAAAAAGTAGACACCCGGTATGTTGCGAAACAATTCTATCCATTTATATACACATACATTCTCATTCTCAATGAATTATAAAATCGTTTAAAATTCAAGAAATAATCATCAATTTCTATGTCCAATAGTTCTCTTCAAATATTCACAGAATTTAGTCACAAAATAAAAATTTCTTCATCGGAGCCAGTCCGTCTCTGATCTCTGTATTCTTCGAGACAATGAGTTAAGTGATAATGATGATGATGATGATGATGATGACGACGATCAAGAATCATAATGTTATCTGGCAAATTAAAAGTTCATATTAGCTTTAACTTGCTTTTTTTATTGCCAAAACTACGAAAATTATTTTTATTTACAATAAATTAAAAACAAAATTAAATAATAACATTTTATCTGTTAATATTACTATTAAAATAAAATAAAAACAAAATAATAAATTTGAATGTTCTGGCTTATGTATTGAAGACCAAATAAAATAAATAGCCTTTATGAATTGTATACTGATATATTTTAAATTGAAATTAGAAAAAAAAAATATCAAATAGGTATATACATACATACATAGATTTACTCATGCTCCGGTGTATTCTCATAGAAACAGTAGCCCAAAGCGTCGCCGTCGGAAACGTTAGTAGCAGTAAAAGACTGCGACGAAATACCAGTGGAACCAGGTCGAGCCGGTTTCCTCGGTCGGGAAACAGTGCGCGCACCTTGGTTCGCGGGTCGGCCCGGCCCCCGACGAATGGGCGCGGGACTACCGCCGCGCGGAGATTGCGAATCCCACAACGAACTACATGACGGGCTCGACTCGAACGTTGTATCTGAAAAATTAAATACCTCATACTTTTCTTCTACTTCACAACTAATAAGTTCCATTTTTATCATTAACGTTTGAAAAATCAGAACTTACAATTACAAATATTCAATAATAAAAAAAAATTCTTATATTTCGCGAAAGCACTATAAACTAATACAAAAACTGTCAATTCATTCATTATATTATGTACATAAAAAAAATCTATTCATATAAATTTATATAACATCATTTATAAATTAAAAAAAAAAAACTTATATAACGGATTTAAAAAAATTGTACAGTGCCGTACTTAAAAATTTAAAAAAATGTATTACATCACGAGATATTAGGTGTTTCTTTTTTTAAAGAAAATTTTTACAAAAATGATAAACGAAAACTTAAACATAAAGAGGTACATTTAGATAGCGGCAGCTCATTTTAGGGCAATTAGTCTTAATAACAAATTTTAAAGATTACCGGTGTAAATTTAGGAAATAAATACAAAAGATACTATGTATATAATACGTTTGAATAATATGTTTCATTTTAAAATCAGTGAAAAAAAAAATTATAATTTAGCACACATTTTTGTCATGTATCAAGCAACAAAACTCCGACATGTCTTAAAAACAAAATAAAAAAAAACCCGGAAAATATAAGGGGTGCTTATGAATACCTTAAAGCAGCGTTTCCCAACCAGTGCTCCGAGGAGCCCTTAGGGCTCCGCGTGCACTTCTCAGGGGCTCCGCATTCGTTTCACAATATAAAAAAATAAAAATAAGAAGATAACAGAAAATTACATTCTGTAAAAAAGTACAACCACAGAAGTCTCATTAAACGCTTAAGATTATTTTATGTTTTGTTATGTCATTTTATCTATCCCCCCCCCCCTTTTCTAGTAACTAGTAAAAATTTACTTATAAAACTATAAGATATAAGGGGCTCCGCCACAGAAATTGATTCTAAAAAGGGCTCCTCAAGTCAAAAAATTGGGAAACGCTGCCTTAAAGGATATCCGGTCCAGCTACTTATAAAGTGAGGGTCGTAGCACGTATAAAAAATGTCCTATTCGAGAAATTATACAATTTTACGTATGAAAAAAAATCTATACGAATATGTACTTAGAACACTAATACGAATATAACAGCTTCTCATAAACAAAACAATTGTAATTACCACTGCCATAAAAAATGCAAAAAAGTATACCATGAAAATAGTATACGATTTTTCTCTATAATTTACGAAATATATACAAGAAATATAAACACAAATTCTATATAAACTTAGAATCATATATGTCAGAAAATAAGGCAGTCTTGAATTATTTTTCAATTATACATTCTTATAGAATATAAATTTAAAATCAAAATATTGTGTATATTTTCACTTCAATAATAATAATAATAATAATAATAATTAGTTAATTAAATATATATATATATATATATATATATATATATATATATATATATATATATATATATATATATATATATATATATAACAGAAACAGGATGCTTGTACTTTAGTTTGAAAACATAGTGCAGTTATACTGGTGCTGGTATTGGTGCTATGCTTCACATATGGACGAGACACAACACGGCACGACATTAATACGCTGATACCGAATGAAATAAAATGTAGCGCATTGGTAATATGTGTGATAAGGGTTAAAAACTAGGGGGGGAAACAACCCCATGCACAACGCATCGGTATTTCCTATTGAAAACAGGTCACGTGAACAGCATTTTAAGAAGCGTGATGCCGGTTGCAGTCTGGCCAACCCTTTCATTTCGGTTACTTAAATATGCAATCAATTTGTTTTTCTAATCGTAAATTTCAACTTTGAACACTCGCACACCTGGTTGTTTAACACTTTCCACTAACTAATGGCATGTGCTTCCTGATCAATACGATTTTTTTCTTTTTTCTTTTTTGTTTTTTGATTTTTTAACGACTCGTACATATTCCGAATGTTTAACATATGTGCAACTATTATTTCTCTAATTACTACCAAAATTTCTCGATAATTCCCCGTTTTATTATTTCACGAATATTTTACCTAAATTGTTCATTATATTTTTCCAATTATGCAGTACGTTTAACCCTTCCGTTAGAGAAAAAAATTGGAATAATGTTAAACAGCTTGTAAACGTAGATACCTATTTAATAGGAATTTCCTATTCCGTTTTAAATTTAGAATGTAAATTAATATATTCACTGCACTTACCCACTCCAGATGAATAATTAGATGAAGTAGTAGTATTGGGTCTACCAACTCCAAGAGTTCTTCTGGATCCTCGTGGCCTACCACGTTTTGATTGACCTCTTCCAACAGCACGAGGACGATTTGATGAACCATACGGTGGTGTAAAAGCAACTATAATACAAAGATAATAATAGGAAAAGCCAGTACGGTTTTATGTTCATGTTATTCGAAAATAGAAAAGGAAAGTAATGCATACGAGGACTATTAGCAGCACTAGGGTCGAGATCGACAACCAAAGCTTCATTACTTGTATCCTCTTGATTACTACCGATGCCACTTCCTTCCGAAAGCACATCGCCGTTAGCAGGACTCGGGGGGCAACTGTCAACATTGAGCCAAACATCGTCGAGACCTTCGCTGCTATCTTGTTTTGATTTCTTCGTTTCAGGTCCCCGGAACTGCAAGAAAAACATTCAGTTGTCATTTATTAGCTTTCTGCCTGCCTTTATCCCTGATAGTTACGTTCGATTTGACAGCCATGATTTGTTTCCTTTTATGTTCGCGTTCCCGTTCGCGTTCTCGTTCCCGTTGTTCTTCCGCCTGTCTGCGTTCCTCAGTTCTTTGACGATCTGTAAGAGAACGTTTTCAAAGCAGACAAACAAAACTAAACAAACAAAATATCGAGCAATGCAAATTTACATTTCAACTCAATTTCTTCGTCGTCTAACAGCAAAGACACGACTTCTTTAGGTTTCAGTGTGTCTGGTTTGAAGTTACCACCGCTTATAACCATTCTTTGAATCTAAAATAAAAAGTATAAATAGATAACGTGATATTTCGCTGTGTTCCATCACCCAGTCACATGTTTCTCATATTTTACCTCGCTCTTTTCTCTTGCCCTTTGCAAAATTCTCTTTTCTATTGATCCTTTGCAAATCAATCTATAAACAGTGACCTGTTTTGTTTGACCTAATCTATGAGCACGGTCCATTGCTTGCTGGTCAACCGTTGGATTCCAGTCGCTGTCGTAAAATATCACCTATACGAAACATCATTTTTTTCGTTAAAATTCGCTTTATTATTTCAATAATCAATCAAATATATTTTTTATTTCTCAAAATTATACAAACTAAAACGAATTCCTAAAATCAATACACAAGTAAATTCAATGTAGTGTGCAGTACAATGGTGATCATAAGAAAGCAATAAGAAGAACAGAGACAAAAAATGTTGCAATGAATTTGTGGGTTCACATAATTCAACTTATCAAGGCTATATTATATTCACGTCTCGCTGGCTACGAGCCACAACAATCATTGTATTTGGTAAAACATCAAACTAAAATGAAACAAAATTCTTTCATGCAGAAGTTATAGAAAAATTCTCGTCTTTTTGCACACAGATAAATTTGTATTGATAAAGTATTACAGAAATTTATTTATCATCGGGTAACTTGCATTTTTATGAAATGTATTTTATTTTATATTTCTAGGCATTATTAAAAGAATTGCATAAAAATAATATTGTTCTAATTAACGATACAATAACAATTAAATTATATAACGTAATAAACATCTTAGTAAATTCTAAATTTTAACAATTAAACCTTGTTTGAACTTTGAACCCAGGTTCGAGTCCCGCTTGGTACATAGATATTTGTATCGTCTATACTGATTTAAAAATTTAGTATATTTAGTAGCTATGGCCAAAATACACAATCAGTAATACTACCAATTGTGTAATCAATACTGACAGTAACATTGACCGTGTAGGGTGTGTTAACAAAATAAATAAACATTATTTAATTTATATGAAAAATAATATACTGTAAAGTTAATAAATGTTAGTCTGCATAGCCGAGCGGATTATTGCGTGTATCTGAAGAAAGTTCGTACCTGTACCCTGAGCCCGGGTTCAAATCCCACTTGGTGCATGGATTACGATGTTTTTGTATCGTCTACAAACACTTTAAAATTAATAATAAACTTTGTTTCCGATTAAAATTTTGAATAGCTAACATATGTGTCAAAGAAAGTTAATGGAAATTACATAACCAGTTATTGAATTACTCATGCAAATAAATAATTAGCAATATTTGAACGTTATATGCTTTCTATTAATTTATATATTTGATCAATAAATTTCAATATATGTACCTATATGACAAATATGAAAACAAAACGAGTGTCCTTGAAGCAACTTGTTTCATAAACGTAACAGTATGTACGTACATACATAGATCTGTTAGGCTCGTGATTTGAATGATTTTTTTCATTTCAAATCGAAATCTAAATAACTAATAGAGAAATGGTATAAAATAGTGAAGAGAGTGGAAGCAAAGTAAAGTGGTAAAGTGAAAAGAAGAGGCGCAAGACATATAATCCACATCCAGCGGTGTCGGTCGCGTCGACTCAATAGAATACCCAGGGCAGGAAGTGGCAGAGGATCCTGCTATATCCGGTATATTATGCAATAACAATCTTTTCACCGAGCCGAGTGCGAGTGCTTATATAGAGCACGTGCGAACCATTCACCGCGCACTCCACGCACCCCTCCCACAAAAGGGTGGGCCACAACTCAATACCACTTTCATAAACTGGACTATCGGATTTTTTAAATATCAAAAATAAAATGAACGCTTTTGTCAACATAATATACCCTATATTTAGAAGATTTACAGAACGATGTTACACGATACATTGCGCACCAAATTTCAAAAGATAGCAGAGCATAATATATCCCATATATTTAGAAGATTTACAAAAAATACCTACATAAAGCAATTATTTTAAATTTAATTCGTTCCAACATAAAAACTAAATTTTTGGCTGTCTGTGTATCATAGAAACCGATAATAATAAAAAGTTGGAAACAAAATATAACAAAAAAATTAATTATTAATTCATTAACTTTTTGATTTTCTTTTACATTATGTAATAAAATTATAGGCCCGTATTCTCGTCTCACTTTTTCGTGAAAAAGTGCTTTTATCATTAATTTCAAAATAATTTTTTGCTTCTGTTTTTGATCAAATATCAATAGTTTTTCTATTTTTGATAATTTTTTTATTATATTTGATACTATAAAATTTGAATAAACTATTATAAAGTGCTTAATAAATAATTTTAAGTAAAAGTCAAAAGCACTTTTGTCAAAAATCACTTTTATAAATGAGGTGAGAATACGGGCCTTAGTTTTTTATTAAATTTAAGTACTGGTGTGTTACGGTACTGGTGAAGTGATGAAGAGCGCAGTAAAGCGCAGCCAAGCGCGGTATGCCAATCAGATGTTTAGAAAACAATAAATAATTTAGCCGCATCTCGCGTCGCGTCTACATATAGGAGTGTATGTATATGTGACAATAATAATGCAAACAAACACGGATGGCAACGGACAGGAGCGGACAACCGATGACGTCGGCAAAGGCAGGCGTGTGGGTGTGTGTGTGTGTGTACGGACGCGTTGCCGTGTTCACAGTGTGTGGCTGTGCGGCACTGACCACCCACCACCACCCAGCCAGCCACCGTTACCGTCTTCACCTCCGCACATGACGCGAATCGCCAAACATCCAACATTGACGACATCACATCCATCACCTAGTCACACAAACGTATCGCAACAATCAATTTTTTCCCGTTGGCATACTACTAGTGCCATCTATGGTGTTTAGCCGAACTACGAATTTCCCAATTCTATAAACATAAACTATGGTATATTTTTTTTTTTTTTTAAAAACAGGCTTCAGAAAAGAAACATATTCATAAATTGATATATTAAATTATCCTTGAAATGTAACTATAATCCCGTTTTTTTTTGTTATATTAATAACTTTAGATTTTTATATTAGAATTGTAAATAAAATCTTTCTCGAAACAAGTAAAATTAAATCTATATGATGGTGAAAGATTGAAATATAAAAAAAAAACAACTTCAACATAATATACTTCATTAGCATATTTATAATTTAAGTACTTCCACAATACATGAAAAAACCGAAGTCATCTATTTTTTTTCATTTTTTGTAACCAAAGAAATTATCTTTATTGAAACTGTTAAATGTAAAATTACAAATAAATCTTAGTAGTCAATGTTTCTGGATTATTTCATTGTACATGATGGAATTGCCTGTGAAACAATTTTTTATTTATTCATAATTTAATCAAATGGGGAATTTTGGTGGACAACGGGTTTGAAGTTGGCAGCGGGTCAGTCCGACTGGGGTTGTCTTTCTTGTCAAATGAACGTGTATCAACGCATTGTATTTTTCTACTATTTTTTACAATATATTTTGCTTTCGAAGGTTTAAATAAAAGGTTGTCGTTATTTTTTGTGGCGTGTACCAATATCCCTCCATCAGTACATAACAAATAATCTATTTTATAACTAAATCGTTCGGAGTAACAGTACCGTTGAGATAAAAATTGTAAGATGGTGGTCCTCCCTTATGTAAAAATACGGGGCAAAAAAATATATAAATGTTATTCTAGTCAATCAGTTTTATGTAATTATAAAAAAAAAACAATTATATTTTTTTATTATTAATATCAAATTACTAATTACTCAACATACACACAAAACTAACAAATTTATAGAATTTGTGATTGAACGTGTCGTGTCATTCATTTGAAATAATTATAATACAAACTTAAAACACTTGTTCCACTAAACGATACAAATTTTATTTTGGTACGCTACGCTATTTTATAATTCATATTTCATAACTTCTTTTTAAACAACGACAACAAATCTTGCAGGAATCCATAAAATAAGAGCTATTTTACTTGTTTGTAGCTATAAAATTGTTACTAAACATACAACTACAAATTTTACGTTTACATATGAAGGCAAAATGCCAACTTGAACAAAATTTATTTTGTTTCTCTTTGAATTAAAAACAAAATATTTTGCATAAATTACACTCGAATTCAACTAACAAGAATTTACATATCGAAATTCGAAAATATTTATTTACTTAAAATCCTGTTACGCACAACATACTTTCAGTTACTTTATACCTAATTAAATTTCATTCGCAAATATACAACGAATTTGTTTTCTTTCCAATTTCAAATCAATTTGAAAGACCTTATATTATTGGCTTCATACTAATTACAATTATTCATTGATATATGTATAAAGAAGATAAAGTATAATAATATAACGAATGATATTTAAATGTACAACACAACCATCATATTAATTTTTACTAGAAAAACATGGTTCTCTTTTTTTTTGACACAATGAAAACCAAAACTAAACATAATATATAAAAGAAATAAAATATAAATGATCTAAGCTTTATGACGTCATCCGAATCAAATATTAGCAACTTTAGATTTGGAATGAAATTCAGGTAAATATATACACAATGAACGTGTATCAACATAACACACTGATTTAACAGGTAGTGTATGTCATGAATGTTAAAGGGGAAATATGTGACATTCTTTCCAAGGAACAACATGAGAACAACCAACGTCCTGTTTCGCTCCCAGCATGTCTCAATGCGCGCGGTCCATGATTCGCGTCCAGGACCGCACCCGCCCAAAACAAAAACAACACACGGCACGGCACGGCACGGCACGGCATTACAATAGTGTTTTCAAATGAATTGAGCGCGCCAACACTAAATCGTCTGACTATCTGATGTCCAAACCGTTCGTTTACTTTGCAATCAAATCACGTACGAACCATATACGATGACGCAATACTATCCGTAATCGATTCGACGATCAACGACGCCAATCATCGCTAGTAAACAAGAATTTTCAATTGCAACCCGTTACCACGATGAGAAAAATTTTATGCTAAATTTATTTTGAATTTTACAAATGTTCATTAGTAAGCACATAGGGGCCCCCGTATTCATAGTTCCATTGAAAGATACTTCTCGATAAAAGTGCGTATAGTTTTTATTCGGCTTTATTAATATTTTAAAAGGTGCGTTCGATAAAGTCAGCGAATCAAGCAATTGCTAGATCAGCAAGTCAGCTTGCTAAGATATTTTGGCATTTAATAACCTCAACTTTAAAAAATATATAATAAAAAACAAATAACAAAAATTTAAAAAAAAAATTAAGATTTATCTGCATATATTTTTAATAGGATTTAGTAATCAAATTATAGAAAATAACCGTCTAAATTTGTGTATAAAAAAATAATAAAGAAATTAGTATTTGTTATTTTTTTTTTTTTTTTTTTTTTTGGTCAAACAAATAAAATTATAATGTCAATATATATAATTTTTTCAGTGTTTTTATTTTTTAAATTAACAAAATGTTTTTAACAACAATAACACAAAGAAAAACATTTAATTGTATTTACTATACATATACATATAAATCGCTTTCTTTACTACCTAGCAAATTCAGCAAATGCTGAAACAGCAAATCATTCAATAAAAATTACATCCGATTTACTGGATTTACTGACTTCGTTGAACGCACCCCTAAAATGTTATATTAAATATTTACATGTTCTAAAACAGTTTATAATTGATATATAATAAAAGCAAATAATTTTGAAATTTTTGATTTTCGGAAAGACGCCATTTAAAAATGAATTAGGCATTTCGTGCAGTAAAAAGTGGCGATTATGTTGGCGCACTCTAAACTGTAGCTAGGCGTACCCCCTAACCGCTGAATAAATAGATTTTACTGTGGAAATGCTGTACGAGAGGTATTTTCATCATTTTCATTTGTTTTTCAGAAGACAAAATTCAATATTTTGGCGAAAAAACATTATTCATTTTTTTCAAAGCTATCTTCTATTTATGTATTTTTTAAATACATCAGTATAATGTTTTATGATTTTTTGACTAGAAAATTGTTTATTAAAATTAATTGCGTAATGCTCAATATTAATTAATAAATTAATAACTTTTTAGTATAAAAACATTTATGCACCAAGCGAAATTCGAGCGCCCGGGCCCGCACAGATCGACAACTAGTAAATTATGTATATTTATTTACGAAAGGTAAATTGAATAAATTAAGATTTTTGAAGTAAAACATATATACAGTGGAGTTCAAATTAACAAAAAGTTCCAATTATGTAATACATATAATTTTCATAAGAAATTCATTAATAAAACACAAATTTATTAAGTTTTTCTCTGTAACTAAGTATGTATAGCGCGTGTTCAGTGAATCATCGTATTAGGCAAAGTTTCAGATTATGAAAAATATATTTATTATTATGTAATAAATGCAGCATATTAATGCAAGTATTAAAAATACGAAAATATTTAATTATGTATAAATTAAAAACATTGATAAATTCAGACTTGTTATGTTCAGATAGTATATCTAATGAAAAACTACCGGAAAACGTGACTCAAAACGCTGAATGCATAAAATAATAATGCCAGTGCATATTCTGCACTTATTATTAGATAGCTATGGAAAAAAAAGAGTCTCACTACCAAATTGAAAAATGTCAAATTAATATATCGAAAAATGATAAAAATACCTTTTATAGAAGAATTACCCAAAAGTATATCATCGTGCATCATTTAGCAGGTACGTTTAGCTACAATTTAATATGCGACAACTTAAGATTGACGCATTTTTACGCAAGAAATCGCATTTTAATTTCAACCAGCGATAGCTCCGTAAATGCTGGTTGTAAGGTTTTGGGTGCTTTGGGAACTTTTGTTAGGAATGTAAATGTTTCCAAAGAAGCCCGTTTGAGTGTATATAATGCAGTTTTGGTGCCTACATTGATGTATGGTAGTGAATGTTGGGTTTGGTTGCAAAAGCATAAACGGAAAATGACTGCTGTGGAAATGAGATTTTTACGTGGGGTATGTGGTGTAAATAAGAGAGATCGGGTACGAAATAGATTAGTGTATGATGAGTGTGAAATTGAAAAGAATGTTGTAGCAAAAGTTGGTGTTAGTCAGTTAAGATGGTTCGGACATGTTGAGCGAATGTCTAATGAACGTTTGGTTAAAAAGATTTATTTGAATGATTTTGATGGTATACGTTTGCGTGGACGTCCGATGAGTAGTTGGAATGGTATGATTGAGAGTGTTTTGCGTGAGCGAAAGTTTCCAAGTAGTAGGAATAAAAGAGCATGTATGAGAGGAATTATGAATGTGGATGAAGCGAAAGTTGCTTGTTTGGATAGGAATGTTTGGAGGCGACTGATTTCGGGATGTTGAAAAGAGTTTGTGCCACACCCTTTTGGGTACATGGCGTGATTGTGTATGTATGTATGTATGTATTATTAAAAGTAATATAAAATATGAATACGTAATGTTCGGCAAACAAATGCGATATTTTTGAAAATGTTTTGTTATTTGATTACTTGCACCTATTGACATCTTGAGTTATCAAAAAGTAGCAAAAGTGCTAACTGCACAAAAGTGTATAGCATAAGCGTACAGCAATTTATGGCCAAATTTACAAATTAATAATTATTAGCCCAGCCCACTCTAATGTACAAGCTGTGAATTCAACTGCTTGCTATTTTAATAATACACATTAATAACTTGTTAAAAAAAAGAAAGTTATAAAATACAGAAAAACTACTAAACTATTGCAAGCGCACGCCACTGATAAATGTCAAATTTACACCGTCGTCATTTCATTTTGTTAATTCAGTGTCATCTCTTGACTGTAAAAAAATGCCAATACGCTTACAATGCCAATATAATTACAAATAACATGTAATGAAAATAAAAACAACTCACAGTATCAGCAGCTGTCAGATTAATTCCTAAACCGCCAGCCCTAGTACTGAGAAGAAAAACAAATATGTCGGTTCGAGCTTGAAAATCAGCAACCATATCTCGACGCTCCGAAATTTTTGAAGAACCATCCAATCGCATGTATTTGTGTTTCCTATGCCACATATATTCCTGTAATATGAATTGCAAACAAAAATCGATAACAAGAAAATGAATATGAAATAAATATTAATAAAATTACTAATTACCTCTAAAAGATCAATCATCTTCGTCATTTGTGAATAAATTAAAACTCTGTGTCCACCTTCCTTTAATTGTTTTAATAGACTATCTAAAACCGATAATTTTCCGACATCTGTTACGAGTGTTTCTTTATCTAGAAAAAGCAAAAACAAATGTGAATGTGACCAATGTGAATAAATGAATAATAGAAAAGCAAACCTGGAACGATAATGTTCGACCATGATTTGAATGGAGATCCAGATTCAATGCCGCCGACCTCTGGAACATGAACCATGTATGTTTTAACTTTTTCCCTAAAGTCATCTATGCCTGAACAAGAAGACCAAACTGACTGCAATCCTTGCCAACTGTGAATCTGTATAAACTTCATCCAATCCCACTGAGCTTTACGACTGCTACAGTACATCATTATCGATTTACATTGTACCTTCAAATCAAATTCAAAATACAATTTTTATTTAAAATATCATTTTCATAGCGCATAAGAGGTACAATAGTTAATAATTCCGTTAGAAGTCAATGAATGTACAATACACTATTTGTAAAATATATGTATTATTAAATTTGATAATTTTCAAATAAAATGCCTTTTCTTTATTTATAATTCTTGTTACGCCTATGTGTAAACATAGGTACCAAACTAAGCACTTAGCTTAGAGTGTACCATGAAAATGAAATAACATATTATCCATATAAATATCTAATAAATATAAATAAAGATGAATGAAAACATAGATGAAACATATGAAATTGTCTGTCGGAATTTTAAAACTTAGATAGAATCACCTTTGGCACTGTATTAAGTAAAACTCTGGGCATATCGGTACGCTGACAATGTAGAACTTTCGCAGGCCTTGGAATGTAAACGAATTCGCTAAGTAAAGATGCTGAAACTCCGTTTTCACCTAATGATTTATTTGAATCGTCCAAAAGGCATTATTCTCTTTTGCACCCATTCGACTACGAATCATTCGATGTTCCATTGTTTCTGTCATTGAATGATAAATTTATTCAACGTGGCTATATACGAAACTCTTACGTTCCGAAACAGCTGTGAATACCATTTGTTTGCATTTGCTACTCGATTTGATGTTTTCTAATGATAATCGAAACTCCGTTGACATCAAATAAATGCCGGTTTTTTATTATAATTTTGCCATAATCTTTGTAAATGTAAGATATAAGCATTATTTTCAGTTTTGATCCAGTGCTGCCACCTAGAAATAAATTTTCATTATATTCAAATACGTTATGTAATTGAAATAATTTTTATAGTCCTTTTACCTCAACAACAACGTTGTCGGATAGGCGTGCGTGAAAAATGTGTTTTTCAAGGTTTTTGTTGACGCAGAAGGACTGTAGTACTAAGTAAGTTACTAACCTAAATAAAATATTGCCATTCATAATCATGTGTATTTCTTTCGGTGATAGATTAATTTTTGTGAGAAAAGAAAACGTTGAGTGTCCTTCGTCGTCTCGAAGTGATTGACGTATGTTATCGGAACGAAATATGTAGAATAAATTATATTAAATATGTTGTTTA
This sequence comes from Clivina fossor, assembly GCA_963966155.1. Classification (NCBI taxonomy): domain Eukaryota; kingdom Metazoa; phylum Arthropoda; class Insecta; order Coleoptera; family Carabidae; genus Clivina; species Clivina fossor. The sequence goes on along the minus strand of OZ014562.1, from coordinate 1,464,162 downwards.
CTTGGTATACTATGAGTCAAAATGCCGTCTTCATATGAAATTTTTGGAATATCAAAATTCGCATTTTCAACGTAAAGAGGTGACTTAGCGTCTCGTCGTTCAAATAATTCGGGATGATTACATACCTAAATAATAAAAAATGAAAAACTTTCGACTTCATCTTTGGAGTATATGAAATTGTTTACTTTTCGAAATTGCATCACTAGATTCATGAGATTCGAGGTAAAATGTTACAATCAACCGAATGTGATTCATTTCCTCCAGCAATTGTATAATGTAATAAATCTGCGATACGTATTTTCTTTTTCAGCGCCATGTATAATAATTTTTGTCTAGTTGTTAGAGGACAATAAACCATAATTTCGATTTTGTCAGAGAGCTCGTTTTCAACGTCCTTCTTAATTCTTCGCAACATAAACGGTTTCAATATCATATGCAAACGAGATAAATGTTCTGTAATAATGAATTCATTATATTTTTCAATAATTTAAATATAGGTAATAAATAAGAAAATAATTGTGTACTTTCGTCAATTCCTGTTTTATTTTCAGCATGACTTTCAATATCTTTTGAAAACCATTCATTAAATTCACCGTGAGAATCGAATAATGTAGGCATAATAAAATGCAATAAAGCCCAAAGATCTGCCATACTGTTTTGAATAGGTGTTTCACTAAATAACAAGCGATTTCTGCAGCTAAATCCTAACAGCATTTTCCATCGAACACTAAAAGAATATACATAAAATTGTCCTAGAATTGTCTTAGAAATCATTCAATATGATAATATTACTAAATACCTGCTTGTACTTTTGATTGCTTGAGCTTCATCTAAAATCATATATTGCCATTTGATTCGATTAAAATATTTAAAATCGGTTATTACGATTTGATAACTTGTAATGACGACATGAAAGCTTGCATCTTTTGTATGCATATCTTTTTGATCCCAAATATTTTTCTCTCCTAAACAGGTCAAAATCAACAAATAATTGGAATAGTTTTTAGACGGTAAAGTTCAATTCATTGACTTCCGTTAGGATTTCCCCAATATGGAACTACTTTAAAACTTGGTACAAACCGCTCCATTTCTTGTTGCCAGTTATGTAAAGTAGATGCCGGAGATATGATTAAAAATGGACCCCAAACAGCTGAAAAAATTCATTTTTTTTATAATTTGATAATTTAACAAAAAAAATCTATTTTATTCAATTATGTATAAATAATATTGAAATTTCACAAATCAAATTATACATATAATATACACATAGGTACTACTCCATACATTACATACAGACATTTACCTCTTTGTACTTACAGTATTTCTCAGCGATGTGACATAGAAATGCTATGGATTGTACAGTTTTGCCTAAGCCCATTTCATCCGCTAATATTCCACTAATACCTTGATCATATAAATTTGCGAGCCAATTCATACCGCGAAGTTGATAACCTTTCAAATTGCCTTTAAATAATGAGGGCTGAAGATGTTCTTCTTCTGAACTGATCACATTCGTATCGGATAAATTAAAATCGTCATCAGAATCATTTTTTATGCTAGAATTTGCTTGAATATAAAATTGCTTTGTCCGCGCTCTTTCATTGGTAAATGCCTCTTTGACATTTTTCTTTGCTTTTGCCTTTACAACTTCGCTAAAATTACAAACATAATATTTAGTTCCTTTTTTTCATTATTATAACAACAAACAACATGTCTTCATTTGAAAACAAGCTGTAAATCTGACAATAAAACCAAAAATCACATTTTCTAGAATTTAATACATATATATATATATATATATATATATATATATATATATATATATATATATATATATATATATGTGTGTGTGTGTGTGTGTGTGTGTGTGTGTGTGTGTGTATCACATGTTAAAAAAACTTATTTAAGTTTAGTAGGCAAGCTTTCGTTTATATTTAAATCTTCTTCAATGCCTCTGAAACATTATGGAGAAAAACAAAATACATCATAGTTTCTATATATTCTAACAACAAAAACAATATGTGAAATTTAATGTAATAAAAATTTGTAACCTCAAATTATAAAATTGTACAACATAAGTTGAAATTAAAATAAAATAACTTACGAAACGAACAGCCTTTTTTTACAACAGCATGGAAACCATGTGGTAGAAATACAGTAATGTACAAATCCAGAAACATATGGTTGTATAATCAATTAGAATACAAACTATAAGATAATCAAACTTAATTAAAACAATAGTCAGATTTTCGAAAAGTAACATGAGTTTACTAAAAAGTAATTATATTATAAAGATATTATAATATCCAAGATCTTTTAAGTAAACTCATGTTACTTTTCGAAAATCTGACTATTGTTTTAATTAAGTTTTTTTATCTTATAGTTTGTATTCTAATTGATTATACAACCATTATGTTTCTGGATTTTTACATTACTGTATTTCTACCACACGGTTTCCATGTTATTGTAAAAAAAACTCTGTTAGTTTCTAAGTTATTTTATTTTATTTTCAACTTATATGTATCCTTCAAATAGGCAAGTATGCCTTTTGGATACAGTTATACTAAATAAATAAATAAATAAACAAAATAAATAAACTTATGTTGTACAATTTTATAATTTGACGTTACAAATTTTTATTACATTAAATTTCACATATTGTTTTTGTTGTTAGAATATATAGAAACTATGATGTATTTTGTTTTCTCCATAATGTTTCAGAGGCCTTGAAAAAGATTTAAATATAGTTAGTTACGTTACGTTTCATCATCATCATCATCATCATTATGAGAATTATTATACCTGTCGTAATCGTCAATACTGGCAAGTCGAGGATTTTTTTCTTCATTTAGTTGACTCAATATCCTCAACTGTTCTTCAGGTGATGCTTTCCCTAATTTCTTCGACATAAAATGAGCGTATAATTCCGTTTGTGTAATAAGAAAATTTAGTTTTCATTGTTGTCGTTTTGCCTCAATCATTTCCACGTCCATCTTCCGCTGTTCTTCAGCTTCTTTTTCCATTCGTCTTCTCGTTTCTCGCTCAACACGATCGTACCGCTTCCAGTACGATTGCATTTCTCTAGTCAGTCGCTTTGCACGCAAAAGTGTTTCTTTCATGTTCTTTTGCGATTGCATCGCTTTTTGCCGACAATATCGCATACGTAATTGAGCAGTTTTTTTACAAGATGCTAGAACTTCTTTATGATTATTGGCTTTTGCCCGTTGTACTTTTCCGACTTCTTTTTTACACATTAATATCCATAATTTTCTTCTACGAGCAGCCATTACTTCCGGGTTTTTTTGAACATACTTTTTTTTCGATAACGGAATTCCATTCTTTAATTCCATATCATCATCAAATTCATCTTTGAAATGAGGTAGTTCATTAGCCCAATCGATATTGTAATTCAAATTTGAATCGTCCTGTGTGTCCTTAAGTTCTTTCGGTTGTTTCATTATCATTCGTTTTAATAATTTTTTATCGCTGCGTTTATCCTTTTCCCTTTTTTTCTTCTTTACACCAGACACACACTTTTGGTGTTCGGGATATTTATCGTAATTGGACAAAATCCCCGCACTATAATACTGGTATTGAATATTCTGAAAAATATGCTAGATGTATTATCATACATCTGTGTAAAACTATTTAATCAAATTTACTTACATCTTTATCATTATAATACTTCTTTTTATACTTTTTCATAATAGCATGATGTCTCAATATTTCTAAATAATCATCTTTAGTTACTTCATCGGAAGATTGTTCCGAAGAATCAGAAGACTCCAATAAAATATTTTGTAGCCACTGTCTGTCATGATTTACATTAGAAAAATTATATAATTTTGATTTGTCTACTGAAATACCTACGATAAAAATTATACTTTTTATACAAATAGAGTGATGAATTACATGAAAACTTACTATCTGCATTAGTAACAGTAAAATCTTCATAAGAATTAAAAGTTTGATCACAGTCATCACTTGAACTAGAATCATCATCATTTACAGAATTACTAATAGTTTGTTCAAAATAGAATACATAAGGTCCTAAATCCAGACTTTTTTCTAAACGCTGAATATGAACAGGCTTTGCTACCTCTGATACAGACATAGATGATTGTTTCTCAGCCATTCTTTCCTGTAAAAAGGTTTCACAATCATGTTCAAGACTTTTATGTCAGTATTGAAAAATAACCTAACTTCGCTTCTGTTTAACCTATAACACTGAATTACTTACCAGAACTATAACTAAGAATTTTAAAATTTTTATACATATAAATACACTACATAAAAATTATATACATTTTGTAAAAAGAATATATTTTTACAAAATGCGAAATCACGCAACTGACATTCATACATTTTTATCACTTGTACATAATCGGCAATGTTGCATGAAACTATCCATGATTAAAATTAAATGTTCTACCAAAAAAAGCTTCTTACAATAAGTAAAACATAAAAATATTGTATTTGACAGTTGTATTGGAGGTTAACTTATAAAAATCTATCAGGAATCCAGTTGGCCAAATTAATTTTGTGTAATGTTTCTTCGTTATAAGAATAAGAATAAATAGCAGCCTATTTTTACTGAACGCAACATATTTAATTTTAAAATTGTTTTATCAATTATTACTTGATCTATCAAATTCAAATAAAAGACAAAAATTGAAAGATTGTTATTTTAAAATTTGTTACAATATTTTAATAATAAATAAATAAATAAATTATAATTGAAATAAATGGCACTGAAGCGCCATCGCGGCCACACAAAGTAACTAACACTTAATTGACCTTGAAAAAGTCAGCTCAGCTGTTTGACGTTTTGTCTGGTGGAAGCATGAAATATTATTCATCGTTTATCTCAAATATCTTAACCGTTTGAACAAATTGGTAGAAAATATTTGATAATAAAATCAAATAATAATGTTTTCTAGTCATAGATACTGTGATCAATTCAATATTTCAATATGTTGTGCTGTGTTGTGAAAAAATATATTCAGTGATTGAATTTACTTGCAAATACGACCTTGGTAAGTTTGAGTTTTATATAAAATATATTTATTCTAGATTAAATTTATCGATTTTAATGTATTTGTAATAAGAAATATATTATAAAGTGATCTTATATAGTAAAATTGTTAACCTAACCTAATATTTTTGTTTAGCTTAGCATATATTACGAATATATTAAAATTACGTGTTTTATCATAATTCTGTGAATAATTTTATTATATTTTACTTCTAATGATATCATATAATTTATATATTTATATTGATATACATTAAATTTTAATTAAAAAAAAAAGAAAAACGTTATCGCGAGTAATTAATTAAAATTAATTAACATAGATTGTTATTAACACCTGGTCATTATTACCATTGTCATTAGTGTTTATTACATTTGTCGTATTAAATCAGTGACAAAGAACGGAAGTTCTTATACTAAACAAAAAAATTAAGGCCCGTATTCTCACCTCATTTATAAAAGTGATTTTTGTCAAAAGTACTTTTGACGTTTACTTAAAATTATTTATTAAGCACTTTATAATAGTTTATTTAAATTTTTAAATACCAAATATAATAAAAATGACCAAAAAATAGTAAAATCATTTATATTTGATCAAAAACAGAAGCAAAAACTTATTTTGAAATTAATGATAAAAGTACTTTTTCACGAAAAAGTGAGGTGAGAATAACGGGTCTTAAGTTTCTTCCAAAACAAACACATACTTTTATGAATGTGACATCTTAAATTGTATATATGATTTTTGAGACACATTGCATATATAGGCTGAGTACTTTTATTTCTGAGAGATATTGCATATCAATATAAACAAAAAAAAAACATATTATATATAAAATTCTTGAGACACATTGTATATTTAATTTTGATATATAATATATTATTATTCTTTTAGATAAAATAATACAGCTTGTAAAAATGTCTTTTCCAATATTTATTCCAATTAACAAACATTTACAAAATGTATTATGTCTTTAAACCTACATAGAATAATCAAATCAAAAACTTTATTAAGCTTTAGGGCTAGTTAATTACATTGTTAGTACATTTTAAGGAAATTTATTTAATTATCAACATATTAACATAATTATTAATTCGCATTCAAACTTAATTTGATAAAAAGTTTTAATTACAAATTGAAATGTTTTTACAATTCATTGACTCAATTTTTTATTATAATGCAGTAATCCCTTGTGAAATATATTATTGGTAGCAGTTTTTAGTATTATTAGTAATATATAAAATTATCTGCATTTCTGATTTAATAATTAGGATGAGGCTATTTATACATACGGTATGTATACGCAATTGGCTATTTATACATACTAAAAAAAAAAAAACCTAAACCAATCTACTAACCTAACCTAACCTACCCTACCCTAAATAGCCAATTACATAAAAATACTGTATGTATAAATAGCCAATTGCGTATACATACCGTATGCATAAATAGAAACTTTCTAATAATTATGCATTTTATGATTGTCAGTCAAATATTTAGGAAGCAAATTATGTTGTATTTTAAATATAAAAATCAAAAAATAGAAAAAACATGCATAGATATTTGTATAATTCGTGAAAAATCTATATAAAAATATCAAACATATAGATTCGGTTTTTTATAGTAAAATTTTACTAAATTTTTCTGTAATTTCGCTAGTTTTTTTAAAGTGCAATGTCACTTTTTGGTGCAAATTTGACATTGGTTGTTTTTGCACTAAAGGTACAGAGTTATTGAATTATTTCCCAGTAGTAGGAATAAAAGAGCATGTATGAGAGTGTAATTATGAATGTGGATGAAAGTGCGAAAGTTGCTTGTTTGGATAGGAATGTTTGGAGGCGACTGATTTCGGAATGATGAAAAGAGTTTGTGCCACACTCTTTTGGGTACATGGCGTGATTGTGTATGTATATAAATTATATGAGAAATATATTACTCTTATCAAATCACCTTACATAAATAATTACAATCTCACATTACATGTTAGATTAAGTATTGTTTTGTCTATAGTAAAAAGATTGTAGGCCATGTTAGAAATTATTATTCATTCTGTAATTATTCTGTATTTAGTCTTCATCGAATAAAGTTAATTTTTAAAAACGACATTTCTTTGATAATATAATTAATATAACTTATATATATATATATATATATATATATATATATATAATTTTTTTAAGTATTACGCGTAAATTTCGATATATGTTAGATTTAATAATAAGATGTAGAAAAAATATTTAAACTTTTCATTTGTGACAAAAAATACTACCTACACGGAGAAAAAAGATTGTTAAAAAAATATTATAAAACGATTTTTTGTATTGAATACAATAAATATTTTACATCATATAACATGCTTTGTACTCTAAATAAAACTGACTTGTTACAGATACAAAACGGTTATATTTAAACCTATTTATTGTAAAATGTAACATACGTATTGTAAATTATATTATAAGATATTGTAATAACGTAATTGTACAATATAATATTATTTGAAAATACAATACTATATTTGTAAAATAATAAATTTACAATTTAATATTTTATAATTAACTAAATATTTTTATTATGACAGCTGTACGCTGGCATTGTGTTCACGAACAACATGAAATGCGCCATTTGTATATCTACATACGTATGATTCACATCACATCGCTTACGTTTTGTGTTGAAATATAAAAAAGTTCAAATTGAAAGTAGTAAAAATACAAATAAGTGATAAAATTAGTAATATTATTGTGAAACTACAAGAAACATTTTAATATCATGGGAAGTCCTCGAATTAATTGAGATATTTCAAGGTATGTAATTAGCTAATATGTGATATATAGAATTTTTATTCACAACAAAATTAATATTTGAAAGTGTATTTCACAAATTTACAATTTGGAATGGTTTAATGTTTATTTGCATGTGTGGTTATGTATATCAGTTTCAGTAAAATAATTACATAAAACCATTATAAATCAATATTTATTTATTGTAGATCAAGGAATAGACAGTGAAGCATTCAGTTTGTTAACCGAGAATATCATAACCCAATTAATACCAAAAATTGGCGCACGGTTAAAATTTTTAAATAAATTTAGAATAACAAAAAACGCTTTAATTTGTGATGATCAACATTCGGATGCTGTATGTATATTTATATGAATTTTTATGTTGGTGTGTTAATTTTATTCTTTTTAGAATAAAGAAAATACTGATCCCGTACTTTCGAGTTCCGATAGCACAATTACAATAACTTCGGAGAATGCAGATCTATTTCTAAGTGATTTAGATTTTGATATACCTCTCTCTTCATCGGAATTAATGCCGCCACCATCCACATCAGATGTTGTAGATGTTGTTATACAACATTTATTAAAAACATTTCCGGATTATAAGTGAGTTATTATTTTTATTTACTTTTTAATTTTTATGTTTATATATATGTTTATTTTAGAATTCCAGCTACAGCATTTTCACAAGCTGCAGAAGAAATCGTTAAAATTTTTCCGAAAGAAGAACAATCAGTCTATTTTATTCCGTACCATCCAAAAACATCAACTGCTCCTAAAAGACTAACTAGCACAAGGAATCGAATCGAAACAAATATGGCTTTTTATGCAATTGCACATTTATAATATAAAAACTAACTATGATATTCAATATCCAGCAGTGTCGCAATTACTAACTGATTTGAATCAGTTTATAAATTAAATTAGGTTTGTTTTTTGCTGAAGCATAATTTTTTCGTTAATATAAAAATTAGTTTCTTTTAATTATATATTTTTACAGTAGTGTTTTACATATACTTATATTCTCATGTTAGTAATTAATAATTTGAATTGCCTAAATGGCGATATATTTAATCACATTTAAAATATATTGTTAAAGATAAAAAAAAGATCTTACATTACTATAAGTAATATTTTCGTTACGTTTTTTTTTTTTTTGATTTATTAAATTTTGTAGAATTTAAAAAAAAATGCCTAAATGTTCATTTTGTAATATGAAATGCCATACAATTCAAGCACTTATGTCACATATACAGTTAATACATTCATATGAAAATAATGAGATTATTAAATGCGCAGAACAAAATTGTTACAGAATATTTAGTTCAGTAAATTCTTTTCGGAAACATTTAAATGCATGCCACTTTATTAATAATTTCGAAGAACAGAATAGAGATGAAAATTCAGTTATAAATTTTGAAAATGTATATAAAATTTCTGACACAAATATTAACATTGATTTACCTGAAGAAAGTTCGAGAATTAAAACTATGCAAATGTTCAATGGCAAATCCAATACCAGAAAATATATGTAAAATATTAAATAAAACTTTTAATAATTTTCACAGTGTAAATTGGACTGAATTGTATGGCACATGTTATAAAATTGGTTATATTATCTATATTGATATTGATATAGAAGGTTTTCCAGTTTTTGGAAAAATTACACATATTCTTGTTATAAAAGATAATATAATTTTTATATGTAATCAATTAAATACAATTGGTTTTTCATCTCATACTTTTTGTTATGACGTTGAATTTAATAATAAGACTGTGACTGTAAATCAATCGAATTTATTAAGTATTGATCCTGTATTGCAAATATTGTCGAAAAATAACAAAATATATGTATGCTTAAGATAATTTATAAACATATTATAATAAATTATTGTAAATGATACTAAACAAATTTTATTTCTATTACAAATCCCATCCTATAAAACTACAAACTATATAATACTGGGTATAATACATAGTTAATAATAGCATAATAAATTATATTATACTACATATAATATGAAGATTGTACATATTTTTTTACAATAACTTATTGTTAAAATGTTTAATAAATTTAAATTGTACACTGTACAATTTCCATATTGTTGTCACTCGGTTACAAAAAAATATTATATCTACTATTATAATTATTGTACTGCATACAATACATTTTTCTCCGTGTACTTTGTTTGTTGTTTTTAATCAAAGGAGAAAAAAAAATTGCCTTTAACGGATATCCTGATTAAATATATTAAAAAACAAAATACACGCGAAAGTGACGCAATAAAATTGAAACTAATTTATCGAAATGAAAAAAAAAAGTGAATAACGAAACATATGACCATCTGCGAATCGCTACAAGTCAATTTAATCATATTTAATATCTACACACACGGGTTTAATTTTGTTTAATCATCAATATTTTCAGGCATTTGTTTGCGACAGTCAGTTTTTATTATCATGTGCTGTGTGATTGTCATTTATTTTATGTGCGTCTGTCTTTTTTTTTAAACAAATGAACTAAGATCTAGTTTTTTTTTAAAAATGTGTGTTTAGTGACATTTAGTGACATTTTAATTGACAATCTATAAATTAACAATATGTCGTGTCTGTTTTATAATCATACTTGGTTTTAAACAAATGAACTAACTTTTAGTTTAAAAAAAAAAAATGTGTATTAGTGACATTTTGTTTTTATTTTAATTGACAATCTATAAATTAACAATATGTCGCATGCTTGGTGTAAATTGTTCGATGAAATGTCGCCGTTTGATCGACTGAGAGCGAAGGTTTGAATAGATTTTTATTATTTTATTAAAATCAGGAATTTTTTAAGGGAAAAAAATTAAGCGATTTTTAAAAATATATATTTGATCGCTACACATGTATAAAAAAAATGAAGAAATTCCAGAAAAATAATAATAAAATTTTACTATATAAAAATCTGTAATAATTTTATTTTACTACTAGCTGGCCCGGCAAACGTTGTCTTGCCTTTATTTTAATGTGTATATTTTTAATTTTTTATGAATTTTTTTGTATTATAAAAAAAATCAATTACATTTCTCATATTATAATTATTTTCAATTTATTTGGAATCAATTTCTTTCACACTTTTCTATATTTTTCCTGGGGCCCCCCCAGGGCTCTAGAATCCCTTGCGGGAGTGTACTCAACAACTTCCCAAAGTTACAAATTTATTTATTTATTTTTATTTTATTGAGTTTGGCTAAACGGAACTCCATCGATCAGCAATCGACCCGGGTTAAAAAATATAAAATGCTATTAAAAAGTAGGGGTTGGTGGTAGTAGGGTAAAAATTTAGGATTAAATGTATTTTTTAATGGCACACCATAAAAAAATAACCAAAAAAAAATATGTCCAAAAGATTAAAAAAATTTTTTTAGGGTGAGCCACCCTTAACACTTAGGGGTATAAAAATTAGTTATAAACCTATTCTCATACCTAATGAATATACATATAAAATTTAATCAAAATCGGTCAAGCCGTTTCGGAGGAGTATAAACACTAAAACTGTGAGACAAGAATTTTATATATTAGATATATTGTTATGAATTAATGCGATATTTTGTCTTTTATATATTGATATATTGAATTATTGACAATGATACACAATTTATAGTATAAATGTACACTTAAACTGTCTTCTGTCATGCGTTTGACTCGACTATCACTCGACTGACTCTCCTTTACTCTGTCCAGTCTTGCCACACATAGAAAAATAAAGTTATACATATCAGGGCTAGCAATAGTTTACAATATTGTTCTAAACATATATATTCTGTATTTCTACCTCAAAATTCTATAATTTGTATATAATTTATAATAATCACATAAAATAAGTAAAAATGACTAAAAAGTATGTAAAATTGCTTAATTTTTGCAATCATCACATGCTTAATATATAATTATGATTGCTATTTGAAAAAAGTGTTTTTTTTTTTTGGCGTAGTTTGAAATTCATTAGCAATAAACAGCTGAAAATATTTAGCTAAAATTTCAAAATTAAAATGCGATAAACAATTTCCGAAATATGGCAACTGCGTTCTCGTGTATATTTGTGTTTATTATTTTTGAATTTCTGACCTAGTTTAATGTAAATATATATAAAAAAATATTTGTATCTGAAAATATTTACGTTTCAAAATTGTGTCTGACTGAAAATAAATTTAGTCGCCTCGTTTTTAACACATTTTGTTGTTTTTATTTGGCAAAGCCGAATACACAAAATCGGGGCCAAAATTTGGTACGATTTGATCTTCAGTTTATATACGTCTCAGTGAATAATTCATTCATGATTTTTTATTAATTTATTTTGCCAACTTTTTTGCAAATTTTGTTGTCGGGAAAAATCATTTTGTTATAATCTGTACAAAGTTTAATGATTTATTACCACTTTGACTGCAAGGAAAAACGTGGTATAGCGTTTGGGTCGGTGTCTGTAACATTTTCAAAAAAAAATTTGTGTATAGAAATCCTTCATATAGCTTCTAGAGGACGAATCTGAACTTAGTTTATGTGGGTGTATGTGTGTGCGTCGTCAGCTCGCTCGCTCGCTCGGTCGTAAGTCAAAATTTTGTGGCCAGAACTCCTCCTAGACGGTTCAACCGATTTTAATGAAATTTTCAGGATTAATTTGTCTAGTGCCCAAGATAATCATGTGGTTTTGGTTTTTTCCAGTGATGCCAACTTTCCGCGAAAAAAATTACTAAAGTTTTTAAAAATTCATATTGGCTACGTTATTTATTCGATTTTGATCAAATTTTCAGAAAAGATTTCCCTACTGCTCTAAATTAATTACATAATTTTATTAATATCCAGTGTTGCCAACTTTCCGAGAAAAAAATTATTAAAGTTTTAAAATTTTTATTATGGCCATGTTATTCAACCGATTTTACTCAAATTTTCACAAAAGATTCTCTTAGTATTCATATAATTTATGTAATTTTAACAAAATACAGTGTTGCCAACTTTTCGAGAGAAAAATTAGTAAAATTTTAAAAAATTTATTATGACCATTATATTTAACCGATTTTAATCAAATTTTCATAAAAGTTTTTCCTAGTGCCTAAATAAATTATGCAATTTTTACAAAATACAATGTTGCCAACTTATCGAGAAAAAAATCACAAAATTTTTTTAAAAATTTATTATGGCTACATTATTTATTCGATTTTGATCAAATTTTCAGAATAGTATCTTCTAGTGCCTACATAAATTATAATATTATTAAAATACAGTGTTGCCAACTTTCCGAGAAATGTCAAAGTGGTTTATATATGGGTTTACCCATATACTTCTAGTAGTTAGACAGGAATTGTCCGAGCTCATAGGTGAGGGGTACGTGGGGGAGCGGGGTACGGCCGGGTGGGGAACCAGACCATGGCTATGTAATTCGCAGGTGTGGTGACTAATACACCACTTAAGGTTGTTAAACTTTGTCGCGCGTACCTTGACCTAATTGCAGGTGTACAAATTAGGTGACTCATGCATTCCAAGTGTGGCGTTGCGTCCCGCGTGTCAATAAACTTTAAGAAGGGGTGCTTATGATGATTCATACAGGTTAAGGTACTAGGTTATAAGTTAATGAACTGAATTAGATGCAGGTGGCTGAGTTTATGATGCGTCATACAATTTGCGAATTGATCTGCCTGCATAGCTATGCCAAATGTTAAATAAGGAATATAGTTAAAGTTCTATTTTAAAACATAAACAAAACTTGTGTGCATATAATTGTGTGAAATAAGTAAATGTTATAAATTAATATTATTGAATTAATTATTAATAAATTCATACTGAAGCGATAGGATATTTATGAAATTAAACAAGAACTTTTGTTAACATATATATTTATTTACATATGTTATTATACATTTCAACTTATAACTAAACAAGTAACAATATTAAATAGCATTTTCTTCAAACCCCCAAGGAAGTGTATCTGTGGAATAAAAGTTTAGCATGCGTTTATCATCATTAGCAACTAATACTAATTTATTTTGACTAATAGTATATACATTATGATTTTTACTTTGAATTAAAGTTTGTTGTTTTGAAATTAAAATATTGGAAAATAAACAGTCGTAGTAATCTTGAAAAGTTATACTTTTTAACGTAACAGCAGTAACACCCTTAGCTTTCTTATAGTCAGATTCGTCAACAATATATGCATACATTTTAGCACGCAAACCAGCAAATTCTCTCATTATTTTTCCCGCGTTTTCATCTTTCATTAAGGCAATAACTTTCTTATTTACACGTGGAATATTAAAAATATTATTTTCAGGGTAATCTGAAGTATCAAATTTCTCTATGTCTTTTTTAATAATTTCATATATATCAATATTACGGAAACTGTATATGAGAGAGTCCGTATCTGTATATAATAATTTCGCATCATTGCCAAATTCATGTTTAATGTAATTATAATGAAAATCGTATAAGTAAGTTTTTGCTATGTCTAGAATCGCGAAGCCGGCGTAAATTGGTTTATTTAATAAAATATCAGTTTTATTCATTTCTATTATTACAAGATCTTTGTCCAAAATTGTGCAACTGTGGAAAGCAGGATTAGATATATATGCTTTTGCTCCATATCGACCATTCCACTTTCCGACAAGTTTAATGTTTTTATATTTGCGAACATTTTCCATTTGCTTTCCGAAGACGCTATTTATCATTAATTTGTAAAAATTTTTTTTGAACTCATTATCAGATGCTTTTCTTAATTCTGTATTTAAATCAATATATTTTTTCAGCCACGGAGCCTGTTTGAATTTTAAAACGCGATGAATGCGAGTAATTTTTAATCCTAGCTCTAAACTCTGTTGAAGATTGCGGTAATGAATAATATAATTATTTTTCGGATATAGATTTGTAATTAATTTCGACTGTTTTGACATCGGTGGAGTAAAATGCTCTGGGCAAAGCGGTAAATCTTTATGAAGTTTATGTAGTTCGATTGGATATTCCAAATCTACTTCAAAAATATACCCGATATCTGATTCGGCACTAATATTCATTATATCAATTTTGTATATGTCTGTTTGTTGTACCCATTCAAATTCAGCAAATGGTAAATAATTACTCATTGCAGCACCATATAAGTTGTTAATATCAAAATACATTAAATAAATATTTTCTTCATTTGAATTATAATTTTGCATATATTTGTTATTTGCGCGAGCGTAACGATTTGAGCATTGTGCAACTCCGCCCCGTATTCCACGCTCAATGAACATAAATTGATCTATATCAGTAAGTAACTCGAGTTCAATGTTTGTATATTTTAGCATCGCGTCAAATGCCAAGCCCGGTGCCGTATAGTAATGAAGCGCATCTAAATCATATGTCTGCAAACAACTTTCACGAAAATTTTCAAATATATCTGTCAATAATAAAACGTCGGTTTTTAGATATGAATCCGAATAATCTCCTAGCGTTTGAATATTAAAAGTAGTCCAAACATTACAAGCATGATTGTAATCTTCATTAGAAATTTCGGCATTTTTTAAAATACTATAAAAATCTGTACGTGGTGGTAAATTTGTTTGCTCTAATTTTTCCCAACTATCTAAATAATCATAACAAAATACGCCTTTTCGATTTAAAAGTTTAAATTCATTTTCATTGTTAAAATATTTTCTAATTGTTACTTTGTCTTGATCTTTTAAAAATGATGACAATTTTTCAACGCTGCTAGCCATAAAACGAAAAGAATCAATAAATCTAAAACTTATATTACAATTTTCAATATATTTGGTAAATGAGATATATCGCTCTTTGTTTATCGGTAGTAATGAGATATTACCTGGAAATCCTAACGCAACATTTTTAATTAAAAAATGAGCATCATAACCGGATAAATTATGAAATACTACTGGAATTTTATGTGATTTTCTGTATAATAAGTTACAAGTTTGATGCGCAGCACCCCTAAAATTTCCCAAAAAATGATTATGATCGCGTACGATAGTGTCTTGTGTTTGAAATGGCTGGCGGCAAATGTGACAGTTTTTTGCATTTGAAAATTCAACTTCTTGCTCAGGCGTTAATTGCATTGGCACGATATCGGCAAATATTTTACTTACATTCTTAGCAATCTGTTGCAGTTTATTTGTAAACCAATCAATGCAATCTTTACCACGATATAAATTAAAGTTAGATAATGAGTCATCATATGCACATTTCAAATAATATGCAATACTGCATGGAATATGTTTTTGAGTTATTTTTGTATTTTTATCATCATCATTGGAACTTTCAACTTTTTCTAAAATACATTCCAAATCCGCGTACAATGTAAATGGAACTTTATCTTGATGTCTAAAGTTTTTAAATTTTAAATATTTTTCGTTCTCTTCAGGTAGCCTTACTCTGGTCATGTTTTTAGTTTTGCAATAATTATAATGTTTTTCAAGAAGCGTATCAGTTTTAAAATGATTTAAACAACGATCACAAAACCATGATTTATTTGTAGCTGAAACTTGACTGCGCAGTAATCTCGATAAATTTTTAATCCACATAAAATGACAATTTGTACTGTTTCGCACACATTTAACAATATCAGTATCACTCTCGTAATCATCAATTTCCATTTCTAAGTTATCATTTGAATATAACATAAGTAAATGAATTCGTTTAGTACTGTCCTGAGTAGATAAATGTAAAGGAATAACTTGATTTTTTTCGTTATTAACAGATTCTAAAGTGTAAATATTTATAGCCAAATTATTCATAGTTTCAAATTTTGAAATATCTTTCAATTGCATAGGAAAAGTTAAATTATCATATCGTAGCACTTCACTGAAATGTGGATATGATGAAACACGATCGGAATTTTTGTTCGCAGGATAAAGACACGAAACTATAGCCCACAAAAAACAATACTCGTCATTATTTTTAACATTAATTATTGCCTGTTTCTGCTTAATATCTGCAGGTAAATTTATATATGTACCGCCTGAAATCGGAATATATTTATTAATATGAATTTTCAAATGCAAAATTTCTAAAAGAGCCCAACCAGAATCACGTTCTTCAAATTCTTCTAATTTAGATAAAATTTTGTCACACACGTTTTCCCTATACCATGCCTTAATATCTGTTGTGTGAGTTATTATATTATTAGCTGTATTGAAATATTTCAAATCTATTTTACCAGAAGAAGGTAAAACAAAGTTAGCCACAAATATCACGTTTACTTTTATAAGAGAAAGTTTTAACGAATTTTTAATTTTATTCGAAAATATAACAAAACATTTTTCAAGAAATAGTTTCGGATCTTTATATTTAATATTCGCAATAATACCAGTTCTAATACGCGAATCAAAACAAGACTCTATATCTTTCCAAATTAATTTTTTTTCAACACGTTTCAAAGCACTAACATTACCACCACGTTTTAGTATTAATGATTTCAAATGTTTAATTTTTTCACGATACAATTTTAAATGCGATAAATTAGCTTCGAGTTTAAAATAATTGTCGTCAGTAACCCGATGCCGTATTGCTTTGCTAAGAAGAAGAATAATTTTATTAGTATGTTTAATCCAATTAATGCATTCATCAACAGTTTTTAAAATTTTAAACGATTCAATTACGTTTTTCACTGCACCATCACTAAGAGAAGCTAACGTATACGTCATTTTAAGTATCTTACGCAACAAACCGACTACGAATGATGAACCCGCATAAATGGCATCGAATTTTATATAGGAAAAATTTAATACACACACACACAGAGCTGTATTAGGGTAAATTTGATACAAATTACAGAACCTGATTAAGTAATTATTTGGATTATTTTTAATGTATAAGTTTTTCTAGTCTTTAATATAAAAATAAAGAACGTTTGCTCATCCCCTCCCATGTTAAATACCCTTACATATTTGCGAGTATGAAAATGACATATGGGGACGTTGAAGCTGTTAATAATATGCAAATTCCCAATTACGCATCAGTATAAATTGCATAGTTGCTGCCTGGACAAGTCAGTTTTATAACTTTTTTAAAATGGATTACTTGCTAGTAACCCAAGAAATTTTGACGGTCACATCAGTGACTAAAATTATAAAAGTTGAAAAGCAACATCATACTCCAACTAGGGAAATGTTGCAAAATACGGAAAGTTTGGTGTGTAATTGTAAAAACTGTTTAGAGGTGTGGAACTATATGCCAGACGTTACTGGTGTTAAAAAAGTGTTTGAACCACCACCGATTCGAGTTACGCAGCCGCAAGTGTGTCACCGCTGCAGATACTTATAATATTTTTATTATTAAGACTAGTTGTGTAATTACATTTAAAAGAATAAATATATATATATTAATAAATAATGTGTTTTTTTTTTTTTTACATAAACCAGTGATAGATACAGGTAATAATAGAAATAAAACACATGTATATATACATTTTGTTTTTTATTTTTTAAAAAAAATCATTATAATACAATAAATGTTCTAACTTAAATTAGCAGATTGTACAAAATCATCAAGTTCACATCCGTCAATATACACTAAAGTAGATACATCATTTTCATTTGCATTATATATTAACTTATAATTAAAATAAGGTTCAAATTTTAGTAAATATGTTAAAAGATGTACATCATAATTTAAATGTTTATTATAAAAATATATAGTTAAATTTATAGATCTATCTTTTGTTACATTTTTTGGTATGAGAATTGTTACTAGTAAATTCATATTTTTCAAATCATAAATATTTATGCTATCATCTAAATCATAAACTATACATGCTTCAATATCCGCTACTAAATTTAAAGCAGTAAAAGCATTATTAATTGTATATCTTAACATGATAGCAGTTTAACAGCTAATACACAGTTTAAAGTTAAAATGGGGTACATAAATTAAAAAACAGATGTTTACAAATTTTTAACTACACTAGTAAATGGATTATATTTAACAACTCTATCATGAAGTATGAGACAGTATGCTGCAGTTTTATTTGGTATATTTGAAGATGTTTCAAATTCAAGTCTAATATCAACTGCACCCGATTTTAGAATTTCATTTTGATGAGAGCAGTCAATAACTACAAGCGGAGCGATGTTTTTAAAATCTTTTGGTGATAAAACAGGCTCACTCTCGCGTTCATAATAGCCTTGTTGAAACTGAGCGTACATCTCATACAACATGGCCCACGTATTAGTCGAAAAGTTCAAATTTAAATTATCATATGGATAAATCTCAGAATTTAAATACAACTTAACATTTGTTATAAAACAATGATCAAATACACTCATATTTTTCTTGGCCATGTTTTTACGATCTGTCTGCATGCCGAAAATTATAAATCGCGGTTTTTCCAGCTGTGATGCAGTTTTTACGGCCCATGTGTGTTGCATTGTTTGTTGTAACAGCGGATATTCTTGAAGTTCCCAGCTTCGGAAAGCGATTTCCAGCTCAGCGCTTTTTTCTACATACTTCATTAGCACAAGACGTTCCGCATCAGCTACAGAGATATGAGGAATCTTCCAATGCACTTTTGATAGCTCTATTTTTATGATTTCATTTTCAACACTATTTTCAATAACATTAATGTCGGTGCTGCTGCGAATCAGAATTAATTCTTGACGCAAGTTTAAAATAACTTTTCTGAAATCTTCACCAAATCCCATTAGCATACGTAGTGGTAAACAAACATTAAAATTGCCCTTTTCATCAAGCAGTTGTTGTGTAATCTCAGTTGATGGCCACCAACTTCATAACGAATTTCATCAAATAAATGACAGAAAGCGTTGTTTACAAGTTTAACCGTTTTTGAAACTGAGTTGTCTGATTTTAAAATTTTTCCTTCAATGTAAAGTAAACTATTCCAAGGCAATGTATACACATCTTGCTGTTGAATTGGAATTCGAATTTCGTCATTATTGTTTAAAGTTGTAGACGCGTACGGCTGGTGTGTATGTTTTTCAGCATTAATTATTGAATTATCAAAAAGTGCTTTCTCGTTTACATTCAAAATACTAGCATTCATTTTGATATTTACAAAATATAATTTTTTTTGAGTTTTGAAATTTAATTTTAATCCAAATAATTAGTGCTCGAATTCGCTTGCGATGTTTCTCCAGATTTACAAACTTTGAAGCCCAACGATTTAAGAAAATGATAATTTTCAGGTGTTAACAGACCAACAGATGTAGTCAAACTGTAAAAGCCACCTTTATAAACAGTATTTATATGTTTACGTTGTGTTAAATTGTACTTAATCACCATTATTTTGCTTTTTAAGATGTAACCTTACCGTGACGACCTCACCTCTGAAATTAATCAGATTTCCGTCTTGATCAACTATTTTAATACTTAATGAGTCTATAAGCTGAGTGCTGATTGGTAAATAAATTACTGGACTGGGCGTTTCGACAATTTTAAAACCAGGGGGCACGCGCGGAAAAAACTCATGAATAATATGCAACGTCTTGTCATTTGTATAAGAATTCGTAGTTATGTTACACTCAATACAAATAGCGTTTACTTTGATTATTGAGACAGGAAAATCAGATTCATGAACAGTATTAGCTGATAATTTGCGCGGTTTAAATCCTAATAAGCTAGCAAATGTATTTGAAGCTTCAAAATTTATGTCATGTTTAGAAATTACTTCACATTTCAATGTATTGTTATTTGCTATAATATTTACCTCATTATTTGTTTTCTTACGTACATAATTATTAATATCTATTAGTTCATATGAACCTTCCGGTATCGTAATAATATTATTTCCAATATAAAATTTATTATTTGTGTTATCTATATTCGGAATTGCATTATAAACTTCAAAATTAATTAATCCGAGAACGTATTCCGTGTCAGCGGCAAGTTCTATTGGAGGATAAAAACTTTTTCTTATAATAGAACTATTTCCAAACAATGTAAATGTGTATGACATAGCACTTAAGTTTTGAGAAAAGATAAACACAAATGTCCGCAAATTACACTGTCGTAAGTTTGAAATGTATTATAATTATATTTTATTATAGAGTCGCGACCGAAATATGCTATCAATTCTTTCGATGGTCGTAAATTTCCAAAACTATCAAAATAAATTACTATATTACCACGCTTTTTATATGCGGTCCAATGTGTACCTATATTAGCTTCACTGTCTAAATTAACAATACCGGATTCGTTACGATGAATATTTTTCGGTAAACTGTCACGCATAAATACGCCTCTGAAATGCGGTATTTTTAAAAGTTTAGCGTATTTATATAAATCGTGATTGTTTAATGCACGATTCGGGAGAATTTTTTTTTTTTTAAGTACAAACCGAATCCGTTTTTATATGGTTTCAAATAAAGCCCTTTTCCCATTGCAATAGATTCCATAGTTTTATTATGACGTTGAGCTTCTTTTAATTGTTCGACACCTGCACGTGCGTCACTTACTGCTCTTGCTATTGTTGCAGCCCCACCACCTAGCGCGCCAAGTGCACTTAATCCCGCAAAAATCGGAATTAATGGCAAAATACCGCCTGTTTTAGGAAATGGAATAACTCGTGGATGCTTTATTTTTCTTTTTAAACGATTGATGCTTTTTAACGCTACTTTTACAGAATTTGCAACATCGGTTGGTCCGTTTGATTTTATAGCTTTTCGCGCTTGAGTAACAACATTGCGAAACGAGACGGCACGATTTTTTTTTACAACCATTTATAAATCAGATACGTCTTTACTTGCCGGTAGTCGAGAAGTAACTGTGTCGGCAGCAGCTTCGTGCACTTGCTTTATTATGAGAACAGTTAAGCAAGATCAACATTTAGATGTAAAAAACTATGATTTTTGTGAAAATGAAAATCAACAGCAACGTCACAGCTCACTCTTGCCAAACATTGTAAGATGTATTATCGCGGGTCCCAGCGGGTGTGGTAAAACCAATGTTTTGATTTCACTGCTTGAACATCCGAATGGTTTACATTTTGAAAATATTTACTTGTATTCAAAGTCTTTGTACCAACATAAATATCAATATTTAGAAAAATTACTAAAGCCTATAAAAAATTTAGGATATTTTGCATATAATGATAGTACTCAAATTGTAAGTCCGGCAGATGCATTGTATAATTATGTTATTATATTCGACGATATTGCGTGCGAAAAGCAGAACGTAATAAGGGAATACTTTAGTATGGGTCGCCATAAGGCAGTTGACTGTTTTTATCTTTGTCAGACATATACACGTATACCTAAACATCTCATTAGAGACAATGTTAATTTATTAATATTATTTAAACAGGATGACATGAATTTAAAACATGTGTATACTGATCACATAAATACCGATATGACATATAAAGCATTTAAAGATATGTGTTCTTATTGCTGGCAAAATAAATACGGTTTTATAGTTATAGATAAAGACAGCGATATATATGCCGGCCGATATAGACAAGGTTTTGATAATTTTTTTTTATAAATAGCTGATTATATAGTTTTATAATTTAGTTTGTAATTAATATTTGTTGAGTAATGATCGGCGGTGTATGTGTTAAAGTATTTGACATTTTTGTACACAGTTTAACAATAATTTTATTTATAGTGGCTTGTTTATTTAGTGTCTAAAGCTGTTGCAGACCTGTTAAAACCTGTTAGAAGCTGATCAGACCCGTTTAAAACCTGTTAATAGCTGATCAGACCTGTTTAAAACCTGTTAATAGCTGATCAAAACCTGTTAATAGCTGTTGCAGACCTGTTAAAACCTGTTAGAAGCTGATCAGACCCTGTTAATAGCTGATCAGACCTGTTAATAGCTGTTCAGACCTGTTTAAAACCTGTTCAAAACCTGTTGCGGACCTGTTAAAACCTGATCAAATCTGTTCATAACCTGTTAAAGCCGTTACTGATCTCTTAAGTTAGTTGTTATATATTATATTTGCTAAGTAATCAATATGGAATTAAATTATAATAATAATAAACAAATCACGCGACAGTTAATAAAAACTAGAAATATTGTAAAGAAAAAGTTGTTAGATCTTAAAAAGGGTTCATTACAACGAGAAGCTGAATTAGAACAGGCTTATAAACCGATATTAACTTCTTTAAAAAAGATTGCAACAGTTGGAGAGTTAACGAAAATAAAATCGGAACCAAAAATTGAAAAAACAGAGGCAGAAGCATCACTTGGGCAAACCGATACAGAACCATCATTTGTGCAAACCGATGTAATTGCTGAAACAACTCCTACTGGTGATGAAGACATGGACGTTTCTTATGAAAATAGGCCATCACTTACACGAGAAGATATTCAAAGATTAGCTGCGCAACCCTCATTTCAAGAATATCTAGAACAATTTGATTCATTACCCAGACAGTATATTGAAGAAATGGCTACCGATGCAAAAGACTTGTTCGATTTCAAATACGGTATAAGACATGACCCTGACGCAGAGAAATTTTACATAGGAAATTCTGAAGTTGAAATTGACGGCAAAGATATAATTGTTCAAAATGTAAGATATAGCGGAACACCTGGCTTGTATGAATTGCTGTTTAAAAAAACTCCTGTCGGCTATAAATCAGTTGATGAAAAAAATTATGCAGATATTTTAAACAGAACAAATGCACATCGAAGACATTATACAGCAACTGAACAAATTGCTGGAAATAAATCATGGAAATATAAAAATATTATTGCACCAAGAAAAACTTTGCCGCCGCCGCCATCTTCTCGACCGCGAATTCAGTCATGGCCTCGAGCGGGTAATGGTTTACTATTAATGGAATCTAATGAAAAACCAACAGAATACGTATACTGGGATAATATAAATGAATTAGTTGATCGGTTAAGGCTCTTAGTTGCTTCACGCAACGCCGGGCATACAGGTCATAACAATGAAATTATTTCAATAATTGAAGAATTAAAAGAAGCTAAAATAATTGAATAACTTTAGTTTAATCATGACTGTTGACAAGTTTGGAAGGTATATTGCACGCGGTATTAAAGAAACAGCTTCTGGAAATTTTGATGCTAATAACAAACGGTTAACTAATGTAGACTCTCCAGTACAACCTAACGATGTGGTAATAAAATCATACGTAGATAAATTAAAATCTGTTATGTTAACATTAAAACGAGAAGCTGATGGAAATATCTCTTATGATGCTGAAATGCATCGTATTATTCAAGTTGCTTCTCCAAAGCACTCTTACAATGCCGCAAATAAAAAATATGTCGATGAAAATACAGTTAAGTTAAATACTCAAATTCAAGAAATCTTAAACAATATTAAAAAGTTGAGAAGTATTGTTACAATAAATTTAAATTTAAAATTAAATTTGGATTTGTATAAAATTGTTAACAGTGCCGAAGAAGGGAACACAGCTTATAAATTTCCGTGCTCAGGTCGTATAGTTGACGTTAGATTTAATATTCCTAAAATTAAGCTGTCTTTGCGAATTAATAATGGTGATATTATTCCAATATTAAAAAATCAAAATATTAAAATCGATGACGTATTGTATATTTATTCCAATAACAACAAAGATCAGTTTTTATATATGGAAGTTGTGATTGAAACTAACATGTTTATAAGCGAGAGTTAATTATAATTATATATTATTATTTATCGTGACGTCGTCATGGCAAAAGTTAAGGTAGAGATTGTTGAAGAACTTCATAAACCAGCACGTATTAATTTTCCAAGAAGACGTGTTATTGTTAAGGGATTAGATGATCTATTTCAAGCTGATTTAGTAGAAATGATACCGCATGCTAAAGAAAATAAAGGTTTTCGATATATTTTAGTAGTAATTGATGTTTTTTCAAAATATTTGTGGACTGTTCCGGTTAAAAATAAAACTGGAAAAGAAGTGACAAAAGCTATGAGTAGTATTTTCTCTCAAGATAACCGAATTCCAAAAAATTTACAAACCGATCAAGGGCTAGAATTTTTTAATACAAATTTTAAAAATTTAATGAACAAACATAATATAAATCATTATACTTCTTTCAGTGTAAAAAAAGCTAGCGTTGTAGAACGAGCAAATAAAACGTTAAAAAATTTACTGTTTAAAGCTTTTAGCTTAAATGGTACTTATAAATGGATTAATTTATTATCTGAAATTACTTCAAAGTATAATAACACTCGACATAGTACAATTAATATGAAACCAATTAATGTAAATAAAAGCAAAGAAAAATTACTTCTTAAGACAGTGTATTCTCATATGAAAATAGCTGATAAATATTCTAAATTTAAATTAAATGATAACGTCCGAATTAGTAAACACCGTGGTATTTTTTCTAAAGGTTTTGTACCTATGTGGTCTAATGAAATATTTGTAATAAGAAAAGTACAATTAACTAATCCAACAACTTATCTACTTAATGATAAGTCTAATCAGCCTATTCTTGGAAGTTTTTATGACTATGAGTTGCAAAAAGTTAAGTATCCAGATATTTATTTAGTTGAAAAAATTTTGAAGCGAAGAAAAAATGAAGTTTTTGTAAAGTGGCTTGGTTTTAATAATTCACATAACAGCTGGATTAAAAAAGACAACGTGGTATAAATTTATTTGCTTTTAATTATTTTATTCAGTTGTATTTTAACCTTTGTAAATTATGGAGTTAGTTATAGCCGATCTACAAGGTTTCACTATTATTGAAAATAATTCTAACAAATTTATTTGTAAAGAAATTGCTGTCATTAGTATAAATAGTAATTACTGTAAATCGGAAATATTTGAACCCCCTTTTTGTTGGTCTAAATTAAATTCTGAAAGTAAAAAGAATGTGCTATGGTTGACAAAAAATTATCATAATTTATCCTGGTGCTCGGGCAATATACCGTTTTCCAAATGCAATGATATTATTTATTCAATGCTACATAAGTCCGATAAAATCTATACGAAAGGTGTAAATAAAGTTAAATGGTTGAGTGATATTTTACAGCTGTCATCTGAAAAAATAAAAAACTTGGAAGATTTTAATTGTCCATCTTTGAGTGAATTAAATAAGCAATTAAAACCTGAATGTTGTAATTTACATATTAAACACTGTGCTGCTAGAAATGTACATCTTTTAAAAACATGGTTTAAGCAACAATTCAATACTTTGAATTCGTTTAAAACATTCTTTAAACATAGTATTTTAAGTTTCATGTTGGATGAAGAGATCGCTTGTTTACCTATGGAATTTGTTATGGTTTTTGCTGGTGTGGAAATAGAAAACAGATGGAGACACTTTCCGAAATGTTGGACTCAAAATGAAGAATTTCAGAAATATCGGATTTGTCGTGACCATGATGACTGGAATGAGGAAAACGATCAAGCTGGTGGACAACATCCAATGAAAATAAATTGTTTAAAATGTTTATTATAATTTGTAATATGCAATGTATTTAATGAAAAAAATAAAATAAAATTTTATGTATCTATATACAGTGTGTCCCAGGATTGATGTTACAAGAGGTGTAATGGACTAAAAATTTTTGAATTTCATTTCAAGATTCTGGAATTAAGCCCTGCTTGGCGTGAAACGAATTTTAAGAATTTTTTCGTTTTTTGAAAAACAAAATGGCCGTGACGGTGAAGCAAGAACTATTTTCTTTTCAGGTAAAGTACCCTTTTTGTTTAGGATACGACAAAATTTTATTAAGAAAAGTTGTTTATAATGACAAATCATGGCCGTATACCAAACTTCAGGACGATCTACCTACTTTCATTAAACTGTCTGTTTTAGATTGAACAAAATAAATTGTAGGTATCTATTAATTTATTAAAATTTTTATTTAATGAAAGTAGGTAGATCGTCCTGAAGTTTGGTATACGGCCATGATTTGTCATTATAAACAACTTTTCTTAATAAAATTTTGTCGTATCCTAAACAAAAAGGGTACTTTACCTGAAAAGAAAATAGTCCTTGCTTCACCGTCACGGCCATTTTGTTTTTCAAAAAACGAAAAAATTCTTAAAATTCGTTTCACGCCAAGCAGGGCTTAATTCCAGAATCTTGAAATGAAATTCAAAAAATTTTAGTCCATTACACCTCTTGTAACATCAATCCTGGGACACACTGTATATAAGCGTTTTATTTAAACAGGATGTTGTATTTCATAGGATAATAATAAAAGACTTAGTATGAATTAATACATTTATTACGCATAAGTAAATTACATGAAATTATTATCTTAGCCTTATACTAACATTATAAATAATACATACACACATTTTAACTTAAAACAGAGCTATGATATTTCAAAACAATATTTTCTAACACTGGTCTTAATAACGGTAAATAAAAATTATCAATCTTATTTTTAAACCTAATTCTATCACAAGCAATTTGAATCCAAGAGCCTTTTCTGGCTGCATTGTAAGCAAAAGCCCAGGAATACATATTGTACACTTTCACTCTTTTATTAAATGTAATTTTTTTTGCACTCATTGTTGCTGTTTAAATTTAGTTTTTGAAATTTTTTTTTTAATTGTATAATATTACAATATGCGTCAATATTTTTTTTCAAATTATTTAATTTTTTTAAATGATTTTCAAGTTTACAACGATATAGATGCTGTGCATTTATTCGACGTAAATTGTAGTTGTAGTTGCTAATCGAATAATTCGGCGGATTGTCCATTTTTTCTTAGCCAGTAAATTCGATTTTTACTGTTTTGCCAACTTTTCCTCTTGAAATTAGAAATATTTCGCCTTTTGCACCTTTCTTGTTTATATCTTCCAGTTCTTTGTTGGTCAGATCATTAAAACGTGCCCCAAGAAAGACAGTAGAATCTTCTAGTTCAAGGAGTATACGATCTCCATATTGTGTTGTAATTTTTCTAGATTTTAATATTTTGTATTTTTTATTTTCTTCTAAGTCCGATAGCGGCCAAGTAGTTTTAATATTTGCAACTTTGTTTAATTTTTGAAAAAGACTCATTTTACTTGTTGTAGCTGTGCTGAGTCTGATGCTCGAGATAGAAAATGTGTAACTGAATATAGATGACAAGTTTCTCTCTTTATATACACAAACTAGTTGCGAATTTCGCAAATGTTAACATTTTAATTTTTAACACCGATGTCGTCTATAAAATAATTTTTCATATAAACTCAGCCACCTGCACCTAATTTAGTTCATAACCTAGTACTTTAACCTTACACGTGCGCAAAATTTCACCCTTTATTGACACGCAACGCCACACTGACCGTCTTGGAATGCATGAGTCATCTAATTTGTACACCTGCAATTAGGTCAAGGTACGCGCGACAAAGTTTAACAACCTTAAGTGGTGTATTAGTCACCACACCTGCGAATTACATAGCCATGGTCTGGTTCCCCACCCGGCCGTACCCCGCTCCCCCACGTACCCCTCACCTATGAGCTCGGACAATTCCTGTCTAACTACTACTTCTAATCTTGTTTTTCAATAGTTTTGTATCTCTACATTTGTACAATGTTTTCAATGATTTTAATGATTTTTAACTGGGTTTAATTGCTATGGAATTTGTAGGTTTTTTTTTTTTTAGCTTGTAATTATAAATCGTTAAATATTGCTAATAATTTTTTAAATATTTGCAAATTATTTTTTTCATCTTATTAAATAAATTTATGGAATAGAAAAAATTGTTTACCAACAACTATTGTAGTCATGGTTACATAAATATACTATACATTTACAGAATATATATATATATATATATATATATATATATCATAAAAATATGAGAAATTATAAAAAAATTGAGCATTTTTGATATATCGATATTTTTTCTCAGCAACTTTTGCTTCATCCACATTCATAATTCCTCTCATACATGCTTTTTTATTCCTACTACTTGGAAACTTTCGCTCACGCAAAACATTTTCAATCATACCACTCTAACTACTCATCGGACGTCCAAGCAAACGTATACCATCAAAATCATTCAAATAAATCTTTTTAATCAAACATTCATTAGACATTCGCTCAACATGTCCGAATCATCTTAACTGACTAACACGGCAACTTTTGCTACAACATTTTTTTCAATTTCACACTCATCATACACTAATCTATTTCGTACCCGATCTCTCCTATAACAATATTTTTTTAATAGTTATTTACAAAATTTGTTAATCTGGAAATTTCTGAGTTGAAATTTCTTATCAGTAATATTGACGTCTTGAAAACTATATATATTTTTTTATTGAAACTGATAAGACTTCTCGTAATGTATTTATTTGAATCAGTTTACTGTCAGTGTGTTAAATTGTAAACATTTTAAATATCAGTGCATACTTTGATCGTTTCTATATTTATATATATTTTGAAACGAAATATTTTGTTAAATCTTGTACGAAAAATGACTTATTACAAGTGTCGATTTTGCTAGGTTAATAATTATCAGTGCATCTTTCTTTATAATACTGATAATAGTGATTAAATTTAGTGATAAAACAAGTGATTGGTTTATTAATTAATTTTTTTGTTAATTGTGAAATAATAATTATATACTTTATACAGTTTTAAGTATATAAATATATGTGTTTTGAAATATTCGTGTTAAGTGTAATAATGAAAATAATTAGATTTTATAAAAATACCGGACTTAGGAGTAATGTTAATTGAAATTATATAATTAGTGATTAATAAAAAATGAGTTCGAATAGCAGTGATGAGAAAAAAAATCGTTGGTCCCTTGAATCTACGCCATTGGTGTTAAGGGCGTCAAAATCTTATGGGGCTGTTTTACCATTTTATCAATTTTTAAAATCTGCAGCTCGCAATACATCTTTTCAGGTGTTCAGTTAGGATAATTTTGTTTTTATACTTTTAATATAGAAAGTGGATATTTTATTTATACATACGGTATGTATACGCAATTGGCTATTTATACATACAGTATGTTTACGCAATTGGCTATTTAGGTTAGATTAGGTTAGTAGGTCGGGTTAAGTTAAGTTTGTTTACATACAGTATGTATAAATAGCCAAATGCGTATACATACCGTATGTATAAATAGCCTCATCCTTTAATATATATTCTATGTTTTGTTAGCTACCACTGGGAAAAATAGTTGAAAAATAACAATTCCTTTTCTAACCAAAAGAAAAAATTATTTTTCTTAATCTAAAAGGATATTTTTAAGGGTGTAGGTGTCTTATACAGGCTGGTGAACTTTAACATGTAAAATTATTACATATTATCATATTAAATAATCATATTTTCATCAATTTATATTTATGTGTACATTTTTTGAAATTTTAATTTCTTATTTAGTTGAATATTATTGTTTTCAGATTATAGATATAAATTAATTGTCAAAATGTAAAAATTTTTATTTTATTCTATATCGTGTAAAACGTATTAATTTTGTACATTTTCTATATAGAATTTCTTATGGAGTTTTTGTATACACTCTAAAATAAAATTATGTAATTTAATCTACAAACCATGAGACACTATAATATCCAGTATTTCTAGATATAATTACTCAACTGTTGTAATTTTAACATAAATTAACATTAGTTAATATGATATTACCAACGGAATAAAATTTAGTAAATTTACAGAATTTCAGTAAATTTGCTTTCAGGAATTCTCCATAATTAGGTAAAATTTGTTCTGTAATATTATTGTTGGTATAATTATATACATTTGGAAATTTACAATAAAGGATGTATTTTAAAATGAATGAATTACACTGAAAATATTTTATTAGTATTATTACACAAAATATGTACTAATTCTTATTATTTTGATGAATTATTACAGATATTAATATTAAAGCTATAATTTTACATAATTTAAGAAGTTATATTAATAATATGTAATTCTGTATTAAGTTTGTGATGCAATTTGCAGAAAGTAAACAATTTTGCATACTTATTAGGTCATTTTTTATTTAATTCATGTGATTATTATGTAAAAATTACAGAATTTTGAGGTAGAAATATAGAATATTTATAGTAAAATGAAATTACAGATTTTTTTATAGTAATTTCGCTATTTTTTTTACAATGTAAAGTCAGGCATTATAAATGATTAATTAAATCAATTGAAGTTGCTGTTGGCACTCGGTGAAACATTGTAAATGAAATAAAATAAAATAAAACACTCGGTTGTGTGTAGTTCAGTTGTGCAGTGATAATTTTAAAGTTAACACACATACGTCTTCAGAGTTAAACATCTTTCCCCCAACTACATTTAAACCAAGGCTTGTTAACCTCTCAAATACCACACTCAATAATGAAGAAACTAATCTTTTAGAACAGGGACTCAACTTTGCTCCACATTCAAGAAACACAAATAATGAAGTTATAAAGTCAGTAATAGATTCAGATGTTGCACTTTTTAATCTATCCCCTGAAGACATAGCAAGTTCCTTATCTACGTTCAAGAAATACTTGAATAAACCGCAAGAAAATGTAAATAAACAGTCTTTAATTGAAAAGAAGTGTATAAAATCAATTAAAAATAAAATTAAATGTAATAATTTAATCTTAACAAATGCAGATAAAGGTAATAGTATTGTGATTCTTGATAGGGCTGATTATATTCAAAAAGTTGACAGTTTTTTAAATGATAATCAGATTACTAGACTCAAATCGGACCCAACGACTACTTTTCAAACAGATCTTAAATCAACTTTAAAATTATGTAAAAATCTCATTCCGGAAAATGAAAACTATAAATTATTAACAATGAACCCCTTAGCTCCAATTTTATATGGGTTACCCAAATTACACAAAGAAAATATTCCCATCAGACCAGTTGTTCAATTCATTAATGCACCTACTTACAAATTGTGTAAATTTCTGAACTTTAAAATTGTAGAACTTCTTAATTTTTCTTCAACACACGGTGTAAAAAACAGCTTAACGTTGATTAATCAAATACAAAATTTAAAAATACCTCCTAGCGCCAAATTAGTATCTTTTGATGTCAAAAGTCTTTTCACAAGTATTCCGACGAAAAAATTATTAGAGATTGTTAATGATCTTTTAATTCAGAATAACGTCAATTCGTTAATTTCTTCAGAACTGTTAATACTATTAAAACTTTGCTTAAGTCAAAATTATTTTTATTTTAATGATAGTTTTTATAAACAGAATGAGGGTCTAGCCATGGGTTCTCCGTTGTCTCCTTTGCTAGCTGAAATTTATATGAATTTTTTTGAAAACAAATTTCTCAACTATAATAACAATTTAATTAAAAATATACATTTTTGGTACAGATATGTAGATGACGTGATATGCCTGGTTACAGGTACTGAACGCCAACTACAACAACTTGTTAAATTATTAAACTTAGCAGATAAGAACTTGGAATTTACTATGGAAATAGAAATTGATAGCAAGATTAACTTTTTAGACATTACAATTCATAATACTGCAGGTCAATTGGATTTTAGCATTTTTAGGAAAGATACTTTTACGGATGCAATAATCCCGGCAAATTCTTATCACCCCTGGGGTACAAAATTAGCTGCACTTCATAGTTTAACTTATAGACTAGTCAATATTCCGATGAATAAAGTAAATTATAACAAAGAACTTTTAATTATTTTAAATATTGCTAAAAACAATGGTTACAAAGAGTCAACTGTCACTTCCTTAGTAAATAAGAAACACAAACAAAAAATTTTGAAAGATATATACCCTGTAACAACGGAGAAACCTTCTAATAAGATTTATAAAAAATTAAATTATGTCAAAGATCTTAGTTTTAGTCTAGCTATGAATTGGCGAAAATTAAATATAACAACAGCGTTCTACAATAAATTTACTCTAAAACATATTTTTGTTAATAATAAGTTAATATGTAACAACAAACTGTATAAATCAGGTATTTATAAAATAGAATGTAATGACTGTAATTCTGTTTATGTAGGCCAAACAGGCCGTAGTTTTAAGATTAGGTTTAAAGAGCACATTAATAGCTTTATACATGGTAAAACCAATTCTAATTTAGCAAATCACTTAATTGAATTTAACCATAATTGTTCCATAGAAAACTTGAAAATTTTACATTTACATTGTAAAGGATTAAAACTCACCTTCTTGGAAAACTTTGAAATTAAGAAAGCGTTAGGTACAGATGCAAAATTATTGAACGATCAACTTAGTTTGTTAAATTCACCTTTTACAGATGTTTTTCTACATAAATTTTCAAAATAATTCCCCCTCTTTTTTGTTTGTTTTCAATATGTATGGATAAAATGTATATATATATATATAGACACTTGTTATACTTTTTTGTATTATAACTTCTGATGATGGCATAACTGCCGAAATTAGCTAATAAAGTTTATAACTTTTTAATTTTGTGAAACTTCAACCGAGTGTTTTATTTTATTTTATTTCATTATAAATGATAGATAACACATAATAAACTGGTGTGTAATGTATATTACAAACTAATAATACTGTACAAATATATTTATTTTAATTATCTTATCTGTGTTGAATCTTATATTTATTATCTTTATCTTAAATTTACTCAGTAGCATTACTAAATAGTCTTATTTGCAAAATTACATCTTTAAAATTGAATAATTGTTTGTGCAAAAAAAGTGATTTCTGCTTGAAAAATGAAAAAAATTAGGAGTAAATCTCGTATGGAGGTAAAAAATATAATTTTGTTTTGTTTTTTACATACATACATACACAATCACGCCATGTACCCAAAAGGGTGTGGCACAAACTCTTTTTATCATCCCGAAAGCAGTCGCCTCCAAACATTCCTATTCAGCACAAGCAACTTTCGCTTCATCCACATTCATAATTCCTCTCATATATGTATTTCAATTTCACGATCAAAATCTTTAGATAATAAACTGCTCAAAGCCGTTTTATTTTTAAATATTTGTTGTCGAAAAATGAATATATCGTAATTAAAAATGACTAAATTACGTCAAATAATTATCATTTATATTTACCAGAAAAAAAAACTTAAAAACTATAATTAGATAATGAAGGAACGCTAAATTATATCCTTGTTATTTTAATTATTAAATTTTACGTTTAAAAGTCATATTACAAAGTTTGCTCATATAGTTTATTTCTATTTACGAGATACAGTATGTGTATATCTAATCTTCGTGAACTGTTTTGATTTTTTCCTGAAAGTTAAGTCTCAAGTAATTAAAATATGAATTTCAATATTAATACAAAACTTATATTTAAAGCCGTTTTATTTTGTATAATAAGTTTTGAAAGATTTTTTATTATATTTTTTTTGTATTTCGACCAGATTCGTTACCTAACCTAACACAAATATCTTTGACTCAACAGAAAAATTGAAATTCTTTCAGAATGGTGCGACAGCCCTTATGGTCGCCTCGTCAAAGGGCCGTACCGCCTTCGTACGCGAACTCCTAGCCCATGGGGCAGATCCTAACGCCCATGATATAGATCAGTGGTCTGCCCTTTTGTGTGCAGCGAAAGAAGGTCATACCGATATATGTCTTTCGCTGCTGGAAAATGGGGCTGAAATCGAGAGTAGAGACATTGGGTGTCGTTACTTTTGGATCAGGAAGCTGATTGCAATGCGCATGGAAATTTTCATATTAGTTCACTGTTGTGGGCTGCTGGTATAGGACATACGAGGATTGTTAGCGAATTGGTTGCAAGAGCTGCTAAGGTTTGTAATCGATTTGAATTTTTTAGTAGCAACTGGCGATATACAGCAACAAAGTTGCTATGTTTTAGCAACATTGCTAACAACTATAACTAACCAATAGAAATAAATATAACAGTTGTTATTTTAATTTTTTAGTTAAGTGTTAGTTAATATTGTTGGATGATTTTAATTTCAGTGGCAACTGTAGTTAGCAACTGGCGATATACAGCATAATTCTGTAACGAATTTGCTAAGTTTTAGCAACATTGCTAGCAATTATAACCAAATAGAAACACAAATATAACAGTTGTCATTTTAGTTTTTTTAGTTAAGTGTCAGCTAATATTATTATTAGTTAATGTTGTTAGATGATTTTAATTTCAGTAGCAACTGTAGTTAGCAACTGGCGATATATAGCATAATTCTGTAACGAATTTGCTAAGTTTTAGCAACATTGTTAGCAATTATAACCAAATAACAGTTGTCATTTTGTGTCAGCTGATATTATTGGCTAATGTTGTTAGTAACGCCATTTTTTTAAGTGAAAATTTGACTTTTTTTTGAAAATAAAAATACTGTTGAAAACTTTAATAAATACACTTTCCAATGATATAATTGTTATTACCTGTATTTGTTATAAAAGTTTCCAAAAAAAATGGTGAAAAAAAATCTAAAAAAACACGATCTTACAAACTGGCAAAACTAAATTTTGACCTGATCACTTTGACGCCATTTTTTTAAAGCGAAAATTTTACTTTTTCGAAAAAGTAAAATATTGCTGAAAACTACAATAAATACATTTTCGAACGGTATAATTATTGTTACTGTATTTGTTGTAAAAGTTTCAAAAAAAAATATTGAAAAATACCTAAAAAAAAAAACTTACGATAATGCTACAAACTTAACCGATATTATAAAATCTGAATCAGTTTAAGGCCATTTTTCTGAAATGATAATTTGCCTTTTTTTGAAAATAAAAATACTTTTGAAAACTTCAATAAATACACTTTCTAACGATATAATTATTATTACCTGTATTTGTTATAAAAGTTTCCAAAAAATATGTTAAAAAACACTAAAAAATCGATGCTACAAAATACGTATTTAATTTTTACTAAATTAGTCAATTATAGTTGATTGCTTTTTTGTATGAAATTGTGATTGAATTTTTAGGTAAATGTCGGTGATAAATATGGTACAACTGCTCTGGTATGGGCCAGCAGGAAAGGCTATGCAGATATTGTTGATATATTATTACGGGCAGGTGCTAACGCAGACACAGCAGGAATGTATTCATGGACAGCTTTGCTGGTCGCTGCACAAGGCAATCATGTTGAGGTAAGTTATTTTTTTTTAATTTATTTTTATATTTATATATACTTAACTAATATTTCGGTCTTTAGGTAGTAAATCAGCTCTTAGAACATCGTCCAAATGTGAACGCACTAGATAAAGATGGTTGTACAGCGCTGACAATCGCCTGCAAAGAAGGCTATTACGAAATTGCTTCAGCCCTTTTAAATGCCGGTGCCTATATTAATATTCAAGATAGGGCTGGCGATACGAATCTGATACATGCTGTGAAGGGCGCACATCGTGGTATTGTTGAAGCCCTACTGAAGAAATATGCCGATATTGATATCTGTGGCAAAGATCGGAAAACTGCCATTTATACAGCTGTGGAAAAAGGGAATCTCGCGATGGTGAAGCTACTTTTAGGTGAGTTTTAATTATATAATTTTATTAATATCCAGTGTTGCCAACTTTCCGAGAAAAAAATTACTAAAGTTTTTAAAAATTTATTATGGCCATATTATTTAACAAAATACAGTGTTGCCAACTTATCGAGAGAGAGAAAAAATCACAAATTTTTTAAAAATTTGTTGTATCTACTATATTTATTCGATTTTGATCAAATTTTCCGAAAAGTTTCTCCTAATGCTCACATAAATTAGAATTTTAATAAAACATTACCAACTTTCTGAGAAATGTCAAAGTGGTCTATATATATATATATATATATATATATATATATATATATATATATATATATATATATATTGTAATGGCTCCTGCTTTCGTGTTTTCTGGTTTCGGGCGCCAGACACGTTTCCTGCAACTCAGGCACAGGAGGGGGGTTTTGCCTGACAGCTCAGTCGTGTCGCCAGTATTCGGATACGGGTTATGTACACAGATTAAACACACACACAAATTAAGCTGACGGCACCTGTTTCAAGTAAACAGTTATTCACTGAATTTTTTTTATTACGGAAATTTAAAAAAAAGACTTGAAAATTACAAATTTTCTTTTATAAATATCAAAATGTTCTAAGTCGACATCAACGTACTTAGAAGACGTTCACAGTAAATCAAAACTAGAATTGAGACCAAATCTCCAACATGAGATTTGGTAAATTCCAAAATTTTTCTAAGTCGAAAAAATAAATAATCGCACTTAGAAAAATTGCACAGTAAATCAAACTACAATTTTAAATACAAAACCGAAAAAAGATTCTAAGTCAAAAAAAATAAATAATCGCACTTAGAAAATTGCACAGTAAATCAAACTACGATTTTTAAATACAAAACCGAAAAAGATTCTAAGTCAAAAAAAATAAATAATCGCACTTAGAAAAATTGCACTCACCGTAGCAAAAAAAATCAAACACCGTACTGTTGCCGAGAAACACTAACTCCAGGACGAGGGCTACCAAGTCGACTGGAATTCAAACAAGTTTGAGCTGAAAACTCCAAGCGTCAAAACTTGCCTTTCTGTTTGAAAAATCGCTGGTACTAATACCCAGCAATACATGAACTAAACGGGAGAATTAATAAATACTGCTAACGTCATCTATGCAATTTCTCTAGCACTAGCAGTGCGCTAGTCACGTGATGCGTTCGTAAACTGTGACCTTCAAGCCGTTTCCGACGTTAGTAAAATTTGACGAGTTAAAACCATGCGGTCACAATTTACGAACGCTGTGTACATGAAAAATAATACAAATAATGCCCGCGTTATAATAAATTTGATCATAATAGTTTATATTGTCCTATATTTGTGCCGAGAGGAATTCCAATCGTCACACACTCCCGCTACTTCGGAGAGAAAAATACGTGGAGCACTTCACGTATTTTTCCACTAACACTGGCACTGTATTCACTGACGCGACACCTTTGTCTTTTAGCGGCGTCGACGTGATTTCCGTTTATAGGGGGCCTGCGGGTTCTTAATTGTCACCCGTTTTACCCCGCCGTCGGGTTGCGGGACCAGAATGCGATACCGTCTGTACACCGGGGTCGGTACGGGGGCCGTCCCGTTTGCGATCGGGGTGAGCCAGGCGGGATCGGCGTCGAAGTTGGGGGTTGTTGTACTGGCCGGCTTGGGGACGTGCACGTGCGCGCGTACCGCGGTGTTGGCTGGGCTGGCAAGCTGTTTCGGGGGCGGTGGACGTGCCCGCAGGTGCTCGGGCGTTCGAGGGGTGAGGGGCGGGTGTGGTGCTGGTGGTGTTATCCAGGTGGTGGGTGAATGGCGCGGCCGGTGCCCTGGTGCGTCCATCACTGGGGTACGGGGCGTGATGGGCCGTTCGGGGGTGGCTGGCAGCGGCGAAGTATCGCAGTCTATCCACCCCCCGTTTTCTGGCGACGGCGTACGCTCTCTCGCGTGCTGCCCTTGGGTGAGGTTGGTGGTGTGGCCGCGATTCATCCACTGCGTGGGGCGCCGCAACTGAGCCATGGCTGTCGACACGGGGTGGATCCGTGGTATCCGGCGTTTGCGTACCACCACGTTGCTGATGACCCGTATTTGCGGCCGGACTGTCGGCGGCGGTCCGGGTGGCCTCATCGCCAGGAACGGCTTGGGCCGGCTGGGGGCTGCTGTCGCCTTCGTGTGGGACTCCATCTTCCTGTAAGAAAGCTTTTAGATCTTTGACGTGAATATTTCTTACCTTTACGCCTTTGTTGTTACGGATCTCGTATATTACTCGAGATAATTTTTTCTCGACCGTCCACGGGCCCGAATAGCGTGGGCAAAGTTTACTTGCGATTCCTTTTTCGGCCGAGGACAGTGTATGCTCTCTGCGGAGCACTAGGTCCCCCGGCTTGTATTCTGTGGATCGTCGCCGTAAATTGTAGTGCCGACTCTGGTTTGTAGCGGCGCGTGCAATATTAATCCGCGCTAGTTCTCGCGCCTCCGCGAGGACCCTGATTCGGTCTGGATTGCCTAAGCTGCTGCCGTTTGGTTGTCCAGTTGTTCCGTCGGGTGGAGAATCGAGCTGCGTCGGTATTTCTACTTCCCGGCCAAAATTCAGGTACGCGGCCGAGTAGCCGGTGGAGCTGTGCTTGCTGCTGTTGAGTGCTAGCATAAACTCTGGCAATAACACGTGCCACTGTTTATGGTTTTTCTCGCAGAACTGCGCAATCATGGGTTTAAGCACTCTGTTGATCCGTTCCACAGGATTTGCCTGTGGGGTATATGGCGGCGTACGGTGATGCTGAATGTTATATTCCTTCAGGAAGGTTTCCATGGTGCGGTTGATAAATTCAGTGCCATTGTCGGTGATCAGCACTCGTGGACAGCCAAAGCGGCAGATTACCAGTTCCCTCAGTGCTAGGATAATTGAACCAGCCGTGGCTCGCCGCAGGGGCCGGCACTCAACCCACTTTGTTAATCGATCCTGAAACACAATAATATATTGGTACCCCTTGACCGGATGTGGAAGTGGTCCCATGACGTCGGCTGCGACCGTAGTCCACGGCTGGCCGACCTTGGGGGGACCCATCTGCCCGGCTTGTCCACGCTGATCAGCTTTGTAGCGTTGGCAACTGATGCACTGCCGAACGTACGCGGATGCTTCCTGGAACATACCCGGCCAATAATACCGCAGTGCCAACCGAGCCAGCGTCTTGGCTACCCCTAGGTGGCCTGCTGCTGCTGCGTCGTGATTCTCGGTTAACACCTGTCGCCGTTGTTCTGTTGGTATGCACCGCTTCCACTCGCGTTGTGGTTCGGTCTCGGACAAGTCGCCAGGATCCCAGAACCTTCGTTGCAATTGGCATTTCTCGATCCGATAGTCCGGATACTTCGCTGGTTTACTGGTCACTTCGGACATCAGTCGTCGGTACCAGGGGCACGTGGGTTTGATGGCGTGGAGGGCGGTAAGTGGTTTACGGCTTAGCATATCGGCTAGGTAGTTTAACGTACCCTTCCTGTATATTATTTCGTAATCATATTGTTGTAGGTACGCCGCCCATCGCGCCAGACGTCCCGTTGGCTCCTTCAGTGATCCTAAGTACTTTAGTGCCTGGTGGTCCGTGATCACGACGAATCGGTAGCCCTCCAGGTAGCCACGGAGCTTCTTTATTGCCCAGACAACGGCGAGGCACTCCTTTTCCATGACTGTGTAATTGCGCTCGGCTGCTGACAAGGTTCGACTGATGTACGCTACTGCTCGGTGCTCCTCCACGCTGCCTTGCACCAACGCTGCCCCGATACCGAGGTCGGATGCATCGGTTTGTAAAATGAACGGCTTGCTGAAATCGGGACACGATAATGCGGGTGCCGTCGTAAGTGCCGTTTGCAACTGCTGGTAAGCCGTTTCCTGCTCCGGACCCCAGTTCCACCGCTGCTTCTTCCGTAGCAGCGCAGTCAGTGGCGTCACTATCATGGAAAACCTCGGAATGAACCGCCGGTACCAGGAGGCGGCCCCGAGGAGCTGCCGTGTCTCTTTTACGCTCTCTTTTACGCCATCTTCAAGATGGCTTCCACCTTGTCCGGGTCCGTCTGGATACCCTCCGCGGTCACCACGTGGCCCAAGTATTTGATGGACCGCAGTCCGAATTGGCATTTCTCCGGGTTAAACCTCAACTGTGCCTCTCTTAGCCGCCGGAACACTTCCCGTAAGTGTTGAATGTGCGCTTGCAGTGTCGGACTGGCTATGACGATGTCGTCCAGGTACGCAAAGGCGTGTGGTTCCAGTTCAGGCCCGATTACAGAGTCCAGCAGTCGCTGAAACGTCGCAGGGGCGGCGTGTAGGCCGAACGGCATCACTCTAAACTGGAATAGTCCTTTTCCTGGCATTGTGAACGCTGTAAGAGGCTTGCTGGCGTCTGATAGCGGTACCTGCCAATATCCGTTCTTCAGATCGATCGTGGAAAAGTACGTAGCGGGCCGTAGCTTATCCAAGATGGTGGAAATATGGGGTAGCGGGTATGCGTCCTTCTCTGTCACCTTATTCAGCTGCCGGAAATCTATACATAAGCGGGGCCGTCCGTCTTTCTTCTGCACGATTACGGCCGGGGAACTCCACGGACTCTGGGAGCGCTCGATTATCCCGTCAGCCAGCATCTTATCGACTTCCTCGTTGATGATACCCTGTACCTTCGGATTGCGCGGTAAGTACCGCTGTTTTATAGGAGTGTCGTCTTTCAGCCGAATGTGGTGTTGTGCCTTCTTTGTGGTGCCCCGTATGCGCTCGAACTGGGGGATTTCGTCTTCCAGGAAGGCCGCCAGTTGCTCCTCGTCGGTGGGCGTTCGTATAGCGGCTATCGAGGCGGTCGGATGTATCGGTGACTGGAAGCGAACCTGGTGCTGCTGGAAATCGATACACATCCCCATGCCTGCCAGTATATCCACGCCCAGAATCACCTCATGGCTCAGCGCCGGCAGACTGTGAAATGTGATTGTTTTCCAGGTGTCGTTGATAATGCATCCTACGGTGAAGGTGCTCTGCGTCTCGCTGCTGGTCCCGTCCGCTAATTGTATTGTTTGTCGGTGGGTTGGTTCCACGTACGTCTGCTCGTCACTTAGGTTTGTCGCTAGCTCGTGGTTGATGTATGAATGCATTGCACCGGTGTCCAGCAATGCCTGTACTCGCTGACCCTTGATTCCGATGGTCAGGAACATACGGCTGTCGGTTGCGCCTCCGCAACACAGGACGGGTAGTTGCGTAGCGGCGGGTATTCCCTCTACGAACTGGTTCCTCCCCGCGGTTCGCCAGTTCGCTGCTCGTTTACCGGCTTCTGGTGGCATCCACAGTCCCGGGTCAGGACTCCGGGACGATTGCAGTCCCAACAGAAAAGCCGTGGTGGGTTGCGGCACTCCCTCCGGAAGTGTCCGTGTTGTCCGCATCGCCAACATTGAACCGCTGCTATGGCGGTCCGTGTGGGGCTGGGTCGGTCGCTGTCGGCTGCTGTTGTTCTTGTCTGATTGCTGCTGGGTGTGGCTGTGGTGACTGCGTGCAACCGCGGTGGTTCGCGGGCGTGATGCAACTCCTGCTGTAGGCGCTCGTATTCCTCGATTTCGCGTACCAGCCCTCTGACGTCGCTGATGTCGCGCCTGCGGATGTACTGTCTGTATTCGGGCAGCATGTTAGAGTAGATGCGAAACAGCTCTTGGTCCTCCGACATCTGTCCGTAACGTCGGATTAGAGTGCGGATGTCCGTGATAAAGTCGCGTCCGCTTTCTCTTGGCCGCTGCTTCCGTCGGCTGATTTCCTCTTCGATCCGTAGCAGGTAATCGGAGCCGACGTAGTACAGCTTGAAGTCGTACAGGAATTCGTGCCAGGTCCTCCACATGTCGCGGTTGTTGCGTAGCCACTGTAATGGGGTTCCGCGAAACAATTCGGGCAATGCCAGCAGCAGTTGCCCGTCGTTGACCCCGTAGCACGCTTTTAGTTCGGCCACCCGCTCCAGGAACGATATCGGGTCAGCCTTGCCGTCGAAGTACGTATTCCATTTACGTACCGTTTCGCACATCGGTGTCGTGGCGTCTGTTGCGTGTTGCGGTGCGGTGTGGTTGTTGTCACCTTCGTCGCTGATTTCCGTCTCAGCATCTGTTTTGCTCGGCGGTTCTCTGTTGAGTCGTCTCACCACATCCACCAGCCGGTTCCGTAGTTCGGTTGCAGTGCCAGCATTACTCTGCCCGATTCCGCGTAACCGTTTCATGATTTCGTCTTTCTTAAGGTCATACACCCAGCCTACTGTTGTCGCAGATGGCTGTGTGTTGACGTTGGATGGACCCGCATCCGCGTTTTTCTCGACCGCCGTTAACTGCTGGTCCCTGTTTGTGAGCGACATCTTGTAACGGCTCCTGCTTTCGTGTTTTCTGGTTTCGGGCGCCAGACACGTTTCCTGCAACTCAGGCACAGGAGGGGGGGTTTTGCCTGACAGCTCAGTCGTGTCGCCAGGGTTCGGTTACGGGTTATGTACACAGATTAAACACACTCACAAATTAAACTGACGGCACCTGTTTCAAGTAAACAGTTATTCACTGAATTTTTTTTATTACGGAAATTTAAAAAAAAGACTTGAAAATTACAAATTTTCTTTTATAAATATCAAAATGTTCTAAGTCGACATCAAAGTACTTAGAAGACGTTCACAGTAAATCAAAACTAGAATTGAGACCAAATCTCCAACATGAGATTTGGTAAATTCCAAAATTTTTCTAAGTCGAAAAAATAAATAATCGCACTTAGAAAAATTGCACAGTAAATCAAACTACAATTTTAAATACAAAACCGAAAAAAGATTCTAAGTCAAAAAAAATAAATAATCGCACTTAGAAAATTGCACAGTAAATCAAACTACGATTTTTAAATACAAAACCGAAAAAGATTCTAAGTCAAAAAAAATAAATAATCGCACTTAGAAAAATTGCACTCACCGTAGCAAAAAAAATCAAACACCGTACTGTTGCCGAGAAACACTAACTCCAGGACGAGGGCTACCAAGTCGACTGGAATTCAAACAAGTTTGAGCTGAAAACTCCAAGCGTCAAAACTTGCCTTTCTGTTTGAAAAATCGCTGGTACTAATACCCAGCAATACATGAACTAAACGGGAGAATTAATAAATACTGCTAACGTCATCTATGCAATTTCTCTAGCACTAGCAGTGCGCTAGTCACGTGATGCGTTCGTAAACTGTGACCTTCAAGCCGTTTCCGACGTTAGTAAAATTTGACGAGTTAAAACCATGCGGTCACAATTTACGAACGCTGTGTACATGAAAAATAATACAAATAATGCCCGCGTTATAATAAATTTGATCATAATAGTTTATATTGTCCTATATTTGTGCCGAGAGGAATTCCAATCGTCACAATATATATATATATATATATATATATATATATATATATATATGGGTTTACCCATATCTACTTCTAATCTTGTTTTTTTTTTAGGTGCTAATCCAGATTTGGAAATCTCGACAAAAGATGTTGATACGCCATTACTGCGTGCTGTACGTAGTCGAAATGCC
Source organism: Clivina fossor (assembly GCA_963966155.1). Classification (NCBI taxonomy): domain Eukaryota; kingdom Metazoa; phylum Arthropoda; class Insecta; order Coleoptera; family Carabidae; genus Clivina; species Clivina fossor. The sequence continues at coordinate 1,420,504 of OZ014562.1, read as the reverse complement.
GAAATTGTTCAATTGTTATTGGATAAAAGGGCTAAGGTTAGTGCGACCGATAAAAAAGGCGATACGGTCCTGCATATTGCGATGCGTGCCCGTTCGAAAGCGATCGTTGAAATATTACTTCGTAATCCGAAGAATTCCCAGTTACTTTACAGGTTCGTATAATAATGGACTTTATTACTCAACAGTTGCTACAACTAATATTACAGGACAAGGAAATATTATTATGATGCAATTCTGCAGGAATTTATTGATACTTTTTCAATAATTTTCTTCTCTATAATGAAACAAAATTAATGAACTTACAACTTACAACAAAATAGAAATAAATATTGTTAGAACTTAACTTAAACTTAACTTTAACTTAACAGAACTTTGTTAAAATTTTACAGACCCAATAAACAAGGAGAAACAGCGTATAATATCGATTTAAATTATCAGAAACAGATTTTAGGACAAGTTTTTGGTGCAAGAAGATTGAATACAAATGAAGATAATGAAAATATGTTAGGTTTGTATATAAATAAAGATTTATTTATATGTTATATTAAAATTTTGAATAATTTATTTAGGATATGATCTATATTCGAGCGCTTTAGCTGATATGCTAAGCGAACCGTCTTTAAGTATGCCCATTACGGTTGGACTCTATGCTAAATGGGGTAGTGGAAAAAGTTTTCTATTAAATAAATTACGGGGTGAGTTTTTTTTAAATTCTGAAATTAATACATAAATACTATAATAACAAATAACAACACATATATTTTTTGGAAATCAAAATAATAATAAACAATGAAAATATTGACAATTATATATTTGATTAATTTTTTTTTATATGTTAATTCTATCTGAATATAAAAATTGTTATTAATTTATTAATTGTACATAAATTAGCTAATTTTTCTAATAATTAGTTACCATAAATATGTAGTATTAAACGAATAAATCGAATGTAAAATTATCCTTTTTTTGTATTCTCACCACCTGTCTGAATATAGCCTTTTGTTTGCCTTGAAATGGCCTTAATATTGTTTTCTGTAATGATTTTTTCTTTTTGTAACAGAGGAGATGAAAAATTTCGATCGTCAATGGGTCGATCCAGCGTTTCATTTCTCTTCATTGTTATTCTTCTTCATCTTACATCTATCGATTATATTTGGTACAATAATCGGTGTTGCATTATTTAATTGGCTGGTCGGATTAATTACGGCCGCATCTATAATCGTAATCACTTATATATTTCTCGCAACAATATGGTTCCTAAATAAGCGGTAAGTTTGCGGAATCGGAAATATTGAGGATCAATGAAATAAAGGGTTTGTTTTTATGTTTGTTTAGTTACGACTGGGATTGGCCTTATAGTTTTACAGTGAATATTACAAAGAAATTAACTTCGTTGAAGCTAATTTTACAAATAACATTCTGTCATCCACCTGCACCGAGTTCGAGTGATAGTGTAACTGCACAACCGATAAGGTAATGAGAGAAATATAACATTGAAAAGAAATTGGTAATTTGTGAACAAAGATTTTTATTGTTTAAATCATTTTTTAATAGAAGGTTTAGAAGCTACGCGTTTTTAAATATCAAGAAATTTATTAATTTTAAAGCACAGAAATAAAAATGTTTCTATATTTAGTGCAATTTGGGCATAAATATGCATTTTATCAAAAAATTGTATAGAAATAAAATTATAGACAATAAAATTTCCTACAAAATTGTATATTTTTGTAGATTTTATTTTACGGATCAAACACGCGTAAGTAGTACAACTGGCGGTGAGAATTCTGTGGTTCAAATGTTGGGTTCATTGTATGATGCAATTGAAAATAATTATGGTGCATTTCCTACACGACTTTATCGAGCTTTTCGGCCTAAACCAGGTAAATAATCGTAAGAATTTTTGCAGGAATGTATTAATTTTTATCTAGTATTTTAATTTAGTTTTTTGTTGTTGTTTGTTTTTAGTGAAATCATCAACTTCAGCGCGCTTGCGGCGTTTATGTTGTTTACCTTACGCTATAATATTTGAAATTTGTTTTTTCTCTCTCTTAATTGGAATTTGTACATTGAGTGTTTATTTTGTCCGGAGAGGTGAAAATGTAATTGAAAATAATTCCAGGTAAGATGCGATAATTATTTGTTTTTACTTAAATATTATATCTAACAATCAGCCTTAAACAATTTCTTTGTAAATATCAAAAATGTTAATTAAATCTGTGATATTTAGAAAATAATTGTTTGTTTTTATTTAGACAATATTATAATCTAATTATTGCTAAATTGATTCTAAATTATATATTTTATTAATTGTTAAATTTAGAATAATTAAATATCTTTAGTAAGAATAGAAGAGCATTTATGAGAGGAATTATGAATGTTGATGAAGTTAAAGTTGCTTGTCTGGATAGAAATGTTTGGAGGAAACTGATTTAGGGATAATGGAAAGAGTTTGTGCCACACCCTTTTGAGTATAATGGCGTGAGATATATATATATATATATATATATATATATATATAAAACGAAAATATAATGACTGATAATAATTTTAGATGTCTGTGGATAATGGGTTTTGCAGTCAGAAATTTGGGATAGATGTTAAATAAAACTCATTCAAGTTTAGAAGGCAAGCTTTCGATTGTATTTAAATCTTCTTCAAGGCCTCTGAAACATTATGGAAAAATGCAAAATACATCGTAGTTTCTTTATATTCTTAACAATTAAAAACAATATGTGAAATTTAATGCAATAACAATATGTAACGTCCAAATGTATAAAAATTGTACAACTTAAGTTAGAAATGAAATAACAATAAAAAAAAAAAAAAAAAAAAATAAAAAATAACTTACGAAACTAACAGAGTCTTTTTTACAACATGGAAACCATGTGATAAAATATAATGATGTAAAATATAAACCATAAAATAAACAACTTGATTAAAACAAAAGTCAGAAATATAAAAAATATGAGTAAATGATCATGGATATTCAATACATCTGTCAAAAATTAATTTGTCAAAATAATAAGCGTTCAGTTAATAACGTAATGAACATGTTAATTAATGAATGAACTGAGTCAATTAAGGTGCGTTTTATAAAATATTTTAAACTGATAAACGTAATTAATTTGTTTACTGGAATAACTCAGTTTGGTGCGTTTTTTAACTATGAAATTGCTACAAACTTCAAATATTTAAACCAAAACAAAATTTGAGAAAATAAGTAAAAATTTTTAGTTTAATTGAAAATATTAATTAAATTTAAAAATTAGTGATGTAAATGTTCTAATAAGGCAACAAAATATTTGAACCGGTTTTTTTTTTTTTTTTTTTTTTTTTGTTTTTGTGTGTAATAGTTTTAAGAAAAGAAAATACGTGATACCAAAATTTAAGATGTTTCGTGAGTGTCGATCAAACGGTTAGGTGTCATGTATTACATGTATTACATACTTACATGACACCTAACCGTTTGATCGACACTCACGAAACATCTTAAATTTTGGTATCACGTATTTTCTTTTCTTAAAACTATTACACACAAAAACAAAAACAAAAAAAAAAAAAAAAAAAAACCGGTTCAAATATTTTGTTGCCTTATTAGAACATTTACATCACTAATTTTTAAATTTAATTAATATTTTCAATTAAACTAAAAATTTTTACTTATTTTCTCAAATTTTGTTTTGGTTTAAATATTTGAAGTTTGTAGCAATTTCATAGTTAAAAAACGCACCAAACTGAGTTATTCCAGTAAACAAATTAATTACGTTTATCAGTTTAAAATATTTTATAAAACGCACCTTAATTGACTCAGTTCATTCATTAATTAACATGTTCATTACGTTATTAACTGAACGCTTATTATTTTGACAAATTAATTTTTGACAGATGTATTGAATATCCATGATCATTTACTCATATTTTTTATATTTCTGACTTTTGTTTTAATCAAGTTGTTTATTTTATGGTTTATATTTTACATCATTATATTTTATCACATGGTTTCCATGTTGTAAAAAAGACTCTGTTAGTTTCGTAAGTTATTTTTTATTTTATTTTATTTTTTTTTTTTTTATTGTTATTTCATTTCTAACTTAAGTTGTACAATTTTTATACATTTGGACGTTACATATTGTTATTGCATTAAATTTCACATATTGTTTTTAATTGTTAAGAATATAAAGAAACTACGATGTATTTTGCATTTTTCCATAATGTTTCAGAGGCCTTGAAGAAGATTTAAATACAATCGAAAGCTTGCCTTCTAAACTTGAATGAGTTTTATTTAACATCTATCCCAAATTTCTGACTGCAAAACCCATTATCCACAGACATCTATATATATATATATATACATTATTTTTATTTGTTTAAAATATAAAAATTATATTTAACTCTTTCGGCCTAAAAAATCCACTAACGTTATGAATTTTTTTTCTGCAATACTATAAAAGATATCAAAACGCGGTTTATTGAAAGTGAAAGAATAGACTTTGAACTTGTTTCACGAATTTTTATTTATATTTTTGTTGAAAATCATCAGAGTTCTAAACCTTTCTTTGAAGCTCTACAAAATCGGACGACAAAAAAAAATTTTTTTTTTCAAAAAAATCAAAAATCGCAGAAAAAAATTCATAAAGTTAGTCGAATTTTATAGGTCGATAAAATTTCTAAAATCAATTTATTAACAAAAACATTTCTTTACAATTGATTGTACATTAATTTCCAGATTATATAACAGTACCGAACCCTTATCAGACACGGACCATCTAGGCACGCTAACCCTTCACGTCATTTTAATAACAATCGCTCTACTACTCGGTGTTACTTGTGTGGCTAACCACTATACATGGTCGCGTGTTTTCGCCTCGTAAATTTTCTCACAACGTCGTCAACTGCAACGTGCAATAGCTCGACTAGATACGATCAAATCGGAGGGTTTCCAGCAGGCGTTGACCCATGAAGTCGCCCTCATGAAGGATATGGTTAAATGTTTGGATGCTCTAAGCAGCCAACAAACGCGTTTGGTTGTTATTGTTGATGGTTTGGATAGTTGCGAACAGGATAAAGTCCTTTTGGTCCTAGATGCTGTGCATATGTTATTCAGCGATATAAATAGTCCTTTTATTGTGATCCTGGCGATTGATCCACATGTTATATCAAAGGTAAGATTGGTTCGATTTTTTTAATTGGTTCGTCAAAATAAATTAATGAATGTTTTGTTGCGTAATAAAATTTATTGTATTTATTTTTCAAAAACTCTTAAATAATTCTGTATAAACAATTACGTCTTCAGCAGGAAAAAAAATGATACAAATGATATTAATAAATATTAATACAGAACTACAACTTATTTCTAATTAAATTTTCTTTTTAAATGATATTGTATTTGTGTAAAATCTTTATTAAATTTAATCTTAAATTAAACAGTTCAAAGATGCAAACCAAATGTTTTTACTTAATATTTAATAATTTTTGTAGTAAATTGTAGGTTTTCTTTGTTTGTATTTTAAATATTGTTTAATTAATTAGTAATTGTTTTGGTTTTATTGGCGAAGTTGGCTTGGGATCAGGCAAGTTTTTGCAATGAAAAATTTGTTGTATTTAAATTTATTTATTTTTTTACACCAAAATATGTTTTTTCACGTTTTTCAACGAAAAATGTCTTGTATATAAACTTATTTTTATATGTTATACCAAAATATGTTTTTTATTTTTTTTTATTGTTTGTTTTTGCACATTTTAAAAATTTGTTTGGCAAATTAATTCGTTCGGATACATTTTAATTAAAGTTCGATTAATTATTAAACGAAAATACACATTTGTTTTTGAGTTACGAAGGGCCGGGAATGAATTAAGTTCGTAAGTCGAAATACCAGTTTATTTGATGTGTTTTTAACAAAAATTTATTAACAAATTTATAAATGTGTAATTTTTTTTGTTTGCACATTTTAAAAATTTGTTTGGCAAATTAATTTGTTCCGATACATTTTAATTAGGAACTATTAAAGTTCGATTAATTATTATTAAACGAAAATACACATTTGTTTTCGAGTTACGACGGGCCGGGAATGTATTAAGTTCGTAAGTCGAAATACCAGTTTGTTTAACAAAATTTAATGTTTGTTTTTGTACATTTTAAAATTTTGTTTGGTAAATTAAGTTGTTTGATACAATTTAGTTAGGAACTATTAAAGTTCGATTAATTATTAAACGAAAATACACATTTGTTTTTGAGTTACGAAGAGCCCAGGAACGAATTAACGTAAGTCGAAGTACCAGTTTAACAAATTTTTAAATGTGTAATTTTTTTCTCTATGTTTATAATTGGCATGAATAAATGTTAGATGTTTATTTTAACTTGTGTACAGATTCGTTATGAAGAAATTTCTTTTCTTTATTTTTCTGTTGTTCATTTCTAGGCAGTGGAAGTAAACAGTCGTCGATTATTTAATGAAAGCAATATCGGAGGCCATGATTATTTACGAAATTTGGTTCATTTACCATTTTTCCTGCAAAATTCGGGTCTCCGGAAGGTGAAAGTTGCTCAACAGACTGCGCAAGCGCAGCACCGAAAACTGCTAGGGGGTGCGTCAGGTGGGGGTGGCCCTAACGACCCAGACGACACCCTCAGTAATGTACTTGTTCGTTCGGTAAGTTTTGTTTTATTTCTAAAGTTTTTTTTACTAATTTGAATATGCAAATTTATTAAATTAGTGTTCGTTCGTCAAGTTCGTAAATATAAAACAGTGTTAATATCTCGGTAACAATGAGGTTTAGAGAAATTTAGTCAGAATATTTTTCGATAGAGCATAAAAAGTTCTATAATTTGGTATTAGTTTTAATTTGCTAGCATATGCTGTTTGGGCGCTAGAATTTATTTTCGATTTTTTCGGTTTAATTTTTTTCTCTCAAAAACTATAAGGTGTAGGAAAATAAGCATACAGAATTAAGCAATTTTACATACTTTTTAGGTCATTTTTCACTTATTTTATGTAAAAATCTACAGAATTAAGCAATTTACAATAATTTTTAGGTCATTTTTGCACTTATTTTATGTAAGAATCTGTAGAATTAAGCAAATTTAAAAACTGTTTAGATCATTTTTGCACTTATTTTATTGTACAAAATTATTACACATTTTACACAGTATGTTTAAGTTTCAAAGTAAATATATACCGGGTGTTCGTTCGTTAAGTTCGAATGGACGTTTAACATGCAATTTCGATAATTTGCGATATACTTCTTTGTCGAGTTAAATTCGGAGAAATACTTGCATCGCTTAGTAGAAAAAAAAAACAGAATTTTTGAAAATATCTCAAGGGGATTTTTTCAAAATAAGACTTTTTTTTTGCAAAATTTGCTCAAAAAATGTGGTAAAATAGAGAAAAAAATTAGCTACATAATAGCTAAGTAACTTTTTTCTCTATCTCATCTGGTTTCACAATAAAAAATACTTTTAATAAATTTAAACTCCTAAATCTTTGCTACTTACATGTATTGTTGGTCACAAAATCAATATTTTAGTTCGATAAAGATAAATAATAATTAATTATTTTTCCAGTTGTCAAATCGACGCTTGTCGTCGGAAAGTGCACTAATGTCGAGTTGCGAGAAATTAAAACCGCCTGCAGCGCGAAAAGGTTCGCGGAAATTGAAAATCAGCGAATCGATTGCCAGTTCAATTGGATCGAATTTAAATGTTGTTGTTGGCGCACATGATCTTACGAAAATGCTGTTAACTGACGATTATTTCAGCGATGTTAATCCAAGATCAATGCGACGATTACTTAATGTTGTTTACGTCACAGGTATTTAGTGAAAAATTTGAATAAAATGTCTCCTATTTTTAACTATGATTTATTAAAAACTGAATTTTTCGAAAATTTCTCGAGGGGATTTTTTTTGAAAATAAGACTTTTTCGAAAATTTAAGTCCATTTCAAGGCAAACAAACAGCTATATTCAAACAGGTGGTGGGAATACAAAAAAGGATAATTTTACATTCGATTTATTCGTTGAATACTACATATTTATGGTATCTAATTATTTGAAAAATTAGCTAATTTATGTACAATTAATAATTTAATAACAATTTTTATATTCAGACAGAATTAACATATAAAAAAAAATAATCAAATATTTAATTGTCAATATTTTATTTGTTTATTATATTTTGATTTCCAAAAAATACATATGTTGTTAATTATAATAAAGATTAATCATATTTTTCTTTTTTTCAAATAAAAAGCATGTGTGAGATAAGAGAAAATCGCATTTTTCAAGGAAAATGATGAAAATTATTTTTTTACAAATAAACTGCACATAAATAAATTCTGAAATTAATACATAAGTACTATAATAACAATTAACAACATATATATTTTTTGGCAATCAAAATAATAATAAACAAAGAAAATATTGACAATTATATATTTGATTATTTTTTTATATGTTAATTCTGTCTGAATATAAAAATTGTTTTTAAATTATTAATTGTACATAAATTAGTTAATTTTTCTTTTGTTTGCCTTGAAATGGCCTTAAGCTCAAAAAAATCTGAAAAAATCAGTAAAATAGAGAAAGAAATTAGCTACATAATAGCTAAGTAACTTTTTTTTCTAACTCATCTGGTTTGGCAGGAAAAATTATTTTGAAAATTAATATTTTTTGCATTTTGATTTGCTGTCATTAAAAAATTATTGTTTATAATTTTGTAGGACGCTTATTAAAAGCATTCCAAATAGATTTTAATTGGTATCATTTAGCGAGTTGGATCAATATTACGGAACAATGGCCTTATAGAACGTCTTGGATTATTTTGCATTTTGATCTCTATGAAGATAAGTTTGAAGATAATACTTCGTTGAAGACACTTTACGAAAAGTAAGTTCTATTTAACATTTAATTCTTGTATTTGAAGATGCAATCTTCCGGCTTGTGATTTGTTCTTTTATAAATTTACAGAGTTCGTCCTCGGATACCAACTCTAAAAGAAGTCGAACCACTTTTGGAACTCGATCGTGACGAGAAAAAATTCGATATTTTTCTCACGTTTCATCGTTCCAGTTTGCTCGTAAGCGATTTAAAAATCTTCCTCCCGTTTACAATCAATTTAGATCCGTATATTAAAAAAGTGATCAAAGAAGAATATCAAAACGCCGACGAAGATCAATTTTATCCGATGATGAAAAACACTCCGCAACCGCAACAATTAATTAATCATACACCGATTGGTCAATGGGCTGGGTCGGTTTCCGATTGGAATATTACACCGAATAAAACGGTTACGTTGCAACGTAGACAGAGACCGTTTTTAAGGCCTACGGTTGGTATGATTGGTTACCAGCAGCCAACGCAGGTTATGAATTGGTTAACACCGCCACCGTCGACTTGGTCAGTTGAAAGTGGACAGAGTTCGTTCCAGACGCCGTCCTATGCGGGATTTTCTCAGCCGATGTCGGCTGTTACTTCTTTGTCGGTGAGTTAAGGGTTAGATTTTTCTAATTAGTCAGGTTTTTTTTAGGATTTTTTTGGCTTGAAAACTCGAATTTGTGCTTGGAAATTATATATTTGATTAATTTTTTTATATGCTAATTCTGTCTGAATATAAAAATTGTTATTAAATTATGAATTGTACATAAATTAGCTAATTTTTCTAATAATTAGTTACCATAAATATGTAGTATTAAACGAATAAATCGAATGTAAAATTATCCTCTTTTTTGTATTCCCACCACCTGTCTGAACATAGCCTTTTGTTTGCTTTGAAATGCCCTTAAATTTAATTATAAATCAGTTAGGTTAGGTGAGTTTTGACCAAAAATATGTTAATTATTTCCAGCCCGAAATACTCGAAACAAAACTCTCGTCGTTATCAGTGGCTGGTGTTTGTCAATTATTCGAGAAAATCGACGATTTATCGCCGTCGAGTTTGAATCAGTATACAAGTGTTATTACGAAAAATAATATTAATGGTCGTGTACTGCTTCATTGTGATCTCGATGAACTGAAGAAGATCTTGAAGATGAGTTTTGGCGATTGGGAGATGTTTCGTGTGCTGATTGTGTCACTACGTGAACATGAACTGACGATGGTTTGCCGACAGGATGAGAATCGTGTGCGATTTATTGAAACGAATATGCAGCAGAGAGAACGGAAAAGTAAGTCTCCGATTTAATATTTTTTCTTTCCGATTTGAAAAATCAGAAAAATTACCGATTTTCAACCAAGTATAACTCTGCTAATTTTGAAACGAAATTGAATGAAATTTTTTGTACGAAACAATTTGAAGTCTTGTCTTTAAAATGGATGCAAAATAAGGTCTCCACCACACCTCGGCAGAAAAAAACCAGTTTTGACTTTAAAAATTGTCGAACTTTAAAAACAAAAAATTTTTTTGGGCTCAAATTACCAAGCAGGCGTAAAAATTTAAACATTTCTACGTAGATTCTTATTAATTTCAAGAACTTGCGATGCTTTGACACGAAGTTATGATTTTTTACAAAATTTACCCTGGATTTTGCGAGTTTTTGGTGCAAAACTTGGTTAAAAAACATGTTTTGACAAAAAAAATTGTCAAACTTTAACCAACAAGAAAACTTAAATTTTTGCTTTATTTCAAGAACTTGCAATGTTTTTGTGCAAAGTTATGATTTTTTTGAAATTTACCTTGCATTTTCAACATCTATTAATATTTTTTTTCGTTGTTTTATTACATTTTTTATTGGTTATTGAGTAATATTTTTGTTTTGTTCATGAAATAAACCGATTTTTTTTCCGGTTTAGTTCTGGTTTTCGTTCCAGTAAAAATAACGAGTTTTTTTCCTCGGTTTTCGGTTCAAAGCGCTGATTATATTTTTAATAATTTTTTTTTATAATTGTTGAGTAATATTTTTTTTTGTTTATTTCCAGATAGCAATCCAAAAAGCCATACCAGTGAACGTGATAATAAAACAACGTCTGATTCTAATCTTAACAAATCGCGATCTTCGAGTAAACAAAGTATTATGGAAAAACAGGTTAGTTTTAGATTTTTTATTTAGTTATTTTTTCTTTTTAGATAAAGTGAATTTAATATATTTATTTGTGTGTTACTAATATGCTTACATTTTGGAATCAAAATATGTATATACGTACATCTAGTATCTGGTATATATTTTTTTACGAAATAAAATCTAAAAACATTAGAATAATTTTGTAACGAAAAAATTATAATATGCAGAATACTTCTTCTTGAAGTAAAATTCGAAGAAATACTTAGAATACTTTTCGATAGGGCATAAAAAGTTTTATAATTTGATTTTAGTTTTAATTTGCTAGCATATGCCGTTTGGGCGCTTGAATATTTTTTTATTTTTTTGTTTTTATTTTTTTTCTCAAAAACTATGAGGTGTAGGAAAATAAGCATGGCTTGGAAAATGCGGAATAATGAGTGAAGAAACGATTATTCTAGGATGCATCGTTTAGTAGTAAAAAATTTGAAACTGAATTTTTGAAAATTTCTTAAGGGGGATTTTATCAAAATAAGAATTTGCTCAAAAAAATCTGAAAAAATTCAGTAAAATATTACAAAAAAATTAGCTACATAAAGCTAAGTAACTTTTTTCTCTATCTCATTTGATTTGGCAGGAAAAATTATTGAAAATTCTAAAATGTTTTTTTTAGAATTTTCAATAATAATATTAAAAGCTTCTAAATCTCTAACACAAAAATTTGAAAACGTTAAATTCATAAAAAAAAATCATTAGAACCATTTTTAAAACCATTACAAAACAAATATCCAAAAATATATATAAGAATCGCTCGTTTAGAATTAGAAAATTTGATATTAAAAGCTTCTAAATTTCTAATAAAAAAATTTGAAGAACGTTAGATTCGCCAGATTTCATCAAAAAATCATTAGAACCATTTAGAAGCATTTAGAACCAGTTTAGAATTAGAAAATTTGATATGAAAAGCTTCTAAATCTCTTAACACAAAAATTTGAAGAACGTCATATTTATTCATCATATTTCATCATTTGAACCACTTAGAACCAGTTTAGAATTAGAATATTTGATATGAAAAGCTTCTAAATCTCTAACACAAAAATTTGAAGAACGTCAAATTCATCACATTTCATTATTAGAACCATTTTTGAACCATTTAGAACCAGTTTAGAATTAGAAAATTTGATATTAAAAGCTTCTAAATCACTAACAAAAAATTTGAAGAACGTTAGATTCGCCAGATTTTATCAAAAAATTATTAGAATCATTTTCGAACCATTTAGAAGCATTTAGAACCAGTTTAGAATTAGAAAATTTGATATAAAAAGCTTCTAAATCTCTAACAAAAAATTTGAAGAACGTCAAATTCATCACATTTCATCATTAGAACCAGTTTAGAATTAGATAGAATTTAATATTAAAACCTTTCTAAAATCTCTCTAATACAGAAAAATTTCAATGTAAGGTAACATTAGAGGATCAAATGATCTGTGGCGCTCTTCAAACCCTAAACGAAGAAGCTTGCGAAGATGTTTTAGAAGAAAGTATCGAACAAGTGGAATCCGAAATGATTCCGCAGACAACTTTAATACCACCGAGTCCCGAACAAATGCTGCCGCCGTCATCTGCAGGTGAGAATTTAGTAGAACGACGCATTTCAACCGCGTCGTTTAATAGCATTCCGGAAGTGTATTTAGATCGTGATGGTGTTGTAGTTTCCGGCGAGCCAACATCGCCAACACCGCATATTATGATTAATGGTCGGTTTGTTGGCGATAATGAGAGTTTTGGAAGTTTAAAATGATTTAGTTTTTAGAATTTATTCGCTCAGGATTTTTTTTTATGTGTGCCATTTGGGAATTTCTCGAGATTTACTGAACTTATAGAATATTTTAAGGTGTACCAATTAGTAATAACTCGTTTTCTATTGTAACAAAAAATTAAGAGAGTTTTGAAAGCCACTAAGATTTATTGTGATTGCTCAGGATTTTTTTTTGTGTGCCATTTTGAAATTTATCGATATTTACTGAAGTTATTAGAATATTTTAAGGTGTATAAATTAGTAATAATTCTTTTTTCTGTTGCAACAAAAAAATCGGACTAACTTTATGAATTTTTTTCTGCGAAACTATAAAAGATATCAAACTTTAGTTTTCTGGGGCTGAAAGAATAGACTTTAAACTTCTTTCAGGAATTTTTGTTTAGAAATTATCCCGAGTTTTAACCCTTTATTCGAAGTTTTACAAAACTGAACGTTTGACAAAATGCTGTCCTGTTTTATTTAAAACAAAAATCAAAATGCATCGTTGAAGTTTCATATATTATCTGGTTTTTAACCACAAATATTTATTCGGGATAAAATTAGGCAAAAACTAGATACTTGAAGGGTGTCTTTTGATTTTTGTTTCAAATAAAGTTTAATGTTTTGAAAATAATTTTATAAAAAAATGCATAATCAACAATACATTTAAGTAAAACAGGTTGCAAACATTTAGGGGTTTTAATGATATCTATTTTGTTGTTGTCCGATTTTGCAGAGCTTCGAAGAAAGGGTTAGAAGTCGTACAAATTTCTACAAAAATTCCTGAAAAAAGTTCAAAATCTATTCTTTCAAACCCAGAAACCCGCGATTTGATATCTCGTATAGTTTCGCAGAAAAAAATTCATAAAGTTAGTCAATTTTTTTAGGTCGAAATTAAAAATTTTCCTGTATAATAACGAAATTTTAGTATATTTTTATTTGCTTCTGGTTTATAAAAATATTAAAAATAAATCGTAACTTAATTGTTTGTTAGTTTAGTAATAAAAAATACACAAACTTTAATTTATCTAGTAAAATATTTAAGCATTTATATATAATTTTTTAAGTTCAGTAAATTTGAGAGAGAGACTGTATTGATATTATTTTGAATTTAATATTTTTCTTTTGCCGAAAACCGTGATAAAATTTCAAAAATGGAATTATTAAATGCTACAATTATATTTTTGAAAATTATTTTCAATCTATTAGAAAAAATCTGAAAATAGATTTTTGTTCTACAACTGTTTTAAACAAATCGAAAGGTGTCTAATTAAATGTTCAATTATTTTTTTACTATTTTAAAAGCATTTTTTTTGTATTTCTTTATTAGAAATTACTACAGCGCGGTTTTGAAATGCCATTCCACTAAATAAATCGATCTCATATGCTTTGTTTTCATAAAAATTAAAAACTAAACTTAAATAGTGTTAAATTGTTTATGAATTTGGGCGTTATGATTAAATATTTTTGATATTTCTACGTTGTAATAGATCAACAAATTTGAATTCACTCATTTTGTTTTATTTTATAAATGATTACATAATCATTTCATTATACAAAACCATAAAATTGTATTTGTCATTATTTTTTTAATTTATTTATAATATTATTGTCTTCATTTATTTTTGTTTATTTTTTTTTCGGTCAATAAATTATTTTATAATAATTTTTCTATTGTTTATTTTATTTTATGTTTTTTATTTATATGTGTGTTAGAGAAAAAATTTAGGAACATCGATTTATTTCGAGAACTAATCTGATTTGTTATTACTAGTGGGTTCCCAACTTCACAAGATAATTTATCTTCAGTTCGAAATCTACCAGATATAATTTCGTATGAATTGAGTTTGTTGGATTTTTTTATAAACTCAATGTAAGTTTGAGAAAAATCAAGAAATAGTTCTGGAATTATTTAGATGTTTCAAAATTTTATGTTGGTATATGTTTTTGTCAACCATTTTGTTCAAATATTTGTTGATTGTTTATTTTCTCGGTAAGTGAATTCAAATTTGTTTATTTATTCAGGCTTTCCTACTTATCACGAAATTAGTGTTTATGTTTTTAGCACAAAACTAAATGGTTTTATTTACTAACTTACGAAACAAATTTTATAGAATAAATTTTGAGATAAGTAGGAAAGTCAAGAGCCTAAATTTATGTAGATTTTGCTTTTTTACAAATAACAAATTTATATTTAATTTAGAAATATTAAAATGATTTAATACAAGACAGATTACGCCGTATATTGATATTGAACCTCTCATAATTGTATTGAATCTGGATAAATATGGTGATTAAATTGTTAAAAAGATTTTTGTTTATACGATAGTAATTTTTATAGTTATCTAAAGCTAAAATTACTTCAGTCAGTTCAATCAGACTGTCAGTTTGACTGATAAGGTGTTGGGGGTTTGATGATTGACGTTTCAGGTAGTTAGAAAGTGCAGTCAAAATAATTTAATTATCACTTTTACGAACAGATTACATAACAAATTCTTATATTTATAGGATTTTTGTTTACTTATAATTAGAAAAAATAACGAAAATTATCTCTGATTATTAAATCACTTTCCATTTAAACTATTTAAAGATTATTAAAAGCAAAAATATTATCAAAAAATACACCTACCTCAAAATGATCGCTAGTTTCATTTTCAATTTCAATAAAAAAAATCGGTAACTGACGTGGAAAGTAAAATTAAGTTCCACGCGCGTTAACCGGTATTTTTTTCCCGTTCAGTTCCGGTTCGAAGTCCTAATTAATATTGATAAATTACCGATTTTTTCTTGTGTAGAAATAAAGAAAGAAAAACATTACTAGACCTTCCCGAAAATGAAAATAAAAATCTAAAACTTACGTGGAAAGTAAGATTAAGTTACACGCGTGTTAACCGATATTTTTTCCGGTTCAGTTCCGGTTTGAAGCCCTGATTAATATTAATAAATTACCGTTTTTTTCTTGGGTAGAAATAAAGAAAGAAATAATATTCTCGCAAAGCGAGAATGGAGCTAGTCGAATGTGGTTTGATTTTATAAGCTAGTTTTTCGACTAGCTAAAAAACAGGATTAGAAGTATATGGGTAAACCCATATATAAACCACTTTGACATTATCACATAAATGATAAGAAATAAGAATAAAAAAAATTTTCACCGAAAGTTGGCAACATTGTATTTTGCTAATGTATAATATTATAGGCGCTAAGGGTATCTTCTGTAAAAATTTCATTAAAATCGGATAAATATTGCGGGCATAACAAATTTTTAGAAAATTATTAATTTTTTTTTCGGAAAGTTGGCAACATCGTATTTTAATAAATAAATTTGTTTAATTATTTTTAATAATAGTTTTGAATAACAAAATGTGTTTGGCAATTCGTATAGATAGCATGAGATATTATTTTAATTTTGATAAGTTTCTATAAATTTTATATATAGTTAATAATAGTTTATAATTTTTTTATTGCATTTATATGATTACAGTGATTGTTTTATCGGTTTAAATGAGTCCTTAAATAAATAAATAGATAATTATACGGTTTTAAGAATGTTATTGCTATAACGCCCTCAAAACACTACTGGTGACCGTACTTCGACGATAGCCTGAGTAGTGACTTGAGATTGTTTAAAAAGCTTTTTAATTTAAAATTTTTTTTTCGGAAAGTTGGCAACACTGCGGTCTGAAAATTGAACTTAATTTTTTATTTGGTATGAACTATCTAATTGCCAAGTTTCAGCTTTCTACGAGCTTTCCTTCATACTTATAATTAACACTCGTATTTATTGTATTTTTTGGACACGGCCGGCCAGCCAGCCAGCCAGCAAGCCGTATTGACGATTTTATAAGCTAGTCTTTTCGACTAGCTAAAACATTACGAGACCTTCCACGAAAATAAAAATAAAAATCTAAACTGATGTGGAAAGTAACATTAAGTTAAACGCGTGTTAACCGATATTTTTTTCCGGTTCAAAGCCCTGATTAATATTGATAAATTACTGTTTTTATTCTTGGGTAGGAAAAAAAAAGTTAGAAACCCATTTTTATTACTTGCAGAATCACGTTCACGCACTAGTAGTACCGGGGGTTGTGAAACAGATTTTGTGATTTTACAATCTACCCCATTTTCAAAATTCCATTGGCAGCCCGTCGTTGGGGTGGGCTCATTATCACGTGACAGTTCACATAGTGAAAATAGTTCCGTTTGTAGTACGCCGAGAGCGAAACGGAAACAGGATATTTCTGTTTTTATTCAAGGTAATTTTAATAATGGCCCTTTTTCCTTAAGGGCCTACAAAAAATCGATCAACTTTACGAATTTTTTCCTGCGAAACTGTAAAAGATATCAAATCGCGATTTATTGAGGGTTAAATAATAGGCTTTGAACTTCTTTCAGGAATTTTTGTTGGGAATTGTTCAAGTTCTAACCCTTTCTTAGCTCTGCAAAACAGGGTAAAACAAAAATCAATCGGCATTTTTGAAGTATGATATATTATCCTGGTTTTTAACTGATTTTTCCACAAATATTCATTCGGGACAAGAAAGGGTTAGTGTTGAAAAGAAAGAACACTGTTGAATCGCCAATATATAATATCACTCAGTTGGTATGAGATCACACTGTTGGTGTGACATCATACAGTTGGCATGACTGCTAAGGATTGTAACCACATATTTCTGTTCTGTCAAAGTGTATATCGAGCACGTTTTCTATTATATATGTAATGTAAATAAATACGTTTATTCTTATATTCAATATAAACTACTGTATATGAACTCTGTGTTTTACTGCTAACGCACCTAAAACCAACAGGTTATGGGCCCAGGCACAATTAAAATAATAGAAAAACAAGTATATACAGAAAATTTTGAGTGAAAAAGTACGTAAAATGGCGGCTGGTGCAAGTTTCGATAGCTCTATTGAAAAATTACAAGGTAGAGAAAACTTTACCACCTGGAAGTTCGCTGTTCAGACGTACCTAGAACATGAAGAATTGTGGGATTGCGTCACGGGTGTAGAAACTGATGCAAAGAAAATACTTAAAGCAAAGTCGAAGATAATCTTGCTAGTGGATCCGATAAATTATGTCCATATACAAAGTGCAAAAACCGCCAAAGAAGTATGGGATAGTTTGAATGCCACGTTTCAAGATACGGGTTTGACAAGAAAAGTTGGGTTATTAAGAACTTTGATTACGACCAGACTTGAAAACTGTGCAAATGTTGATGATTATGTCACAAAAATCATTTCAACTGGCCATAAGTTAAATAACATTGGATTCGATATCACTGATGAATGGATCGGCACATTATTACTAGCTGGACTACCCGATGAATATAAACCGATGATTATGGGTATAGAAAGTTCCGGTACGGCAATAACAGGTGATGCGATCAAAACAAAATTGCTTCAGGATATAAAAAGTACAAAATCAAAAAGTGATCGTGCGTTTTATGGGAAGAATTTCGCTGATACAAAAAAGAACAACAGAACATATGAAAATAAAGGTCCACGTTGTTTCAATTGCATAAAATATGGACACAAAGCCAATGTATGTCCAATGCCGAAGAAAAGCCGAAGTCAGCAAGAGCAATCAAATTCAAAAGCAAATGTAGGTTTTCATGTTGGGTTAATTTCGAAAACATTGAGTTGTTACGACTGGTATCTCGATTCGGGCGCATCGGCGCATATGACCATGCACGAAGTTTGGTTAAATAATCGAGTTGAATCCGAAACAAAAGAAATTTTGGTGGCAAACAATTCAGTAATACCTGTTTGTGGAAGGGGTGACGTGCAAATCAAAGGAAAACTAGCTGAAATCACAGTGAGTAACGTTTTGCATGTACCTAATCTAACCACAAATCTGTTGTCAGTAGCGGAAATTACAAAGAAAGGAATGGTGATCAAGTTCGATGATCAAGGATGTAAAATCTACAAAGAGAACACAGTGGTGGCTACTGCTGAGTTAATCGACAACATGTACAAGTTGCAAACCAATAATTGCAATGAAACTGTAGCGCTAACTTCAAACTTCAAATCAAGTTGTAATTTATGGCATCGAAGGATGGGACATATAAATTTGCAAAGTCTGAAGAAACTGAAAAATGGTTTAGCTGATGGAATTGATTTTGAAGAAGCCAATGATAATCCAACCTGTGTTGCCTGTGTAAAAGGAAAACAAAATCGGAAACCTTTTAAACACAATGGCACAAGAGCAACACAAATCTTGGAGATGGTACATACTGATCTTTGTGGGCCAATGGAAAATGATTCGTTAAGCGGGGCCAGATATATGTTTACCTTGGTAGATGATTATACGAGAAAAGTTTTCGTGTATTTTCTGAAGATGAAAGACATGGGTGAAGCGAAGCAATGTGTAGGGTTGAGAATCACACGTGATCGAAACAATGGAAAAATATATTTGGATCAAGAAATGTACATAAATGAGATATTGGATAGATTTGAGATGAATGAATCGAAACCTACTTCGACACCAGCAGATCCAAATCAAATACTAACCAAAGAGATGAGTCCAAAAACGGAAGAAGAAATAAAAGAAATGAAGAAAGTTCCTTATCAAGAAGCGGTGGGCAGTTTATTGTATGCGGCGCAAGGGACACGGCCAGATATAACCTATGCAACAAACAAAGTCAGTCAATACAACAATAATCCGGGGAAGGCACATTGGACAGCCGTAAAAAGAATCTTTCGCTACTTAAAAGGGACCTCTAAAATGAAATTGGAATTTTCATCCGATAGTAAACTAGAATTGGAAGGTTATTGCGATGCCGATTGGGCAAGTGACGTGGACAATAGACGATCATGTACGGGGTATGTTTTCGTTTCACAAGGAGGAGCGATATCCTGGAATAGCAGACGTCAAACCACCATAGCTCTATCGTCAACAGAAGCTGAGTATATGTCCTTATCAGCAACCACTCAAGAAGCACTATGGTTGAAGCAATTCCAATCTGAATTTTCAATTGAAAATGACCAGGTGATGACTATAAATTGTGATAACAAAAGCGCGATAAATTTAGCATCAAGTGACGGTTATCGAGCGAGATCAAAACATATAGACATCAAACATCATTTCGTTAGACAAAAGCTACAAGATGGAATCATTCGGATAAATCATGTTGGAACTGAAAACATGACAGCAGATATTCTAACTAAAGCTTTATTCAAAATGAAACACAATGACTGCCGAGAAAAAATGGGATTGGTGATTCTAAGCGGTTCTAGTGGGGGTGTTGAAAAGAAAGAACACTGTTGAATCGCCAATATATAATATCACTCAGTTGGTATGAGATCACACTGTTGGTGTGACATCATACAGTTGGCATGACTGCTAAGGATTGTAACCACATATTTCTGTTCTGTCAAAGTGTATATCGAGCACGTTTTCTATTATATATGTAATGTAAATAAATACGTTTATTCTTATATTCAATATAAACTACTGTATATGAACTCTGTGTTTTACTGCTAACGCACCTAAAACCAACAGTTAGAACTCGGACAATAAAAATAAAAATTCTTGACAAAAGTTCAAAGTAAAAATAATAAATGACCAACGACACATCTGAGTAAAGCGGGTTGCAAAGATTTAGGGTTTGTTAATTATATATATTTTTTTGTCGTCCGATTTTTCAGAGCTTCCAAGAAAGGGTTAGAACTCGAATAATTTCCTGATAAAAGTTTAAAGTCTATTCTTTTAACCCCCCCCCCCCCCCCCGAAAAGCATGGTTTGATATTTTTTATAGTTTCGTAGAAAAAAATTCATAAAGTTAGTCGATTTTTTGTTAGGTCGCTTCATCCATATTCATAATTCCTCGCATACATGCTCACACTCACGCAAGCCACGCTTTCAATTATACCCACTCCAGTTACTCATTGGACATCCACGCAACCATTATTTCTAATATTTAACAAATATGGCGTTACGATAATCCTAAAAAAATAATTTAGTTTTCAAACTTCTGTTCTTTTAATTGTTTAGAACCAAGAAAATCTTCAGATAGCAATTACGTAACAATCGATTTAAAACCACTGCCTGATCAACAAAAAACCAAACCACAATTACCAGTTTTATTCGTGAAAGATACTACATCAAAGAATATTACCGAAATTATACAAAGTAGTAATTACGCTCAGAATTCAAAACAGAATAACTCAAACAATACTGACCTAATACAGCGGACTTATTCATCGAAAAATATCTCCTCTCAAACTAGCCTAACTTCACTGGCAAAAAACCAACGTCCAAAATCATTATTAGTCGGCGAAACTTCGAATTCATCGAAAAATATTTGCATGCGATCAAAATCCGTTGATGATAACTCCGGTAAAAAGAAATTAAAAAGTGTTAAAGTGAAATTTGATAAATTAACACCAACATCTAGCTTAGAAAAACTAACAAAACTAAAAGAGAAACTATTAAATGCTAGTACAGACAGTCGTGAACTACCCACAAATAATTTAGACTCAGATGATGAAAGTACACCCCTGGTTTCTGATATTTCAACCCCCTCAATCGGTCCTGGTACGCCTTCAAAATGTCAATTAGTCAGTCCGGTTAATTCTCAATTTTCCTCTCCCGAAGCCGAACACAAGAACCTAACTGATTCAACGGATTTTAGTCCTGTTTCTCCGATTGACACGGGTGCTTTGTTGTCCCAATCGTGTTTAGAAGGAGGGAATAACGCCCCGTTAAATGATAGTAGTCCTGTGGATTTTTATCTAACACCACCGCAAACTAGCGCACATACAGCACGATGTAGTAATCTAAGCGGTACGTCCAGTAAGATTTCGTTGTCGAATTATTTGGAAGCGAGCACAACGGATAGTTTGGGAAGTGTGAATAGTTTTTCCAATGAGTTTTCGAGGAAGAGAACTTCGTCGAATGCTAGTATTTTATCGCGACAGGATGCATTGGATGCCGAAGAGAAGATTTGAACAGAAATTATTAGATTCTAATTTATTTTTAGTATAGTTTTTCGAATGAATTTTCGCGGAAGCGAACCTCGTCAAATGCCGAAGAGAAAATGTGAAATTTGAAAGAAATTTACGACGTCTCTTTATTAGATTTTATTTTCCTAGTAACTTATACAAAACAAGATTAGAAGTATATGGGTAAATCCTTATATAGACCACTTTGACATTTCGCGGAAAGTTGGCAACACAATATCTTTAATACAATTATAATTTATGTGAGCACTAGAAGACACTTTCCTGAAAATTTTATGAAAATCGAATAAATAATGTAGCCACAATGATTTAAAAAAAAAAATGTGATTTTTTTCTCGATAAGTTGGCAACACTGTATTTTTCGAAACGATAAGTTAGTGAATGTTTTGTTTATAAACTATTTTGTGTTTCTCCATGTTTGTTTTTTTCTTACTTTCGTCCATTTTACTCCTGTCTTCCTTTTTTTTGTCTTTTCTTCCAAAATTCTTGAAATCTCTGCCGATTCTTCTCTTCTCTTCACCTCCTTTCAATCTATTTCCGTTTCTTCTATGTTTTTTTTTATCTTAGGGCCTTATATATAAATATATACTTTATTTTTATATATATATATATATATTTTGACATTTTTGTTTTAATTTACATTATTTTGCATTTTATTTTATACATATTTTACTTTTGGTAATGCATTTACTAAAAACAGTAATAATACTGTGTAATTTTATTTATTTTAATTTTTTTTTATATTAAATTCTTAGTAAGTCCTTATTTATTTATAATATTTTACTATTAAAAGGACCTTAAAAAATCAACCTAACTTTATTTACAAAACATGCATTCGCTAATTTTACGTTTTGTACATGAAAATTTCCCCAATAATCATGTATTAATTACTAATAATTATGTCAACTTTGAGTTTTGTTTTGAAATGACCGAATTTAGAATACTTAAGCATTGTTAAAGTAAAGTATTTTTTACTGCAATACTTTTTAATCCGCTCCTGTATTACTCTATATATTTAAATAAAAAGTTGTTTCCAAAAATAAACAAAATAATTATTACTTTTCTATTAGAATATTGTACGTATTTCATTCGTTTTCTATGACAAGCAAAAATCGACCTTAATCATTTATTAAATATAGATAAATATCGCGTAAGATTTGCTTATTAATATGTGTTTATAGAAAATAAATTTTATTGTTCAAACTAGTTTGGTTGAGTTTTATTTGATTTTTATGTTAGTTGCAAGTTAGTCGAGGTTAGTAATTGCGTCGCGACGGTAAAGATTGCAAATTTGTCTGCATTTTAAGAACATTTCTGTGATAAATATGTGAATTTTTAATATTACGCGAGTGTTAATATATCTTAAGTACATTTTAAAAGATTCTACGCAGGAATATTTTCAGCAGGACTCATTTATTTAGGTTATAAGTTAGTAAAACGGTAAAAACTTGCTAATTCGTTTGCATTACGCGAGTGTTAATATGTATTAAAGACATTTTGAGAACTATTATCGTATGTAGCAGGATTTCAGCAGGACTAAAACAGGATATTTGTGATAAATATATATGTAATATGTGAATTTTTAATATATCGCGAGTGTTAATATATACTGGGTGTCCCATTTTAATCCGCCACCTGCAATAACTTTAAAATCGTGCACCGGACAAAAAATGTTTCGAATAAAAAGTAAATGGTTTCGAGGGGGACATCTGATGCAAAGATCCTTGTCCCCTCCGGACCCCCTGGGGGGCGGGAAAGGGGGGCAACTTTGAAATCTTAAATGAAACACTCTATTTTTTATTGTAGATTCTGATAGGCCATTAAAAAGTATGTAAATTTTATTTTAAGACTTTTTGTTTATCTTTGATAGATGGCGCTGCAAACAACATTTTTTTTCTCAGTTTATCAGTTTTCAATTTGAAAAAAAAGGTGTAACTAAGTACGATATTCAAGTTCTTTTCAGTTCTTTGGGAAGAGGGGGGGGGCAAGGGTCACTGAATCAGATATCCCCTCGAAACCATTAGCTTAAAGTTATACCCCTCGAAACCATTAACTTAAAGTTAATGGTTTCGAGGAAGATATTTGATGCAGTGACCCTTGCCCCCCCTCTTCCCAAAGAACTGAAAAAATCTTGAATATCGTACTTAGTTACACTTTTTTTTTCAAATTGAAGATTGATAAACTGAGAAAAAAAATGTTGTTTGCAGCGCCATCTATCAAAGATAAACAAAAAGTCTTTAAATAAAATTTACATACTTTTTAATGGCCTATCAAAATCTACAATAAAAAAATAGGGTGTTCCATTTAAGATTTCAAAGTTGCCCCCCTTTCCCGCCCCCCAGGAGGTCCAGAGGGGGCAAGGGTCTCTGCATCAGATGTCCCCCTCGAAACCATTTACTTTTTATCCGAAACATTTTTTTGTCCGATGCACGATTTTAAAGTTATTGCAGGTGGCGGATTAAAATGGGACACCCAGTATATTAAAGACATTTTGAGAACTACGCAGCAGTATTTCAGCAGGACTGGTGCCAAGATTGACAGGACTAAAACAGGAATTCTCAAGGTATGAAAATATATTGATTTATTATTGAATATCGATTTTAAATTACTGTGTTTTAATTGAAATACTTAGATCGCAATAGATTTCTTTCTAGAATATTATATTTGGAATATTTTTTTCCAGTAAAAATGTGTAACTAACAAAACTAAACAAGTTATTATTTCGAAAGAAATTTATGTTTACTCGGAATATACATATATAAAAAAAAGTAATTTAGTAAGTTTATAATTATTTTTATTAAAAGCAAATATATTTAAAATAATATTAATTACATGCGTTAGACAAAAAAATGTATTTTGATTTTTTTTTGTATTACTTTTCATATAAGTTAAGTTAAATAAAGATCGATAATTTTTAATAATTTTTTTAATAAAATTCTGGTAGTTTAAATATAACAGTAGTCCGGTCCTGTATATCTAAATTTATTTTTTGAAATATTATTTGAAAAATATATATTGGAATTTTAGTTTACGTAAGAACAATTAAGAGTTCTGTATATTAGCAATGTCCTTGAAAAAATTTTGGAAGTTAATTTTTTTCGTGTGTATGTCTCGGTATATTTTAATTAAATTAAATTTGAATTTTTGTCTCTGAATGAATTTTTTGTATTTTTACCGAAATATACATGAATTTTTTTTTGTAAATATTTTAATATTGTTTGTACCGCATGTGTGTTATAGTATTTGTAAAATTATCGTGTATTTGCTATGATATAAACTGAAAATTGTTTTGAAACTAGCTTTTTCGAAAATTTATTGAAATATTTTCACGGTTGGCAAAAGTTGGTGTTAGTCAGTTAAGATGTTTCGGACATGTAGAGCGAATGTCTAATGAACGTTTAGTTAAAAAGATTTATTTGAATGATTTTGATGGTATACGTTTGCAGGTGGACGTCCGATGAGTAGTTGGAGTGATGTATGATTGAGAGTGTTTTGCGTAAGCCAAAGTTTCCAAGTAGTAGGAATAAAAGAGCATGCTATGAGAGGAATTATGAATGTGGGTGAAGCGAAAGTTGTTTGTTTGGATAGGAATGTTTGGAGGAGACGGATTACGGAATGATGAAAAGAGTTTGTGCCACACGCTGTTGGATACATGGCGTGATTGTGTAATAATGTATGTATGTATAATAGGTATGATTTACGCCACGAGAAAATGGCATTGAACAAAAAATACTTAATAATTTCGCTGTAACTGATGATTAAATTTAGACTTTCGCTTAAGATGATGGAACCATTTTAAATTTTGTCAAGTTTTCTTTGCCATAAATTGAAGATATGTTTTGCAAATCTCAATAAAATACTTAATAATTTCGCTGTAACTGAAAATTAAAATTCGAAATAATATCTTTGTAGGTATAATAATAATACAATTTAATTTTTTTCTTTATTTCAAATATTTGTCAAATATTTGATTTAATTACCACGAAATAAACCAAAAAAAATAATTATGGACATTTTTCAATTGATATACATTTTCCCCGTGAATTTCTCGCATAACCTTCATCGCAATAACAACCCTTATTACAAGTTTTATTAATTATATCGCATTCTTCTCCCAAGTTTTCACAGGTGGTTTGACATGCACTTCCGCATTCGTAGTGTTCGTGACGTTTTTTGCATTTGATTTTTGGTTCCTCTACAAAATCTAAAAAAAATATATTAATAATTAATAAAACAAGATTAGAAGTATATGGGTAAACCCATATATAGACCACTTTGACATTTCTCGGAAAGTTGGCAACACTGTATTTTAATAAAATTATAATTTATGTGGGCACTAGGAGAAACTTTTCGGAAAATTTTATCAAAATCGAATAAATAATGTAGCCACAATGAATTTTTAAAAACTTTAGTAATTTTTTTCTCAGAAAGTTGGCATCACTTGAAAAAAATAAAACCACATGATTATCTTGGGCACTAGACAAATTAATCCTGAAAATTTCATTAAAATCGGTTGAACCGTCTAGGAGGAGTTGCGGCCACAAAATTTTGACTTACGACCGAGCGAGCTGACGACGCACATCCATACACCCACATAAACTAAGTTCAGATTTGTCATCTAGAGGCTATAAGAGGGATTTTTATATACAATTTTTTTTTTTTTTGAAAATGTTACAGACACCGTACCAAACGCTATACCACTTTTTCCTTGCAGTCAAAGTGGTAAAAATAGTAGTAACATTTTACTATAAAAAATCTGTAATTTTATTTTACTATAAATATTCTATATTTCTAACTCAAAATTCTGCTAATTTTGTACGTTGATGTATGGTAGTGAATGTTGTGTTTGGCTGCAAAAGCTTAAACGGAAAATGACTGCTGTGGAAATGAGATTTTTACGTGGGATATGTGGTGTAAATAGGAGAGATCGGGTACGAAATAGATTAGTGTATGATGAGTGTGAAATTGAAAAAAATGTTGTAGCAAAAGTTGTCCCGTGTTAGAGTCAGTTAAGCCTGATAAAGGGATTTATTGAAAATAATAGCGAATAAATTTTACTCGGGCATTTTTGAACTGGAATACATCTGCCCGAATTATCTCGGGCGTAATTCTCATCGCAGTAACAATCGTCATTACATCGGACATTTACTATCGGACATGTTTCATTGTAATTATCACATGTTGTCTGACATGCACTTCCACATTCATAGTGTTCATGGGGTTTTCGGCATTCCACTTCTGTTCCTAAAAATATTCAAATTTATTCTATTAGCAAAGTGAAATATATTATAGGGTGTCCGTAAAATCGATAATTTTACATCTAAAAAGTCTCAGAAATAATATATTTTGCATGTTTTTACGAAAGTAACAGGTTTCTTTACACATCAGAAATTTTCGAAAAACGCGTGTAAATTACCGATTTTCAAATGGGTATAACTCGGCCAATTTTGAACGAATTTGAATGAAATTTTGAGTCTGAAAAAGTTTCAAGTTTCATTTTTAAGGTCATGTAAGATATGTATCATTTGAACGATTCTGTCTCCCCACCACACCCCGCAGAAAAAAAACATGTTTTGAGTTAAAAAATTGTCAAATTTTCACATGTATAGCATACAAAAAAAAAAATGTTGACGCAATTTACCAAACGGGCATAAAAATTCAAACATTTTTACGTAAATTTTGCTTAATTTCAAGGACTTACAATGCTTTTATGCAAAGTTATGATTTTTTTAGAAATTTACCCTGCATTTTGGTTCAAATGATCCATATTTTTGCATGACTTCACAGATGAGACTTCACATTTTTTCTGACACAAAATTTGACACATATATATATTCTAGTCCTAAAGTCAAAAACTACGAAGGTTTTAATCGAAATATATTTTTTAGAAACTTTTTAGATGATGCTTTTATTTTGATTTTTTATATAACGTTTATCATAAAAATAAAACGGCTTTAGGTTATAGTTCTGTATTAATATTTATTAATAATCGACGTTTCGACGATCTCAGCGTACATCTTTATCAGGAAAATTAATACAAATGATATTTATATTAAATAAACAGAACATAGAAACAAGTAAAAAGTTGAAAGTGGCTATTTATGCATACGGTATGTATACGCAATTGGCTATTTATACATACAGTATTTTTACGCAACTGGCTATTTAGGCTAGGTTAGGTTAGTAGGTTGGTTTAGGTTTTTTTTTTTTTTAGTATGTATAAATAGCAAATTGCGTATACATACCGTATGTATAAATAGCCTTATCCAAAAAAGTTTGTCATTTGAAGATAATGTTGTGAATTTAATTTTTTTTTTTCAAAAAATTTACCATTTTTATTAAGTTAAAGTTATTAGACAATATAATGTAGGTAAACTTTTCACTGTGGTAAACCGTGAAAGTGAAAGAAAAAATTTGTAATATATTAATGAAAAATAATTACCCGAAACTGCTTGTAAATTTTATTATGAACAACAACAGATTAAGTAACAGTAACAAGATTAACAAAAATGAAAATGTTAATTACTGTTCTTTAACATATGTAAAAGGGTTATCAGAACCATTACGGAAAATATTAACCCGTGACAACACACAAATCTGTTTTAAATACAACAAGACAGTTGAGGGTATATTATCAACAACCAAACATCCGACACCTATACTTTCACAAAGCCATTTAATATATGAACTGCAGTGCAAAAATTGCCAAGCTACATATACCGGCCAGACTATGCAATATATTAAAAAACGCATCCAGCAACATAAGAATGATGTTAAAAAGAACGCAGACAAACCAATAGCGAGACATTGCATCGATTTCATTCATCAATTCGATTTTGATAATATCAAAATTCTTGATAAAGAAAACGTACTAAACAAAAGGTTAACAAAAGAGATGGTTTATATAAAAATTAATAAAAATAATATTAACATACAACAGGACGTGGAGAATTTAAGCGCGTCATATGGTAACATCTTAGAATTTATAAAAAATCAAAAAACCTGAAACATCCAGTTTGTTTTCAATTATGTTTCAGTCTGTTATATACAACGGTTGTGTACACATCAATTTTGTTTTTAAATTCTTGACATTTTTGTATTTATATTTATTTTACTTTTAATTTATTTATATTTTATTCCTGACTTGTGATTGTATTATTATTTTACACGGTGACAAATTGAATAATTTTAATTTAATAATTTTATATATTGTACCGAGCTGCGATTGAAACCATATAAATGTTTAATTTTTGTTCAAACATATTAGCGTAAGTAACTTTTTATTGTAAAAAATATTTTTGTACTTATTCTGTTGTTGGTTAATTACTAATAAGTTACTTTGTCATAATATTGTAGATTTGCTTGAGGAAGGTATGCTGAATATACCGAAACTAGTCGCATGCTAACAAACTAGAGCATTTTTATTTGACCTTTTTCCTGTCATCTTATATACTAAAATAAAAATTAATTATTGGTGTAACGTCGTATTATTTTGTATTAGTTGTGAAAAAATAAAATAATTTTTAGATTACGGACATTAACATATTAAACTATTTTAAAATCAATTTTATTTATTGACGTACAATTGTTATACATTTAAATATTAATTTCAATCTTAATTTCAAACTGTATTGTATGTATTGTATTGGATTGTTTTTCATTGTGGACAAAATTTCTAAATACTTGTATGATTAATATCACACAGAATTCTCTACCATTGTAAGTATCTAATAATTTTGTACATTGTAATTACAAATATAATTGACTGTAATATAACATAAATATAAATTTTACAATAAACAGGTAGCCTGATGAAGGAGACAAGTAACCTCCGAAAGCTTGCAACGTATACAATGAATTGAGTTTGTTAATTTCATATTCTGTATTTGACTTCTAATCCCAATAACATCCTAATCAACATTTATATAAAGTCAACATTAAATATTATATATATATATATATATATATATATATATATATATATATATAGTTATTTGAATAATTACAATTATTCAATACTCTGCTAATACTCTGCTTCACGCGATTAATATTCTAACTCAAATATATATATATATATATATATATATATATATATATATATATATATATATATATATATATAATATTTCTAACTAAACAACAAATATAAACATTAACAATTTCAAGTTTATTTAATGTTAATAAAATTAGTTGTTTTCTTTAAAACTATTCACAAAAGTGTAGAGATAAAAATATCAATAAAACAAAATTCTACAGAAACAGAGACTAAAAACTGGGGATTTTCCCAAATGTAATAAAAATTTATATACAAGGTTATTGGTGTAGGAAGGACAACCTTGAAAATTATTGTTTTCTTTTTAATTAAACTGCTTGATAATTTATTCTTAATTATATCTATATTTTTATATTTCTTCAAATTCTGAAATAGACACAGTTTTTTCGTCAAGGGACACATTTGAAAAAATAAAATACTACTGAAAACTACTTCTAATGGTATAATTGTTTCCTGTTTTTGTTGTAAAAGTTCAAAAAAATAAAAAAACGGGAAGGCAAACGATTTCCTTATTAGATTAGTAAATTTTGTACAATTTTTAGAGTAAATTTGAGATAAACAACTTGAAATTTTATTTATGATTGAAAATAATTTAAATACATTTAAACAATTTTCAGTTTGATCAAAACTTTAATACAATCTAGAATATTTTGCAGAGTTCATATAAATTCATATTGAAAATTTTTCTATTGGCTACAAATAATTTTTACAAATAAATATTCGGCCTGATTCTCTAACAGTTGCTAAGTTTTAGCAACGTTGCTAACAACTCTAACCAATAAGAACAAATATAATAGCTATCATTTTGATTTTTTGTTTAGTGTCAGCTAATATTATTGGCTAATGTTTTTAACAACGTTGTTAAAACTTAGCAACTTCGTTAGAGAATTAGGGTGATTGTAACTACTGAAGAGTTTTTAATAAACTTTGCTTCATATTCTTTCTCTTGTATTTCGTCTTCCACAACCACATACGGCAATCTTTCTTCCAGATTGGAGCGATATCTGATGCGGTATAGCGTGTGCCCTGAAAGGTCAGCATTTCGTCATAAACCATAAATGGTTCGTAGGAATTAATTTGTTTTGTCCAAATATTAAATATCAGATGGTTTTGCATTGGATTTTCGGATGGAGTATCCGGTTTTTGTCGTCAGTTGCTTCTTCAGACTAAAATTTAAATTTATGTTTATTTTTAATTCATTTTGTTTGTAATTTATATTTTTTTTAATGTTATTATTATTATTTATTAAAGTATAATTATGAAATATTTAATCATTCTAAAACTTATTAAAAAAAATATTAGTCAAATATTTTTCAAATACCTTTATTTGCTGATAATGAGTGACGCCATTAGTAAATGAATGTGATTCTCTGACTTTACAGTCAGGATTCAAGAAACAAATATCTAATGTAGACATTGATTTTCGTGGCGAATTTTGTGAGGCAATTGAATAATTATTCATTTTTTCTGGTTTTTCGCAGAAGTTGAATTCTTATAAAATGTAGAAAAATCTACTTGCGACTAATTTTCTGTATGAAATTTTGTCAGATATAAAAAAAAGTCATTCAACGCTTTTTTTTATCAACAAACAAACGAAACGCACGCGTATATGATTTTTGTTAGATATTAAAAAAAAAAAAATTTATAAAAAATTGTTCATGAATGTCACTTGGTGAAATTAATATAATAATATTCTAAAGTTGAGACGACATTTTCTCAAAATTTCTGAGTAACTTGTGAAATGTTTGAGAAAATGTCTCAACTTTAGAATATTAAAAATTTTATAGTAAAAAATCTTCCAGAACTCATAATATTAAAATAAAATGGCTTTGTAATGGTAGTTCTGTATTAATAATTGGAGATAAATATTTTCTGTTCTTTCACACAATATGTGTTAGAAAATCTTAAAAGATATTGTAATAATTGCAAAACTCAATTAATATTCATAGTAGATTGTGATAAAGACAAGCAATAGAAATTTATAAAAAAAAAAAAATGAAATTTGGCTTATAATACAAAATACATATTTTTTAAATCACTTGGAATTTTGTATTTTAAGATATACAGTTTTGGAGGTTTAATAAATAAAACGAAATGGGCTTAAATAATGAAAATATATTTAATTTCTATTAAAACTTGGTATAATTGTCTGATGGGACAGTACTCAGCATTTCCATTATATCATGATCATCGTCAAATAATCGACCACTATCATATCTTTGTATCCTTTCTAGATATTTCCTGAAAAATTAATAATGAACATTTTTAGTCAACATTGTAAAAAGTTTTTCTGCTAATTTTACAATAAAAGTAAATGGGTAACAAAGTTGCCTTGAATTATTATGTAATTTTATATAGAACTTAATTTTGCATAGCATGTAATATTTAACAAAAAAAATCATGTGGTTTTTTTTTCCAGTGATGCAACTTTCCGAGAAAAAAATTACTAAAGTTTTTAAAAATTCGTATTAGCTACGTTGGCCGATTTTGATCAAATTTTCAGAAAAGATTTCCCTAATGCTTCCATTATATATAATTTTATTAATATCCAGTGTTGCTAACTTTCCGAGAAAAAAATTACTAAAGTTTTTAAAAATTTATATTGGCTACATTATTTATCCGATTTTAATCAAATTTTCAGAAAGGATTTCCCTAATGCTCCTATTAATTATATAATTTTATTAATATCCAGTGTTGCCAACTTTCCGAGAAAAAATTACTAAAGTTTTAGAAAATTCATTATGACCACTATTTAACCGATTTTAATCAAATTTTCATAAAAAATTCTCCTAGTGCCTAAATAAATTATGCAATTTTAACAAAATACAGTGTTGCCAACTTATCGAGAAAAAAAATTTTTTTTAAAAATTTATTGTGGCTACATTATTTATTCAATTTTCATCAAATTTTCAGGAAAGTTTCTTCTAGTGCCCACATAAATTATAATTTTATTAAAGATATTGTGTTGCCAACTTTCTGAGAATTGTCAAAGTGATCTATATATGGGTTTACCCATTTACTTTTAATCTTGTTACATTAATTTCTTAGTATTATCATTTGTGTAATAATACATAATGTTTTATGTAATTAATACAATTAAAATATATAAATATTTCACATAAAAGTTAATTTTTGGTTAAATTTGTAAAATTTAATCTTTGTGGCCCGTAATTTTTATTGTAAAATTAGCAGAAAAACTATTTACAGTGTAGAAATCCTCTATTATAGAATATTTACCTAAATGCTCGCTGAATTACTATAGCAGCGTGATTTTGAATATCACGCATAATTTCGTCATAATCCTGTAATTCTGCCAAATTATCTTCTTCTTCTGGTATCACTTCTTCTTCTACATCCGATTCTTCTTCTTCTATTTCTTCAAATTTACAAGAGGCGGCTTCATCCTTACAGGTTTTTTCGAGATAAAATTTCAATAATTTTCTTGTATAATATCCTTTGTAAGCGGCCTAAACATATTTAAAAAAAAAAAACCGATGAATATTTTACTGATTAAAACAAGAAATATTCGTAATGAACTGGTAATCGGTAATTTTTAACCAAATTAAAAAATACCGGTTATAGTTTGGTTATTACATACATACATACATACACAATTACGCCATGTACCCAAATAAGGGTGTGGCACAAACTCTTTTTATCATTCCGAAATTAGTCGCCTCCAACTATTCCTATCCAAACAAGCAACTTTCGCACTTTTATCCACATTCATAATTTTTCTCATACATGCTCTTTTATTCCTACTACTTGGAAACTTTCGCTCACGCAAGCCTACTCTCTCAATCATACCACTCCAACTACTCATCGGACGTCCACCTGCAAACGTATACCATCAAAATCATTCAAATAAATCTTTTTAACCAAACGTTCATTAGACATTTGCTCAACATGTCCGAACCATCTTAACTGACTCTAACACGGGGCAACTTTTGCTACAACATTTTTAACGAATTTCACACTCATGATACACTAGTCTATTTCGTACCCGATCTCTCTTATTTACACCACATACCCCACGTAAAAATCTCATTTCCACAGCAGTCATTTTCCGTTTATGCTTTTGCAACCAAACCCAACATTTACTACCATACATCAATGTAGGCACCAAAACTGCATTATATATACTCAAGCGGGCTTTTTTGGACACATTTACATTTTTAGCAAAAGTTCCCAAAAAGCACCCAAAGTAGGTACCTTACAACAGCAGCATTTACTCTCCTTTCAATTTCACGATCAAAACGGCCATCTCTAGACATTCAACACACCTCATGCATGTCTTTGATTGTACCTCGCGAACTGTTTGCTTGGTGAAGCCTAATTTAGCATCGCTTAATGTTACTAAAACGTTGTAATAGCGTTTCAATTGAAGTATACGCCGATGGATGTAGTCTTTTTCGATTTTAGATACGTTTAAGACAATATGAATATATTTCGCTTTATGTTCGCTTAGCCATTGTACTGTTTTTAATGCCTTATCGGAATCGTCGCCTGTTTATTGATAGAAATATTTAGTAAAAAGTTAAAAAAAATATGTTTCAACTTATATGCATACCATATATTATATATGATTTTTTCTTATTAATGTTGACGTCTTTTATTTCAGTTTTAATCGATTTTTTATCATCAAGTTTTAATATTAATGAACCTATTATTTTTGGATTTCTCAGGTATTTATAACAAATTCAATAAGTATCTAATTATTTTGAAATATTTGTTCCAAGTTCTTTTACTTAAATAGATATTACACAAATTTCTACTCTTGAAAAATCAGAAATATATTTTTCGGTGTTTTTAAGAAATTTAACTAACCCTTTGCTAACCCTTATAGTTTTCGAGATATTTACGAAAAACTAATTTTTTTAAGTTTGTACATATCGTATATTATATTGTTATTTGTACAAAATATATTAATTTATTGGGGTAAAAGCAACTTTGCACTAAGATAATTTTAAAAATTGAAGAAATTTTTTGTCCAAAGAAAACCGTGTTAATTATAAAAATAGATAAAAATTATAACTTTATTAGAAATGTACCATATTTTAAAATTTAATTAAAATTTAATTAAAATAATAATATTGTAAAAAAAATTTTTAGAACTCATTATATTAAAATAAAACGACTTTAAGTTATAGCTCTGTATTAATATTTATTAATAATCGACGTACGCAACGTATATACGTGTCTTCATCAGGAAAACTGATGCAAATGACATTTACAGTAAATAAACAGAACATAGAAACAAGTTACTAGGTAACAAAATAAGTAACTAGATCACTATTATCTAAAGACTTTTATTTTAAAATAATAACGCTAAATACTCTGCTAAATACGTATTTCGGAAGTTAAGCTTTTATTCTTAGGTATTATTTTAATTAAATTTGTTAGTTTAAGAAATTTGTTCTAAATTTATTATATTTATAAATTTTCTCCGCAACAGATTATTATATATTTAGTTGGTTATTGAGTTGATGTTTTGTTTACTTTTTTTTTTTAATAAAAATAGAACCGTGACTTCTTTGCCCATGGAAGCAACCGTCTTCCAAGCAAATGGGAAGCAGTTATTAAAGTAGATGGTGACTACGCTCCAAAATAATTATTTAAAAATGTTATTGTTGAATTTTTATGTTTCTTGTTTCATAATAAATATTGTTTAAAAAACGCCTGATAATTATTCACCAACCATATATTTTGGATATGTACTTACTTGACAATGTCACGAATGTTCTGTTCAGATCGTACAAAATTACGGTAAAGTGGTGCAACAGCTCCATTATCCATTCCCTTAGCGATATATTCTCGAATTCTACTTTTTACGGATGACGGTAAATCGCAAACACTTGTTGGTCGAACCCCAAACATTCGGATACAGTTGAAGAAAACGGACATGCCAAGTGTTTTATTATAATCGATGGCATTACTATTTTCCGGTACTATATGAATCACACGACTAAATGTAGTTAACATTCGTACGGAACTTTCCAATTTTTTTCCAGGTAGACAATTTATAAGAACGGCTACACCTTTACCCTGTGTTAAGTCCATTAAATCTCTTTCCCAATTTTTATCGTTATGACATAGTATTTGATGTTCACTTAGCTGTGATAAAAATAATATTAAGTCTTATGTAGATTACATGTTTATAAGCAATAACTTTACTACGATTTTTTTATTCCGGAGCAAAATCGAAATTAAACAAATAATTATTTAAATAAAAAAAAATTAATATACCACGTTTTTAAAACAGATTAAAAAGTATAAAATAATTTCTCCTAGGAAAACCCGGGACTCATGCAATAGATAATAGTAACGAGTGCGCCCCACGTTTTAAATATTTATTGTCTGGTTTTTAGTCTGTGTTCTGTAATTTCTGTATGAGTTGTTTGTCTGGATAGGAATGTTTGGAGGAAACAAATTGCGGAATAATGTTTGTGCCCTTTTGAGTACATGGTGTGGTTGTGTATATATGTTAATATTGCATTGTCATCCAGTTTAAAGTTTCAAGTCTCTAGCTCATTTACGGGATAGTGGAAAGAGTTTGTGTCACACACTTTTTTTGTATATGTATGTTAATATTGCATTGCCATCCAGTTCTAAGCTATGTTTAAAGTTTCAAGTATCTAACTTCTCGGAAAGTTAGTTTAAAATCGATTCCAAAATTTGTACCGAACCGACAAACAAATAGACAGGAAGGAAAACGTGTTAATAAAATTAATAAAGTAATTAAAGTGTTAAAATACAATGATTAGACAATATGAATACGACTAGTCCTGATGAATATCAATATATTATAAATGTAAACAATAACATTTTGTTTGGTGTCTCTTGAAACTTCTCGCTTGCATTTTATATCTCCAACCGTTTCGACAGACTAAATTCATTTGTTTGCATTTATAGTTTATGTCTACCCTTGGGACTATTATTTGACCTTATTGTATGTTACTATTCTATTACGATTTACGAACAAGATTTCGATTTTTCTTTGGATTAAATTTTCTTACCATTAACATTCTTGGAAGTAGCCTAATTTTCTGTAACTCTGATTCTACAGTCGTATAAATATTACAACCAATATAAAAAGCAATATTAATAAGGGCTTGACCAAAATTACTGGCTCCATTATGAATAAATATATCATCTCTAGGTTCCGCATATACCAGTTCCATCAATACATAATACGCCTGAAACATATTCATATTTAACTTAATAAAAAATCTTTCAGAACTCATTATATTAAAATAAAAAGGCTTTAAGTTGTAGTTCTTTATTAATATAAATCAATATTAATCTTCTTTTTTATTCCTTGTATGTATTTATTTATGAAAAGAGCTTATAAGGAACGTGTATTTTTTAACATCAGTTTGTTAGTTTGTTATTAGATAATAATATTATTACATAATAATATTATGTAATAACAGACTAACAAACTGATGTTATAAAATTCATACACCAGAACACACGTTCCTTATAAGCCCTTTCCATAAATAATATTTCAATAATAATTGCAAGACCCATCAATATT
The DNA here is from genome assembly GCA_963966155.1 of Clivina fossor. NCBI lineage: Eukaryota > Metazoa > Arthropoda > Insecta > Coleoptera > Carabidae > Clivina > Clivina fossor. Next base: position 1,383,162 of record OZ014562.1, on the reverse strand, counting down.
AACAGTAGATTGATATAAAGAAAAAATACCTTACTAAAAATAAACATTTTTTTCTTTTAATGTAACCATAGATATTTAAAAATATCAGTAAATATTAACATAGTAAAAAATCTTATAGAACTTATTATATTAAAATAAAACGGCTTTAGGTTGTATTTCTGTATAATATCTATTTAACAATCGACGTTTCGACCAAATCAACGTACGACTTTATCAGGAAAAAAAAGATACAAATGATATATACAGTAAATAAACAAGACATAGAAACAAATTATTAGTTATCAAATAAGTAACTAGATTATAAAATTTTATAAATTATTAATCAAAGAAAGGATTTTATGAATTTTATGATCTAGTTACTTATTTTGTTACCTAGTAACTTGTTTCCATTTTCTGTTTATTTACTGTAAATACCATTTTTTTTTTTATATTGTTAATTACATATGGCGTATTATATATTAGGTTACAGTATTTTTTTTTTAATCACCACTAATTTAATTAGTTTATCAAAATTAATTAATGGCGATTTAAGCAAAAAAAAACAAAAATACTATAATCTAATTATTTGTATCAGTTTTTCCTAATGAAGATGTACGTTGAATTCATCGAAACGTCGATTATTAATAAATATTATACAGAACTACAACCTATAACCGTTTTATTTTAATATTGATATTTATTTAAAATCTTAAAGACCTTGTACAAATAATAATAAAAAGAAAGCTTACCAATGAATATACATAAGGAATAGTAGCTCCATCAACAAAATTAATATGATCAGGTAGAGTCCATTTAAAATCAGGATCTGCTTCTAAATTTCTTGTTTCTAAATTTCTACGAGCAATACCCATAATTCTTTTACCAGTTGCATCAATGCCAGAGTAATCCACTAGACCAATTTTTACCGTATTACTTTCGTCCAAGTTTGACATTAAATCATTTGTGTTGTAACCGATGCATTTGATTTTGCATGGCAAAGCTTTACTGCAAATATATTTTAAGGTATGAATTCGAGATAATAATTTGCCAAAGCTAATATAAATAAATAAATAAATATATATATATATATATATATATATATATATATATATATTTATGTATATAGGTATACATGTATTAGGTTTCAAATAAAGCTTTGAATTATTTATAGAAAGAATTAGCAAGGTGTGTATGTTTCTAAAAAAAGTCTTAACGAAAAGCATAAAAAGAAATAAGAGAACATAAACTCGAACTTCAAATAAGTAAACGTAAAAAAAAATTAGTAAAAAATTTTTCGGAACTTATTATATTAAAATAAAACTGCTTTAGGTTAAAGATCTGTATTAATATTTATTTAAAATCGATGTTTCGACGAACTCCACGTTCGTCTTCCTCAGGGTAAATGATATAAATGACTTTCACAGTAAATAACAAAACATATGAACAAGTTGTTAGCTAGTAACTTGTTTCTATGTTTTTTATTTATTGTAATGTCATTTAAATCATTTATCCTGATGAAGACGGCCGTTGATTTTCATCGAAACATCGATATTAAATAAATATTAATACAGAAATTTAACCTAAAGCAGTTTTATTTAGTATGAAAAACCTGAATAAGTAAACAAGCTTATTAAATAACACGTTACTTAATTTTCAAATTGTTTAAAATTATAGTTTGTTAAAACTAACTTATTTTACAAACCTAATATTTTGTGGTAATAAAAGTTTATTATCTTCATCAGTATCATTATTTTTAAGACATTTTTGATAAGGCACTGTAAAATAGCTTCCCCATTTGCCATTTTTAAATATAGTAACAAGCAAATCTTGTTGAAACACTAAATAATAGAATTTTTCACTTTTACTGCATTCTGGTACAGATTCATCTAAAACAACTATTAATCTGTAAAAAATATATATAACAGTAAAATTATTACAAACATTTGCAAACATTTTATTATTGCACCTAATATTTTTTCCATTTGGTAAACTTCTTAGAGAATTTAAAAAATTATCTACACCATTTACTGGCAAAACTCGTGATACTAAATAAATTCTTTTGTCATCGTTCATTTCCTTATTATTTAAAAGAAAATGAAGTTGAGAAACCCAATTTATAGAAGTATTTGTCAAATCGTTTCTATTTAGCATTTTTGCCTTTGTATTAAGAAGAGTTGGACTTTCATTGTATATCTAAATAATATAGAATTTTTATTAGATATTTTACTTATTCGATATTGTTTTAAACTGGGCTTTGAACCGGAACTGAACCGAAAACAAAAAACTGCTACTTTTGCTGGTACGAAAACCGGAATTGAACCGAAAAGAAATATAGGTTTATTTCGGTTCGATACATGTTAAAACACGCGTGTTAACACGTCAGTTTTTGTTTTTTTATCATTTTCGGTGTCTCGTAGCGAAGTCTAATTATAAATAAATAAAATTCCTGTATATAAGAATTTGTTACGTTAACATATATTATCTTTTTATTATATAATTAAAACATACATACAAATTACTTAAATTTCGAATAATAAATTATATTGTTATCATATATTATATACTTCTAATTATTATACCTTTAATTAATTAATAATTATTATTGTTTATGTTATATTATTGTATGAATTTATATAGTAGGCTTATTATAAAAGTAGGAATAAAATGTTTTGAATTATGGTAGAAAAAAAATTTTTAATTCAAATAAAAACACTGAAATTTTTTTAAAATTAATCACTCGAAACTGAACCGACAACCGAAAAAAAAACCGTAATTTTTGTCGGAACGAAAACCGGAACCGAACTATATTTTTTTAATTGAACCGGAACGAAAAATATAACGATTCAAAGCCCTGATTTTAATACACAAACCTTTTTCAATAAATAATATTGAAACTTTCCGAATTTAAAAGTAAAAACAGAAACTGTTGGATATTGAATGTCGGTATGTTGTGCTTCTGGTAGACAAAGAAGTACATATTTTGTAATATTATTTAAATACAGATAAATATCTTGAATTTTTAATATTCCTGCAATTAGAAGCGTGGATTTTGGTAGTTGCTCTACAGTAAAATCGTCCTCAATTATACAAGTATCAATCTAGAAAGAAAATAATTTCAATTGACTTTTGAAAAAATGAGAATATAACTTTTAACATAGTTAAAAAATCGTTTAGAATTTATTATATTAAATAAAACTACTTTAATAATCGACGTTTCGACAAACTCAATGTCCGTCTTAATTATCAAAAATAACACAAATGACATTTACAGTAAATAACAGAACATAGAAACAAGTTCCTAGGTAAGAATTACTGGAAGACACTGAATTAAATAAAATTTAACGGCTGAACTTCAGAATAGCCTCCCGTTTCACAAATTTAAAAAAAGTCAGATTTGCGCATGCGTGAGCATCGGAACGCCCATATTTGGTGTATAAAAACCAGTGAATCTCAAAATGTTTCATTAGTAATTTTCCTTTTGTTATGTTTTGTTAAGAAGTCCGGTAGGTTAGGGTAGGTTTGGTAGGTAGGTTTCAGGTAGGAGTTTGTTTTTTAAAGACCGTTAAGAAGTCCGGTAGGTTAGGGTAGGTTTGGTAGGTAGGTTTCAGGTAGGAGTTTGTTTTTTAAAGACCGTTAAGAAGTCCGGTAGGTTAGGGTAGGTTTGGTAGGTAGGTTTCAGGTAGGAGTTTGTTTTTTAAAGACCGTTAAGACACATTTAAAATCATATTTTGTCATGTCGAATAGTTTGACAGTCACTGGTTTTTCAACTCGCGTGCCTACCGCAAAAACGGGAGGCTGTTCTATAACTATACCAAATTTAACTTCCATTAATTAAAAATCCATAAATTTTATGATCTTGTTACTTATTTGTTACCTACTAACTTCTTTCTATGTTCTGTTATTTACTGTAAATGTCAATTGTTTCAGTTTTCCTGATGAAGACAGACGTTGAGTTCATCGAAACATCGATTATAAATGAATATCAATACAAAACTATAAATTATAGCCGTTTTATTTTAATATAATGAGTTCTGAATTTTTTTTATTATGTTAACTATATTATTAAACAAATCATTTCTGTGTAGAATAATTAAGCTTACAATTAGCAAAACATATTTGTTATAATTAATAAATAATTATTATTCAAAATTATTTGCCAAAGTTATACTATTTAACTAATTTAAAACATTTTTCCTAAAAGAAAGAAATACTATATTTGATATTTATAATCTAAAAACAGAATCACGTGAACCTCCACCAAAAATCAACATCAGGTGGAGGTGCTTAGATAATTCATGCTATTCAAAAAATTTTATTTATTAATTATTATTACTCTATAGAATTTTTTATACTGTACTAGTAACATAATGGATTTCTTATAACAACTCAATAACCCTAATTCTGTAACGAAATTGCTAAATTTTAGCAACGTTGCTAACAACATTAGCCAACAGTATCAGCTGACACTAAATAAAAAATTAAAATGAGAACTGTTATATTTGTTTCTATTGGTTATAGTTGTTAGCAACGTTGCTAAAACTTAGCAACTTCGTTAGAAAATCAGGCCGATTATATGCAATAAACTTATTGTTAAAAGTTGACAAAACAATAAATATCTTCAAAGACCGTTAAATGTTTGGAACGCTTGAAAGAAAGTTGTATATGTCACTTGGAGTAGAATATTTGTTTTGTATTTTGCCGAAATTGCATAATTTTTGGCTTTATACTTCTACTCTACTTCTACTTTCTACTCTTAGTAACATAATATACTACTATTTTACCTTCCTGTTAACAAATACATCACAATATGTTTTAATACAATTCTCGATTGTTTTAGTAGAAGAATCTCTTAATTCGGTTATACTTATTTTACTATTTTTAATATCCGGATTTTGTTGTATAATTTGCATGATTATATTGATTCCAGTTTGTAGATCCTAAAATATGTTAGATTAGTAAATTTTTACAAAATTTGTAACAGCGATAATAAAATATATTACCGGTATGTCGTCATTGTAATAGTTTATAAATTTATAATTTTCTGTAACAATTTCTTTATCCTCATAATTAAAAGGTTTAAATTGTATATCATGAATTTGTACTATGGTGCTCGATGTTATATTTGTATCATAATTATGAGTAACATTTATTTCTAAACAAGAAATTTTTTTAATTTATTAATATATGTATTTGATAATACAATTTACCTATGTCGTCTTCGTTTGGTAAATTTTCCAAATCAACAACAATTTTTCTGATAAATACAGGCATCAGTAAATCCTGTTTAATTTCACCTATTTCTAACATTTGCATTTGTATCATAGACGAGGCAAATGCTGACCAATTTTTGTTCCATTTAATTTTTGCCATAACACCTGCAAATAATATTATTTGTTTAGTTTTTCTACTTTAAGAGGGTATTCCCGTTCGTAGCATGGATTTTTTAGGTGTTTTTCAACATATTTTTGGGAACTTTTACAGCAAATTTAGTAAAAAATAATTATACTATTGGAAAGTGTATTTATTGAAGTTTTGAGCAGTATTTTTTTTTTCAAAAAGTGAAATTTTTACTTAAAAAAAATAGCGTTAAAGTGATCAGGTCAAAATTCAGATTTGCCAATGGTGGCAGATAAAATTCGCGTTTTACATTTCTGAAACAAAAACAAATTAGATGTTTAGTACTTGTAACAAATGGAACTTTCGTTGGAACCTACAAAATGTATAATTTTTACATTTATTTTTAAAATGTCGGCCTCCTTAGAAAAAGTGCCTAAAATTGATCCGTATTTTTTTTAAAACGAAAGTTACATGTGTTACTAGTACTAATATGTAATTTGTTTTTGTTTCATAAATGTAGAACGCGAGTTTTATCTGCTACTATTAGCAAATCACTTTAACGTCATTTTTTTCAAGTGAAAATTTCATTTTTACAAAAAAAAAATTATTAAAACTTGCCAACGGTATAATTGTTGTTACCTGTATTTTTTGTAAAAGTTCAAAAAAAAATATTAAAAAAAACCTAAAAATTCGATTTTACAACGCCTTTTTAAACATTTAACCTTTTTTGTAAACTTGAATATCATCGACAGATTTATATTGTCCAGAAAATTTATATCCTCGGCATTCTAGTTCTTTATAGAAACTTAAACCATCTAATTTGAATTTCATAACTTCTTGATCGTTGCAGATTGGCATTTCTTGTACACATTCGTCTGCGAAACTCTCCGGTTGACTAATTCGTCCAGTTATAACATTTCGTTTTTTGTAACTAATTTCAAAATTACCAGTGCCATTTTGTAACATTATCAATATTTCTGGTGCATCTATCACAAATAATAAATAAATTATTCAATTTTTTATTTTAAAAAATTCTAAACTTTGTTAAGTAAATTTAGTTGTCATTAAGATACTTTTCAACATCTGTTGGTCAAAACAAGAATTTAAAATGTGATAAAATCAAACAAATCGAACTTGAAATAAAAGTCGATGCAATCGAAATTACAACGATAGGCAATATTTTCATACAATATTATCAATATAACAAATTAATACGAATCAAAATAATCTACAATTTACAATCTAAATTACACAACTCGTAAATCAACTCAAGTAACGTGAATGAATTTAGCAAACAAAATAAATATCATAATTCAAAATTTAAGCGATAATAACAAAATTCAATTAGCAAATAAAATGAATCTCAAAGTACAAAATTTAAACGATAATTACATAGTTCACTTAGCAAACAAAATAGATAACAACAGTATAATCGCATGATACAAAAGCTAAGTGAAAACAACATAGTTCAAAATGATTCAAGTAAAATTAAAGTATTTAACTAGAAACGAAAAATACATAACTCAAAGAAAATTTAGCAGTGCTAAAACAAAATTACTTAACAACATTTTCTAGTTAAATAAGTCAAAATTACTTGCTCAATAAAATATTTTCAATATCAAAATAATACAAACAAGTCGATAATTTGCTACTTACAATATACGACAAAATGATACATACGACACAAGAAAATGATTACGAATAACGATCAGGAAAAAGGAACAAAGAACAGGGAACAAATTGGGGTCGCGTGCGCAGGAGAGACAAAACACGAAAGTACTCAGCCGATCTAGAGAGAATGTCTATCCCGTAATTTGTAAATCTGGAAGCCGTCGAACACGTATGATCTTATAATAGTAGCCCACGAAAACATAGAGTATTTCATCGAGAATTACGCCGTGGCCACAAAAAATATACTAAAAACAAAATATCATCACAGCCGACATAGCTTCTTCAGCCTAAAATTTAAATGCTGTGATAATAGCAAAATTATACGATACGATAAAGCAAAAAATCATCGCAACACGAACAATGGCACTCGGCCTTAAAATAACTCGTATTGCAACAATCACGAACTCTACAAAAGTTCAAACATTAAAACGACGGTACGTTTTAATACGCGAATAAAATTATCAAACGCAGTGTCGCAACACTGCAACCAAAATCTTGAAGATCATAACGCGATCTAGCACGTGGCTCATAATTTACAAACACAGACAAATGACACGCACTGGAGAACTTTCACAAACGGAAATCGGAAAGGATATCTACTAGTCTTTACGAAGGAAGGAAATAGGATTTGAATAGGAATCTGTGCTGCTTCAAGGTTAATTTATCATCTCCAAATTACTAATCTTCAAATAAAATATTACGATACAAACTCTAATAAATTGAACTCTACAAATTATAACTCAATAACAAAATAACTAATAAAATTATTCAAGAAAGAATTTGGCTTTACAAAATATAACAAAACGTAATCAAATGTAAGTTGACCATAATCGTATTCATGAAAGCAAAATTTACGTTACTAAAATATTTCAAATATCAATAAAATCTCATGAATAACAATTCAAACATAATACCAAATAAATAAATTGTCAACTTACATCATTTCAAATCCAAACGAACAATTCCCACCTTGAATACATTACTTTTTTAATACCGCATGGCAAATTAACCTTCGAATATCACAGACACAACGGAGACAGACCAGTAGGTGACTGCTCGGGATGGTAGCTCGCTGAGAGAGAGAAATTTCACCAGTTCCAGCCTATTTATGTGAATGCTAATTTCACACTTTTAATCAGTATTGCCATTTCACTAAAAAATAAATACTCTATAAAATACAATTATTTTTTATATAAAATTTGGCTCGTGACAAAAAGTGTTTTTGTCACAATATATAAGTCTTTTATTAATTACCTGTAATTGATAATATAGGAAACTGACGCAAAATACTTATATTATGGAATGTAACACTTTCCAGTCTTGTAATTTTGCTTAGCATATCGCTAACTAAAGTCTAAAAACACAGCAACGTTAATAGTTATAATTTAAATAAAATTTCAATGAATATTTACTAGAAATGCAGTAGCAGGTATAACAACTGTATCTTCATTATTAAGATCTACACAATGACCTAGAATATCTCGAAAACATTCCGAATGTAAATCCAAAATGAAGTCATGTTCAGCATTTGAATGACCTTTCTTAAATTCATCTACACCAGTACGCCATTTTTCAGCATGTGCCCATTTTACCAATGATGATAAAGTTTTTGTACCACGCGATACTACATCATTTATACTTGGGTACAAATTACTTATTGTTACTGGTACACCAGTTAGATACACCCTGCGATACAATAAAATCGATATATATATATATATATATATATATATATATATATATATATATATATATTAAGGTGTTCTTAAAAAAATTTTTTTTACGTACTTGATAAAACGATTCTAGATTTGATGAAACTAAAGAAAACCAACCTTATTTGACGTTTAACAGGGAGTAAGTGGTACCGCAAAAGCGATAAATGTCGAAAAATTGTGTTATTCATGTTTATTTTTTGATTGCACTATTTTGAACTTAATAACACGTTTTTGATACAAGAATCGAAAAATTCAATGTTTTATGATGTGTTTTACACCAAACTGCACGTTGATACGATGAATTTAGCCAATGTTAAGTTTTTAAATTTTTTATATTTTTTGACTATAGCATTGCGCAATCGCTCAAAATAATTTAAAACAGTTTTGAGCAATCGACAGCTTTTAAAAAATTTTCTAGTAAGGCTAAAATCGATAATTTTACATCGAAAAAACATCAGAAATAATATTTTTTGCATGTTTTTACGAAAGTAACAGGTTTCTCTACACATCTGAAATTTTTGGAAAACGTTTACGATATAAAAGATATATATATATATATATATATATATATATATATATATATATTACACGCGTTTTCCGAAAAATTCAGTTGTGTAGAGGAACCTGTTACTTTCGTAAAAACATGCAAAAAACATTTCTAATGTTTTTTCAATGTAAAATTATCGATTATAGCCTTATTGGAAAATTGTTTTTTATGAACACCCTAATAATTAGGAGTATTAAATTAAATATATAAAATTAAATTACGTACTTTCCAATAGCCGCAAGAAGAAATTCAAGATGATGTTCTTCTCCTCTTTTTGTAAGAGCAATATTCGTGCAACCTTGCGATACAGAACGTTTTAGAATAGCTTGTAAAAGACCATGAGGTGCTATTTCAATGAGAACACCATCTTCATGAGTATGTGCTAATACTTCCTCAAAATAAACTGAACTAAGTAGATTATTAGTTAGATATTCAGGTGAGACGTGAGTAGCATTTTGGGTACCCCAATCTTTTTCCATTACAGACGAACTTAACCATTTCGAACTTCGTGATAATGGATTTGGTATTAGCTAAATTAATAATTTTCATTATTTTAGTTTCATATGAAGAAAAAAAAATCTAAATAATACCTCCTTAAGGTACTCCAAGAGTTTAGGAGCTGCAGGTTTGATATATCGACTATGATAAGCAATGCCAGCGACATTAACTAACCTAGCGAAAATTCCTTTTTCGGTTAATTCTGCAACAATTTTTTCCATATCCTCTTTTGGTCTCGATAAAGTGCAACTTTCAGGTCCATTATGGCATGCTATATCTATTGTCGGTGGACATTGATCTTTCATTTTCGAATATCCAATACCAACTGCGGCCATCAGACCCGGAATAAGTTCAGTTTCAGTCGATGCAATACCGCGATAATAAGCCGATAGAATCATTTGTTCAGCTGTTAGACATCCATCGGCATAAGCACAACCTAGTTCACCTACCGAATGACCAATTATGCCATCTGGTTCAATTCCTATAGCTTTTAGTATATCCGTTATTGCAATCTGAAATTATATTTATATTTAAAATTTTATATTGAATATATCAAAACTTAATTGCTAAAAATCATCTACTTGTCTAAATTAACAAATTTTAAAGCCTATAGACACACACATTTCAGGGACTTCTAGAAAATTGATAAAAAAAAAACTTTAGTAATATAAAATGGCGTTAGGTTGTAGTTCTGTATTAATACTTATTAATAATCGATGTATTCAACGTAACATCTTTATCAGGAAAATTATTTAAATAAGAAAAACTTAATATACACGGACTAAAAAGTGTAAAATAATTTCTCTTAGCTCCATACAGAAAAACGTGAGGCAACGACCGCAACTTCCTACATTCCTTACTATTATCTATTGCATACGCCCCACGTTTTTCTATATGGAGTTATAAATCTGTATAGGGCTGGGATTAATTATTTTATACTTTTTAGTTTGTGTTAAAAACGTGGTATATTAAAAAAATATATATTTAAATAATTTAGTTTTTTTGTCTTGTTTAACTTTAAATTTAATCTAATAATTAATTTAATAATTATAATTTTATTAATTTTATAATTAATTTAGTTAATTAACTTTTATTTAATATTTCTAATATTATTAATTAATTAGTTAATATTGCATTGTAATTCAGTTCTGAGCTATATTTAAAGTTTCAAGTTTCTAGCTCATCGAGAATTTAATTTAAAATCGATTGCAAAATTTGTACCAAACAGACAAACAAATAAACAGGCAGACAAGAAAACGAGTTAATAAAAACGTGTTAAGAAATGATAAAAACGACATTTACAGTAAATGTCATTTGTATCAATATAAAAACAGTTTTAGAACAGAATTCAAACCTAAAACTGTTTTAATATTAATACTATGAGTTCTGAAAAATATTTGTATCATTTTTCTTTATGAAGACGTACATTGAGTTCGTCGAAAAGTCGATTATATTAATACGAAACTGCAACCTAAAGCCATTTTATTTTAACATAATGAGTTTTGAAAGATTTTTACTACGTTAACTTTATTAATATTATTTGAAGGCCTTTAGTTTTGAGATCCATAGGCATCTATTGTACTTAAAGTGTAATACGATACTGATTTGGACAATAAGTTTACCTGTATTGCAGCAATTCCGACAAACGAATGTAAAATATTATTAAAAATGTCTTTATCATCAGTAGTAATAATATGTTTCAGGTCAATTTGTTTTTTCAGTAAAGTATTGTGACTTTTTTCAATAGATTCAGCAAAAATCGGTAATCTCATCAAATCCTTTCCCATAGTTTGCCATTGACTTCTCATTCCAGAGTAAACAAACCATACGGGTCTTTTTATACCAGCAAAATTCTAAAACATATTATCATATTGAAATTTTCGTTTAAATTACTTATCTTGTGATAATCACCATAAATTCAGTTTTAACATTTTCATCATCACGTCGTACGAGATATCCACGAAACATATGTTTTGGAATTGTTGTTGAATAGATGTTATTTACCAGTGTTGAATATTCAAAATCTACTATTGGATTCGATTTGATCTGCACATAGCAAAAAATATGTCGTAACTATAATATTTATTGGTATTGAAACAGGAATACATACAACATCGATTATTTCTTGAATACCCTCTTCGGTTCTTGTGGACAAAATATTTAACATAGGATAATTTAGTTCATATTCTCGTTTTGGGCATACATTTTTCTTGAGTAAAATATGTCCGAATGAAGTTAGCAGACCAAAACTATTTACAGCATCTATGTCACTATCCCAGGGTGTATTTTTATCTATTACCTATATGCATTTATAAATATTTATTCTACGAAATAAGTTAAATATTATTTTCATAATGATATTGAAGGTGTGTGTTAGTTTTATAAAACTTTATTCATTTTTTTCTCAAATAAGTATTGCGTTTGGTATTATCATTTAATTTTCTCATAGAGTAATGAACTAGTGAATATTAGTTACCGAACAAGTATTTAGAGTACAATGTAGAAAAAAAATAGCCAAATTACAGAAAATTAGTAGTAAAAAATATATAATTTTATTTTAGCATAAATATTCTGTATTTCTACCTTAAAATTCTGTAATTTTTATATAATTCATAATAATCACATAAAGTAAATAAAAAAATGACCTAATAAGTATGTAAAATTGCTTACTTTTTGTAAATTGCATCACATACTTAATGTAGAAATTACATATTTTTATATTCATCAAAATAATGAGACTTAGTACCTACATGTTTTGTGTACTAATACTAATAAAATATTTTAAGTGTAATTAATATTTTTAACTGTAAACTAAAGAAAATTGGAATTGAGTCACGTGATTTTTTATTGTTAATGCACAAAAACTCTTTAATATTAACAAAATATTTTCAGCATTATTTTCTAATTTATTCAATGTTATTAAAATTATTTTTGATAATATTTTGTTTCCTTCCACTTTTATAATAAATATTATAATATTAATATTATATTTATTAAAACTTGCTTCATTTCAAAATACATCCTTTATGTAAATTTGGAAATGTAAGTAATTATACCAACAATAATATTGCAGAACTAAACAAATTTTATCTATTTATGGAAAATTCCTGACAACAAATTTATTGAAGTTCTGTAAATTTACTAAAAGAAACTTTAACTAATAAACCGTAATAAGTACTTTTCCATAACACATAATGTTTGTAATAGTTCTGATATTATGTATTTTTAAACAACTAAGTGAATATGCACAGCAGTTGAGTAATTACACCTAGAAATCATAGTGTCTCATAGTTTGTAGGTAAAATTACATTATCTTTTTTTAGAATGGCAGGCAATATTTTCTTCCATTACCTGAATTCGACCATCGACCAACGCCGATATATTCTTATTAGGAGTCACATAGTTTAAATTTCCAGGAATGATACCAGTTTCTATTGCAATGATAACTTTGACGATTCCAAACAAGGGTGATGCAGGTTCAGAATGACCAACGTTTGATTTAACCGATCCAATCGATAATGGTACTGATCGCTTCTCTCGATTATACACTCGATCGAGAATTTCGATTTCTTTTTCATCTAAAACCTATTCACCTAATAATTAGACTCTAATCGTACAAAGATTATAATATACAGGACTTCAAACCGTTTCATTTTTCGTTCTGGTTCAATTAAATATATATATATATATATATATCGGTTTTCGATTCAGTTCCGAGTGATTAATTTTTTTAATGTTTTTATTTGTATTAAAAACTTATTTTCTACCATAATTTAAAACATTTTATTCCTTACTTTTATAATAAGCATACTACAGAAATTAATACAATAATATAAGTATGAATAATAATTATTATTAATTAATTAAAGGTGTAATAATTAGAATTATATAATTTATGATAATAATATAATTTATTATTCGAAACTTATATAATTTGTATGTATGTTTTAATTATACAGTGTTGAAATTAAGTAAGGAATAAATTCAGTAATTAATTCCGTTGATATTAATTTTTTGGAAAAAACCTCGAAGGGGTATAGCGATTTTTACTACAGCGAATATTTTCAGCCCATTTTCAGTTTCTTATGTCATTTGTTTTTCATGTTATGACGTCATCGACTTTTTTTTTTTAGAAAAAATAAAAATTACCTCTAATTATTAAAATATTTTCCAATGTAAACTATTTAAAGATTATTAAACGCAAAATTATTATCAAAAAATACAATTTCCTAAAAGTGATCCTTAGTTTTATTTTCAAAAAACAAAAAATGAAAACATGTTTCTACATGTATTGAACCGAAATAAACTGACATTTTTTTTCGGTTCAGTTTCGGTTTTTATTTCAGCAAAAATAACGGTTTTTTTCGGTTTTCGGTTCAGTTCCGGTTCGAAGCCCTGTTAATATAGACTTTTCTTTTTACTTTAACACCGCATCCATACGTTTCCACATAGGGTACGTCTTTCGGATCGACTTTTGCATTTTTATAGAATTCTTCTAAAAAACGAACACCATTGTCAATGTTAAAATCACCTAAGCCTCCAGGTCGATTGCCGTTGAAGAGTACGTCAATATTAAGAATACTAGCGTAATTTCTTTTAGCCGTATCTGCTCTTTGAATATAAAAAACGCATATGCCTTCACTTCTTCCGTAGCCATTTGCTGTTTGAAGAAAATATTAATTAATTTAAATTACAAAAAATAAAAACCGATTTAGAATAAGATTGTGTTTATTTTATAAAAACGACGTTTCGACAAAACTGAACGCTCGTCTTCATCAGGTCAAAATTTATCAAAATAAATAAATTTTGACCTGATGAAGACAAGCGTTTAGTTTTGTCGAAACGTCGTTTTTATAAAATAAACACAATCTTATTCTAAATCGGTTTTTACTTGTATAGAGGAATCTGTTACTTTTGAAAAAACAAGCAAAAAAATATTATTTCTGATGTTTTTTCGATGGAAAAAAATTTATATTTATATAGATATATATATATATATATATATATATATATATATATATATATATATATCAATTTTAAATTAAACAGCTCGTATATAAAATTAAAACATCATTTTATGGAGATATTTTTTCTAAACATTTATTGTCTTTTCTTACAAACCTTCTTCATCAAAAGGACGTGTTTCTGCATCGGGTGACGTAACACCAAGCTGTTTAAATTGAAACATGGGACATATATTCATTGCAAGATTCGAACCGCCTATAAGAGCTCCCTCACATAGACCACGTTTCACCGTTTCGTATGCTTGTTGCAGCACTTGCATGCCACCATTTCAGTTTGCGTCACATGCATAACTAGGACCTGCACAATTAATTCTTCGTTATTAATTCGAAATGTACGTTTAGTAATTAATTAGTCGTCAAATTTAATTATTACCAATGACATTCAGCCAGTAATAAATTCGATTAGCATGCATCGAACGAGACTGGCCCGTAACGCCAAATCCATTTTCGACACTCTCAAACATAAGATTGTCATTTTCACTGATCATTGAAGCCATATATACACCAATACGTTTACCTCGCAATTCGGTTGGATTGATACCTGTATAATATTTAATAGTAATTGGTAAATAGGAGAGATCGGGTACGAAATAGAACAGTGTATGATGAGTGTGAAATTGATAAAAATGTTGTAGCAAAAGTTGCCGTGTTAGAGTCAGTTAAGATGGTTTGGACATGTTGAGCAAATGTCTAATGAACGTTTGGTTAAAAAGATTTATTTGAATGATTTTGATGGTATACGTTTGCAGGTGGACGTCCGATGAGTAGTTGGAGTGGTGTATGATTGAGAGAGTGGTTTACGTGAGCGAAAGTTTCCAAGTAGTAGGAATAAAAGAGCATGTATGAGAGGAATTATGAATGTGGATGAAGCGAAAGTTGCTTATTTGGATAGGAATGTTTGGAGGCGACTGATTTCGGGATGATGAAAAGAGTTTGTGCCACACCCTTTTGGGTACATGGCGTGATTGTGTATGTATGTATGTACCAAGGTTGATGTAGCCGTACAGTATTATTTCCCGTGCAGCGAGACGCATTGAGGGAAATAAGAATGCAACGTTATAAAAGTTTACTCAACCATTATTTATATACAGGATCTTCATTAATTCTCGTAACTTACATGATCAAATTTTAAATTTACCAATCAGAGATCCAGATATGAAATCTGAATCTGAAATCCGGATTTTAAATTCGGATCTGAGATATGAAAAGTATTGAAATTATATTTTATTTTTACTATAATAAAATTATGTCTATTATAATGATGACAAAGACAAAATGGATTACAATACCAGTGGCGTAGCCAGGGGGGTGTTAGGTTGAAACCCCCCCCCCCCCCCCAAGAACCTGAACGACCAAAAACATACGTATGTGAAATATGAAATAAGTTATTTTACTTTAATTTTTATAAAAATAACTTTTATTGCTCTTTATTTTTTATACAAATTATAGTATTATCTTTATTGATTAATATTATTAACCCCCCCCTTGACAAGTTTGTAGCTACGCCACTGTACAATACTATTGTAGACTATCGCTCGACTAAGTCGTCATCATGGAAATTTGCTACTCCAGGTCCGGTAGCATCTACATATATTTTTAGATTTTATCAAATTTTATACGGTTCTACAGTTTTACAGATCTAAGATTTGGATCCGAATTTCGGATTCAAATTCCGGATATCTAAAGTTGAGATTCGGATATCCGAAAACTTAATTATTTGGATTTTGTTCTCCAGCACTAAGTATATTATAAACTAACCAGCATCCATTATCGCTTCAAAACTGCCTTCCAGTAGCAAACGACTCATTGGATCCATAAACAATGTTTGCTGTCGATGAATGCCAAAATATGATGCATCAAACTTTTCGGGTTCATTCACATTTCCAGTTAGATCGCATATATCCATTTGACCTAAAATTTTTATTTAAACACAGTTGTTGGTACAACAAACTCGGTTTTAACTAATACTGGTTTTAAGGCAATACAACTGTCATAAGATTAGGTGTAAGCGGACATACAAATTTTTTTTTAATCATTCTAAAATGTCCTATTTTAAAAAAAAAACAATAAGATAACTTTCTGTTTTTCAAGAAAACAGTTGAAAATTAATAACAAAACTGGTAATCTATTAGATATACACATAAAAAATTAATAACTGAAACAATAAAATAGATATCAAAGGAACTTCCAAAAGAGTTTATTTTTTTAGCGGAAATTATTTTTCATAGTAAAGAGTTAAAATTACGAAACTATGTATTTAAAATTTTATTTATTTATTAATTGCCGATTAAGTAATTTATAAGTGAGCAATGGAATCTACAAATAAAAGAAAAATCAACTTTCTTTATAATAGTAAACTTTTTTTTTTTACGGACGAAATTTCTTAATTTTTTTTTTTTTCAATACTCAGTACTAAATAATATTTAAATAAAAAAAATTTAATATACCACATTTTTAAAACGGACTAAAAAGTATAAAATAATTTCTCTTGTCGTTGCGCCCCACGTTTTTCGTTTTAAATCTTACAAGTATTGTCATAGTTATTAAAAATTTACAATATCAAATTTTCACAACAATCTGTATGAGGTCAGGAATCTGTATAGGGCTAGGAGAAATTATTTTATACTGTTTAGTTCGTTTTAAAAACAAGGTATATTAATTATTTTTTTATTTAAATAATTATTTTTTGCTTTTTAGTCATGTGTATGTGTTCTGTATTTTCTGTAGTTGTTTTCTGTAGTTTCTGAATTTTGAAAT
Source organism: Clivina fossor (assembly GCA_963966155.1). NCBI lineage: Eukaryota > Metazoa > Arthropoda > Insecta > Coleoptera > Carabidae > Clivina > Clivina fossor. The sequence continues at coordinate 1,365,634 of OZ014562.1, read as the reverse complement.
AAAATATTTGTTAAATACTCAAATGTACGGAATTCGTGAATATGGCACTAGATGAAAATTAATATTTCTAATATTACTAATTAATTAATGAATTAATTGTCATCCAGTTCTAGGTTATGTTTAAAGTTTCAAGTCTCTAGCTCATCAGAAAGCTAGTTTAAAATCAATTGCAAAATTTGTATTAATAAAATCGGTATTTTAAAACAATTAGAAAAAAACCTATGGGATTTTGGAAGAAAAAGTAATAGAATATAATATACCAGCTTTCCATCTAGCAGGTCCTATCACAGATTCATTTTTCATCAATAAATCTTTAAGTTGTTCGATGTTATCCGATTTCGGAAAACAACCACCTATACCAGATATGACAACTTCTGCATCGTTATCCTGTGACACCATGGTAGTAACGCACTTGTTTTATTTTACAAAACAGATTAACACTCTATATCTACTTTACACACTGCACTGTGTTTTTAAAACAAATGAATCCTTTATGTATTGCAAGTTTTATTTTAATGTGCGTTATGCAAATATTTAATATAAATAATAAATAAATATAATATGAACAATTGAAATAAATGCACTTGTTTCGATTGCATTTTTAATTCAGTATTGTTTATTCTATTCCCCTTTTTTAACACGTTTTTATTAACTCGCTTTCTTGTCTGTCTGTTTGTGTGTTGTCTGTACAATACAAATTTTACAATCGATTTTAAACTAAGTTCCCGATAAGCTAGAGACTTAAAACTTTAAACATAGTCTAGAACTGGATGACAATGCAATATTAACTAATTCATTAATAATATTAGAAATATTAAATTAAAAATAATTAATTATAATTATAATTAATTAAATTAATTAATTAGGTTAAAGTTAAACAAGACTTCTTTCTGTATGGGGTTATAAATCTGTATGGGTCTAGGAGAAATTATTTTATACTTTTTAGTCCGTGTTCAAAACGTGCTATATTAATTTATTTTATTTAAATAATTATTTATTATTAATTAGATAAAGAAATTTACTTTCGAAGAAAATTTCTTCCGAAAAAATATACTTCTTACAATTAGTACATATTTGTTTTATAAAACTTAAGTATAAATATAGCAAACTTTTTACAAATTTCTGATTTAAATAATTTATTTTAATTTAAATTAAAAACAAATGAATTTTTTTACTGTTTAGCTTTTTAACGATATTTCTCCAAAAAAAAATATAATTTCTAGATAAAAAAAAGGTTTTATTTTTGTTTTTTTATCAACTAATTTTCAAATTTGAACAATAATTTTTTGAATTTATGAATATTTAAATACAATTATTTCATTATCAGAAAATAATATTAACATTTTTGCGTAATTATTCTTAAATTTATTATTGAACCTTCGCCCTCATATTTATATGATAATAAATATAAGTTATCAGTGAGACTTCAATTATATGTAAATTTTCTTGTACACCAAGAAAAATAACATTAAAAGTAGCAAATATTATAATAGAATAATTTTTGTAATTTAATAAAAAAAAATTTATTTTTATTAGTTTTTTAAAATTCATACTAAAAAGTGGTAGCAACACTTTTTTTTTACTTATTTAAAAGGCTTACAAAGTTTGCAAGAATTTTTTCTTGCGTTTGCAAATATTTTGGCCCGTATTCCCACCTCTTTTGTTTAAGAAAAGGTGCTTTTATTTTTTGCTTTAATATAAATTTTTAGTTCTACCTCTTATTAAATATGAATAGTATTTCTATTTTTGATAGAATTTTTTTATATCTGATATTATAAAATTCAAATAAACTAATTAAAATTGCTTAATAAGTAATCAAACGTTCATTAGGCATTCGCTCAAGATGTCCAAACGATCTTAACTGATTAACACCAACTTTTGCTACATTTTTTTTTCAATTTTACACTCATCATACACTAATGTATTTCATACCCGATTTCTTCTATTTACACCATATACACCACATAAAAATTTCATTTCCACAGCAGTCATTTTTTGTTTTATGCTTTTGCAGCCAAACCCAACAATATTCACTGTCATACATCAACATAGACACCAAAACAGTATTGTATATATTCTATATATATTCTATAAAAAAAATCCAAAACGTATTGTCAACACTGTAAAAAATATATCTTAAATTTTTGTAATTTTACATAGGTTTCAACAGTAACAATAACAACGTTTTGTAATTTTACTGTGATTAGTTATTAAAATTTAAATATCATAAATGTAAATAATTTTATATGTTCTTGAATATAATGCACCAGAATCTATGCATACGTATTTGAATAATACGAATATTTATGTTATTTAATAATTTCACAGCTATATTTTGGTCTAAGACAATTTGAACTTATCTATTTATTTTAATATATTTCTACATTTTCTAACTCCAGTTATCTCTATCTGGATGTACTGTGCTAAATTTTTGAAGGTTCATCATATAGTTTAAGTAAATAGAAATATAAATATTGAATAGGTTTTTATTAATTCCCAAAAAATACAACATTAGTTTAACAACTTTACATTTTAAATACATGACATTTATGACTAATATATCATGTAAAAGATTATACCAAACGAAATTCAAGCATAAATATGCACATAAGATATTTGAAATTATGATAAAACATTCTATATTCATAGACAATTACTATAAAAACACTTGTAACCCATTCAATTTTACACAATTCGAATAAAAAAAACATACGAATCAACCATGTCTTCACTATTAGATATTTATTTTCTTTTGCTATTGTGTGCTGTTGTAAATTGCAGTACGATAAATTTGCGAAATCGAAGATTTTTACCATTCGATGAAGAAGCAATTGATTTGAAATCTCTAGGCGAAGCAATTTTTGGTATACCCGATGAGATTAGCGGAGCCCTGGTTTCGGAATGGAATGAGAATTTCGAAGGGAATCCTGAAGAACTCGGTAGCTATGCAGAAGGTGATATTCTTTTTCCGAAATCATCTAAGTCTATGCTGAAAAATGGAATGAAAGCCGAATCATATCGATGGCCCGATGGAAATGTTCCTTATGTTATTAGTGGAGATTTTAGTAAGAATTTTCTACTTTAATTTCTTTAAATTGTAAAAATAGATGTCACCGCAGTCGGAGCTGGATTTAATCCGAAACTGAAGTTGGAGCCGGAGTAGCTAAATTTAGAAGCAACTCCACACCTCTTATTGTAACTAAAACCTGTAATAATAAAATTAAACAGCCCCTAGAACTGCTCAGAAAGGGCAAATCCGTCTCTGTATCGTATGGTCTTTCTATTCCATTCCCAATAGGAGATAATATACATCATGTGCTAGAACGTGTGTGAATAAAATGAAATGGAATTATTACCGATTCACTCTCTCTATCTACTTTTCTTTTTATTTTCGTTATTTTTTTTGTCAGAGAACTGGAAGCATTCTATAATGGATCAAATGTAATTTGATAACACGTTATTATTTATACCATTTAGTTTAATATCTATATTAAAAGCCATATCTGTTTTTGCGCTTTTGTTTTCCCACTCTTTTGTTTTTTTTTTGTGTGTGTCTCTCTACAGTTTTTTGTCTTGATTTGATGTTTATAGTTTTATAAATAGCAAACAATTTTTCCTTACCAAAATATATTATTGTTTAATATTATAACGCAGAAATATTAAATTATATTAATGTACTATAAAAATATTTTCAAATTTAATGAAGAATTTTTTTCTCTCACTATAGGTATAATATAAATATTATGCACATCAGTAAATTTTTGTATTGTTACTCAATATTAGAGCTGGATAATACTGGGTAAAATACTTAATAAATAATAAATACCTAAAGCCGATTTATTTTAATATAATGAGTTCTGAAAGATATTTCACTATATTTAAAAAATTACTAAAATTTTTAAAACTTAATTATGACTACATTATTTATCCAATTTTAATCAAATTTTTTCACGAAAGATTCTTCTAGTGCCTAAATAAATTATATAATTTTAGTGTCCAACAGTGATGCCAAGTTTCAGAGAAAAAAATTACTAAAATTAAAGAAAAAATATTTCGGTTTCATTATTTATCAGAGATTAATAAAAAATTTAACAAAAATTTTTTTAGTGCCCACAAAAATTACATAATTTTATTTTTGAACAGTATTGCCAACTTTTGTGGAAAAATAAAAAATTTATTTCTATTTCTTAGCAAATATGTGATAATGTTAAAGTGGTCTATATGAGTTTACACATATGCTTCTAATTTTGTGTATTTTAAGAATATTTAAATTCTTTTCATAAGCAATCCAATAACAAATACAAGTTTAGCTATTAACTTTAAAATAAACTTAGTTTAGGCGTAATTGATTCATATTAATTGTGTAACAGTCATGAATATTTGATAGGTTCTAGGAAATACTAATTCGACTATAAAAAAAAACTATTAATTATTACCAACGATAATCTTTTTCTAATTGAATTCAAATTAAGAAAATATTGATGAAGAATCGTTATTTCAACCTAGAAGCGTAGTCGGATCGGATCAGTTCAGTGTAATGTTCAACTTGGTTATCTATTAATAAAACGACGCCGCGCCACTGCTAATCGCATTCTACGTCACGTCCTGTATATTATATATATATATATATATATATATATATATATATATATATATATATATATGTTCTGTTTAGTCGGAATTTAAAGTCGCCACCACACAAACACACACACAAATAAGCTACAGAAGCAAGAACTTCACTTGCCAATAGATAATGCATTTATACTTTTCTTATAGTGGAATTCTAAATACTTCTGTAGCCTAACAGAATGTTTTATCTTCTTAATATGATACGGAAAAAAAAGAAACATTCTGAAACGCTATAGATCTGTCCAGAATTCCAGAATTAGTTTCAATTATTATTTGTCAATGTCAGTTTATTGAAAAATGCGTATTTGGCGTATTCAAATTATCGTTTAACTTGTATTCCAAAATAAAACCGTGGTTATATGGTAACACCAAAGATATGAGTTAAAGGGTTATTGCACTGAGAAAAATGGATAGTTACCGTAACGCTATTTATATTTAAAAAGGTGACACAAACACAGGATATTAAAAATAACAAAATAAGTATATTTAAAAATTAACTATAAATATCATAAAAACAAAAATTTAATTCCATCAATTTGTATATAGTATTACAGTCTTAATTCTTAATATAGTATTAAAATATATATGTGAGTAGATTTAAAAAATGTATAAATTTGTGAATACAGTAAACATACCCGTATATTTCAAATAAATATCTACTTATTATTATACAATTTGTTAAATATCTATTTTTCTCAGTGTGGTTATTGTTATTGCATTGCTTTTACATAAGCAGTACTCCTTTTTCTTATTTCCTTGGTGTTAGTACAACCATGGTTTCATTTTGAAATACAAGCTTAGTTTTAGTTATACACTCTAAAAAAAATTATATAATTTTACCTACAAACCATGAGACACTATTATGACCAGTATTTATAGGTATAATTACAATAACTGCTATAATTTCACATAATTGTTTAAAAATACATAATATCAGAAATATTACAAATATTATGTAATATGATATTACCAAAGGAATGAAAAAGTACATATGTACAGTTTTTCAGTATACTCTATTTTAGTAAATTTACAGAACTTTGGAAAATTTGCTGTCAAGAATTTTCCATAAATAGACAAAATTTGTTTAGTTCCTTAATATTATTGTTGGTATAATTATATACATTTCTAAATTCACATAAAGGATGTATTTCGAAATGAATGAATTACACTTAAAATATTTTATTAGTTTATTACACTAAAAATATATACTAAGTCTGATTATTTTAATGAATTATTTCAGATATTAATATGGAAGCTGTAACAATATGTAATTCTATATTAAGCATGTGATGCAATTTGCAGAAAGTAGGCAATTTACATACTTATTAGTTCATTTTTACTTACTTTATGTAATTAATAAAAATTACAGAATTTTAAGGTAGAAATACAGAATACTTATGATAAAATGAAATTATAGATAATTTATAGTAAAATTTTACTACTGTTTTTCTGTATTTTCGCTATTTAATTTTTTTACAGTGATACTTAGAAATGTTATATAATTTTTGATAAATACAATCCTGTCGACGGCCGGCCGTGTTGTTTGATTCGTTTACTAGATGCTAATAATAAACGCAAAGTGCAAAAAGAATCCTTATGAAATTGTTCGTATCTGAGAGAAGTTTGCCTTGATCGTTATCGCGAAGAAGATGAAGAATATTCCGAAAGTTTTCTTTTGTTATTCGCGCGCACAGTATTCCCTCTCCTTATTAATTTTGATCAAATTTGATTTCGTCGTTAACTGATTGTGTTGCGTTACGTTGCCTTGTGTCTCTTTGATGCACAAGCACAAACCCCTTCTTCTTCGTCTTCGTTAAAACTTGAAAATTGTCCGATGATTAATTATAATTTTAAACATCACTGATTTATTTCATAAATACGAGCTAACTGCCCCCCCCCCTCTCCTCTCTTCGCTTGACGTTCACAAATTCATCATATAACGTTTCTCTTATCAAAGTATCAAGATTCTATCTAGTACGTGTACAAAGTTAAATTCTTACATATACATATATTTATCAAAAGGAGTCGTTTGAATTACTTTAGTAAGAAATTTATTTATTATTCATGTTGGTTATATTTTATATTTAAATGTTATAGAAAATTAATTGAAATCAATCATTTAAACATTAGTGATTTTATCTTTGACATGTAAAAAAAATTTGTTGCATTTGGTATTAAAATTAACACTATTCTTTTTTTTTTTTCAAACATATCAAAATATTGATATTACAACACAATGTTATATTATATTTACGAATTATGACCCTTTAGAAATTTTGATTGAATATATTTAATAATCGATTTATTACAATATATTTTTCGGCTTTTATTGTAGCCGTTAAAAAATGTGTAATTAATTGTAAATTAAGTAAGTAGTAATAATTTATTGACAATCAGAAATTTTCAGGACAATCTGTATGGAGTCAGGAATCTGTATGGGATTATAAATCTGTATGGGGTTAGGAGAAATTATTTTATAGGTACCTTTTAGTCCGTTTTAAAAAGTGGTATTTTTTTTTATTTTATTTAAATAATTATTTAGTTTAGTTTGGTATGGAACGCTTGAAAAAAAATAGTTTGTCACTACAAGCAGAATGCTCTTGCTTGGCCTCGGCTATGCCTCAGCGGCAAATATCTAGACCTAACACAATAAAGATCGCTGTCCATTGCTCGTACTATTTTTACCACGCTTATATTAGCTCACTCTGTTGTCAGTTGTCACGGTCAAATCTTGTAACCAATTTTTAGACCACTTCCTATCATCTGATCTCACTGAAATTTTGCATGTAGTTTTATTCCAGGAAACACAATATTAAAAAAAAAAACGTTTATATTAGCTCACTCTGTTGTCACGGTCAAATCTTGTAACCAATTTTTAGATCACTTCCTATCATCTGATCTCACTGAAATTTTGCATGTAGTTTTATTCCAGGAGACAACACAATATTTTAACAAGTATACAAGATATGACAAGACGACAAGACTAAAAAGCAGAAAATAAAATATATAAAAAAAACTTTTTAAAAACCACGCTTATATTTAAATGCACAAAAAAGAGAAAAATAATTGTTTTTCTGGTTATCCAAAAATTTTAGAAAGAAATAAAAGCGTGGAGCGCTTAATCATCATTGCGAATTATATAGTGTCCTGGCGCTCCACGCTTTTATTTCTTTCTAAAAAATTTGGATAACCAGAAAAAAAATTATTTTTCTCTTTTTAGTGCATTTAAATATAAGCGTAATTTTTAAAAAGTTTTTTTATATATATTTTATTAATAACTAATAAAGATCGCTGTCCATTGCTCGTAACCATACTATTTTTAATAACTCAACTGTACTATTTTAAAAAATCACTGAATCAGTATTTTTGATAAAAATTACTTCCTTACAATCTTTTTATAGTACTCAACACAGTAACCATATTTAAAATTTTGTGCACAAATGCGAATATCTGCTCAGTATACGCGTAGATTCCTTGTAAATGCCTCGCGGCAAAATTCATAGCGGTAGATTGTGGTTAAGTTCCATTCAAGTTCCAAGTGCCTCTCTCGCTGCACGCTTGACTTCCGTCTAAACGGTCGAGCTAGCCTAACATTTTTGTGTGTCGGAAGCATTTTTACTTTGTCAGTAAGGTAAGCATGGGGGCAATAACATGCATATTCCTTTCGTAACCTTTGTTGCCTTTCTGTATATGCCCGGACGCAAACATACCAGTTAAGAAATTTCATACCACAACCCCAACCAAACCAATGTCATAGTAACAAATTTTTCCTGCGGTACACGCAAAATATCCCGAATAATTCGCGTAAAATATGCTCGACGACATTTCGCTGTGCCGAGAAACGAGATTTTGCGCGCAAAAGAAACACGAGATATTTGAAATATTCGGCGTACGTGGTTTAATATACCTGGAATTTTTTGTATACGTACGTTATACTCATATGTGGTTACTTTTTTTTCTAAATATTTGTATGCATGTAGTTTGGGCTTTGGTACGAAATAATTTTAAACAAAATATTTAAAAAAGCATGTTATTTTACATATAACACATTTTTTAAAAATTTTCTAATTTTAAATTTGTTTAATTTAGGATGAGGCTATTTATACATATGGTATGTTAACGCAATTGACTATTTATACATACTGTATGTAACCAAACTTAACCTAACCTAACCTAACCTAAATAGCCAATTGCGTATACATACCGTATGTATAAATAGCCACTTTCTTTAATTTATTAGATTATAGTATTTTGGTTTTTTGCTTAAATCGCCAATAATTTATTTTGATGAACTAATTAAATCTTTAGTTAATTTTTAAATGAAGAAATATGCATTGACGTTGCACAAGATCACAACGACAAGGTAATAATGCATTTTCAATATTTTGACTGGTCATAAGAGACTCATGAATTTAATCCAGTCAAGTACATCACATGATGTCTCTATAAATCTAGCAATGTCAGTTATGTTTTATATTCTTAATTACACATGGCATATTATATATTAGATTATAGTATTTTGTTTGTGCTTAATGTGCATCAAAAAGTGATGACGTCGAATTTATTCTGTTTACGTTCAATTTATTTTCAGTATTTGTATGCAGTGGTTTGGGCTTTTGCTACGAAATATTTTAAAAAGCATGACATTTTATATATAACATTTATTTTTTTGAAATTTTCAAATTTTAAATTTCAGATATTGTTTAAATTTGTTTAATTGGTATAGCTCGAATTTTATATAGAGAAGATTACGACTTTACTCACGTCATCAAAAAATAATGCCGTCAAATTTATTCTTTTTATTTTCAACTACATTATGAGTTACGTAATCAGTAAATTTATATTCAATAAACCTTTAAATTATATTAAATGATACATTTTGTAGGTTCCAACGAAAGTTACTCGTGTTTAAAACTTCAATAAATGCACTTTTCAATATACTATATTTATTGTAAACGTTCCCAAAAAAAAAAAAAAACACCTAAAATCTCGATGCTATAAACGGAAATACCCCCTTAAAATATGTAGCAACGAAAAAGCATAATTATTATCACAGGTAAATGAAAATAGTACTGCCATAGAACATTAAACTCTGTCAATAATAATTATGATCAGATAATAGAAAATTTACCAAACCATTTCGTTGGTAAATGACCAGTTTATTGTATAATCAAACAGAAATCTAACCAATTTCCAAACTATTATTATTAGTAATATAATAGCGATTTAAAGACTAGATACCTAGCTACCTGTGACAGTTAATGTACGAGCGTAGTAAATATTATAAACATTACGATTTGTACGTAATATATCGAAAATAACAAACACAAATCTCGAATTATTTTATTAGCCCAATATATGTAGTTTATATATGGAAAATGACTCGTTTATTAGCAGTTAATTACTAGCAGATTATCATTATAATTTTGTATCCTAATTAAATGAAATATGAAAACTTGCATTGTACAGCGGAATTTTTATAATGCATCCCATTGAGATTAAAAAGTTTCGCATCGCTAATAACTCATTCCGACCGGCATTTAAAACTCTTATACATGAACTTGATTTTTATCACTATTAATTTGAATTTTTTAATTAATTTTTGTTTATTCTTTAAATTTTTCACTAACTTTATAATAAAATTTTATTAGTAACAATGTACACTAGCAAACTGCTGCATAATAATGTCATTATTTTACGTACTTAGCAACATAATAACCTCTTTCTACATAATGACATATGATAACGTAATATTAATGTTATTTACTGTAAATGTCATTTGTAGCATTTTTCCCGATGAAGACGGACGTTGAGTTCGTCGAAACGTCGATTATAAATAAATATTAATATAAAACTTAAAATGCGTAATTGATGTTTTTATTAAAAATGTATATACAGATTTAATTTGACCAAAATGTGGTGACAATAATAACTAATTGTAAATTTATTATCATTAAAATTTGAAATAAATTTGGGAAAATATTTAAAAATAGATTTTCATTTATTTATTTAATCGCAAACAAAAACAATAAATTATGTTTGATCACCGACTCGTAACTAAATTGTCAATATCATTCATATAATATATACACAAAATAAATATTAATATTAAAAATAATTAAAATTATGTATATGTATTTTCAAATAATATAAATATTGCCTATGCAACACAAACACAATACAAATATATTTAACAGCTAAAAAAAATAAATATTTTTAATTCAGCCTTTTTTTTTTAATGAACATTACAAAATTTTGAAATGAATTACAGTATCCATAAGATTTTAGACAAGATTGAAGTATGTGGATAAAACCATATATAGACCACTTTGACATTATCACATAAATACTAAGAAATAGGAATAAAAAGAGCAGTTGTGATCACAAAATTTTGACTGACGACCGAGCGAGCGAACGAGCTGTCAACGCACACACCCATACACCCTCATAAACTAAGTTCGGATTCGTCATCTAGAGGCTATGTGAAGGATTTCTATATAATTTTTTTTTAATTTTTGAAAATGTTACAAATTCCGTACCGATCACAGTAGTAGTACAAGAATTGTACTAGACCATTTTTCAAAATGGCGGCTATCAGGTATGTGCAGCTATGTAATTCGCAGGTGTACAAATTAGGTGACTAATACACCACTTAAGGTTGTTAAACTTTGTCGCGTACCTTGACCTAATTGCAGGTGTACAAATTAGGTGACTCGCGTGCGATGCATTCCAAGATGGTCAGTGTGGCGTTGCGTTCCGCGTGTCAATAAACTTTAAGAAGGAGTGGAATTTTGCGCACGTGTAAGGTTAAAGTACTAGGTTATAAGTTAATGAACTAAATTAGGTGCAGGTGGCTGAGTTTATATGAAAAATTATTTTATAGACGACATCGGTGTTAAAAATTAAAATGTTAACATTTGCGAAATTCGCAACTAGTTTGTGTATATAAAGAGAGAAACTTGTCATCTATATTCAGTTACAAATTTTCTATCTCGAGCATCAGACTCAGCACAGCTACAACAAGTAAAATGAGTCTTTTTCAAAAATTAAACAAAGTTGCAAATATTAAAACTACTTGGCCGCTATCGGACTTAGAAGAAAATAAAAAATATAAAATATTAAAATCTAGAAAAATTACAACACAATATGGAGATCGTATACTCCTTGAACTAGAAGATTCTACTGTCTTTCTTGGGGCACGTTTTAATGATCTGACCAACAAAGAACTGGAAGATATAAACAAGAAAGGTGCAAAAGGCGAAATATTTCTAATTTCAAGAGGAAAAGTTGGCAAAACAGTAAAAATCGAATTTACTGGCTAAGAAAAAATGGACAATCCGCCGAATTATTCGACTAGCAACTACAACTACAATTTACGTCGAATAAATGAACAGCATCTATATCGTTGTAAACTTGAAAATCATTTAAAAAAATTAAACAATTTGAAAAAAAATATTGACGCATATTGTAATATTATACAATTAAAAAAAAAATTTCAAAAACTAAATTTAAACAGCAACAATGAGTGCAAAAAAAATTACGTTTAATAAAAGAGTGAAAGTGTACAATATGTATTCCTGGGCTTTTGCTTACAATGCAGCCAGAAAAGGCTCTTGGATTCAAATTGCTTGTAATAGAATTAGGTTTAAAAATAAGATTGATAATTTTTATTTACCGTTATTAAGACCAGTGTTAGAAAATATTGTTTTGAAATATCATAGCTCTGTTTTAAGTTAAAATGTGTATGTATTATTTATAATGTTAGTATAAGGCTAAGATAACAATTTCATGTAATTTACTTATGCGTAATAAATGTATTAATTCATACTAAGTCTTTTATTAATATTATTATCCTATGAAATACAACATCCTGTTTAAATAAAACGCTTATATATAGATTTATAAAATTTTATTTTATTTTCTTTCATTAAATACATTGCATATTACAAATTATAATAAACATTTTAAACAATTTATTTTCATTGGATGTTGTCCACCAGCTTGATCGTTTTCCTCATTCCAGTCATCATGGTCACGACAAATCCGATATTTCTGAAATTCTTCATTTAGAGTCCAACATTTCGGAAAGTGTCTCCATCTGTTTTCTATTTCCACACCAGCAAAAACCATAACAAATTCCATAGGTAAACAAGCGATCTCTTCATCCAACATGAAACTTAAAATACTATGTTTAAAGAATGTTTTAAACGAATTCAAAGTATTGAATTGTTGCTTAAACCATGTTTTTAAAAGATGTACATTTCTAGCATCACAGTGTTTAATATGTAAATTACAACATTCAGGTTTTAATTGCTTATTTAATTCACTCAAAGATGGACAATTAAAATCTTCCAAGTTTTTTATTTGTTCAGATGACAGTTGTAAAATATCACTCAACCATTTAACTTTATTTACACCTTTCGTATAGATTTTATCGGACTTATGTAGCATTGAATAAATAATATCATTGCATTTGGAAAACGGTATATTGCCCGAGCACCAGGATAAATTATGATAATTTTTTGTCAACCATAGCACATTCTTTTTACTTTCAGAATTTAATTTAGACCAACAAAAAGGGGGTTCAAATATTTCCGATTTACAGTAATTACTATTTATACTAATGACAGCAATTTCTTTACAAATAAATTTGTTAGAATTATTTTCAATAATAGTGAAACCTTGTAGATCGGCTATAACTAACTCCATAATTTACAAAGGTTAAAATACAACTGAATAAAATAATTAAAAGCAAATAAATTTATACCACGTTGTCTTTTTTAATCTAGCTGTTATGTGAATTATTAAAACCAAGCCACTTTACAAAAACTTCATTTTTTCTTCGCTTCAAAATTTTTTCAACTAAATAAATATCTGGATACTTAACTTTTTGCAACTCATAGTCATAAAAACTTCCAAGAATAGGCTGATTAGACTTATCATTAAGTAGATAAGTTGTTGGATTAGTTAATTGTACTTTTCTTATTACAAATATTTCATTAGACCACATAGGTACAAAACCTTTAGAAAAAATACCACGGTGTTTACTAATTCGGACGTTATCATTTAATTTAAATTTAGAATATTTATCAGCTATTTTCATATGAGAATACACTGTCTTAAGAAGTAATTTTTCTTTGCTTTTATTTACATTAATTGGTTTCATATTAATTGTACTATGTCGAGTGTTATTATACTTTGAAGTAATTTCAGATAATAAATTAATCCATTTATAAGTACCATTTAAGCTAAAAGCTTTAAACAGTAAATTTTTTAACGTTTTATTTGCTCGTTCTACAACGCTAGCTTTTTTTACACTGAAAGAAGTATAATGATTTATATTATGTTTGTTCATTAAATTTTTAAAATTTGTATTAAAAAATTCTAGCCCTTGATCGGTTTGTAAATTTTTTGGAATTCGGTTATCTTGAGAGAAAATACTACTCATAGCTTTTGTCACTTCTTTTCCAGTTTTATTTTTAACCGGAACAGTCCACAAATATTTTGAAAAAACATCAATTACTACTAAAATATATCGAAAACCTTTATTTTCTTTAGCATGCGGTATCATTTCTACTAAATCAGCTTGAAATAAATCATCTAAACCCTTAACAATAACACGTCTTCTTGGAAAATTAATACGTGCTGGTTTATGAAGTTCTTCAACAATCTCTACCTTAACTTTTGCCATGACGACGTCACGATAAATAATAATATATAATTATAATTAACTCTCGCTTATAAACATGTTAGTTTCAATCACAACTTCCATATATAAAAACTGATCTTTGTTGTTATTGGAATAAATATACAATACGTCATCGATTTTAATATTTTGATTTTTTAATATTGGAATAATATCACCATTATTAATTCGGTAAGACAGCTTAATTTTAGGAATATTAAATCTAACGTCAACTATACGACCTGAGCACGGAAATTTATAAGCTGTGTTCCCTTCTTCGGCACTGTTAACAATTTCATACAAATCCAAATTTAATTTTAAATTTAAATTTATTGTAACAATACTTCTCAACTTTTTAATATTGTTTAAGATTTCTTGAATTTGAGTATTTAACTTAACTGTATTTTCATCGACATATTTTTTATTTGCGGCATTGTAAGAGTGCTTTGGAGAAGCAACTTGAATAATACGATGCATTTCAGCATCATAAGAGATATTTCCACCAGCTTCTCGTTTTAATGTTAACATAACAGATTTTAATTTATCTACGTATGATTTTATTACCACATCGTTAGGTTGTACTGGAGAGTCTACATTAGTTAACCGTTTGTTATTAGCATCAAAATTTCCAGAAGCTGTTTCTTTAATACCGCGCGCGATATATCTTCCGAACTTGTCAACAGTCATGATTAAACTAAAGTTATTCAATTATTTCAGCTTCTTTTAATTCTTCAATTATTGAAATAATTTCGTTGTTATGATCTGTATGGCCAGCGTTGCGTGAAGCAACTAAGAGCCTTAACCGATCAACTAATTCATTTATATTATCCGAGTATACGTATTCTGTTGGTTTTTCATTAGATTCCATTAATAGTAAACCTTTACCAGCTCGAGGCCATGACTGAATTCGCGGTCGAGAAGATGGCGGCGGCGGCAAAGTTTTTCTTGGTGCAATAATATTTTTATATTTCCATGATTTATTTCCAGCAATTTGTTCAGTTGCTGTATAATGTCTTCGATGTGCATTTGTTCTGTTTAAAATATCTGCATAATTTTTTTCATCAACTGATTTATAGCCGACAGGAGTTTTTTTTAAACAGCAATTCATACAAGCCAGGTGTTCCGCTATATCTTACATCTTGAACAATTATATCTTTGCCGTCAATTTTAACTTCAGAGTTCCCTATGTAAAATTTTTCTGTGTCAGGGTCATGTCTTATACCGTATTTGAAATCAAACAAGTCTTTTTCATCGGTAACCATTTCTTCAATGTACTGTCTGGGTAATGAATCAAATTGTTCTAGATATTCTTGAAATGAGGGTTGCGCAGCTAATTTTTGAATATCTTCTCGTGTAAGTGATGGTCTATTTTCATAAGAAACATCCATGTCTTCATCAGCAGTAGGAGTAGTTTCAGCAATTACATCGGTTTGCACAAATGATGGTTCTGTATCGGTTTGCCCAAGAGATGCTTCTGCCTCTGTTTTTTCAATTTTTGGTTCCGATTTTAATTTCGTTAACTCTCCAACTGTTGCAATCTTTTTTAAAGAAGTTAATATCGGTTTATAAGACTGTTCTAATTCAGCTTCTCGTTGTAATGAACCCTTTTTAAGATCTAACAACTTTTTCTTTACAATATTTCTAGTTTTTATTAACTGTCGCGTGATTTGTTTATTATTATTATAATTTAATTCCATATTGATTACTTAGCAAATATAATATAACAACCAACTTAACGTAACGGCTTTTTAACAGGTTATGAACAGATTTGATCAGGTTTTAACAGGTCCGCAACAGCTTCTAACAGGTTTTGAACAGGTCTGATCAGCTATTAACAGGTTTTGAACAGGTCTGATCAGCTATTAACAGGTTTTGAACAGGTCTGATCAGTTTTTAACAGGTCCGCAACAGCTTCTAACAGGTTTTGAACAGGTCTGATCAGCTATTAACAGGTTTTAAACAGGTCTGATCAGCTATTAACAGGTTTTGAACAGGTCTGATCAGTTTTTAACAGGTTTTATCAGGTCCGCAACAGCTTTAGTTAAACACTAAATAAACAAGCCACTATAAATAAAATTATTGTTAAACTGTGTACAAAAATGTCAAATACTTTAACACATACACCGCCGATCATTACTCAACAAATATTAATTACAAACTAAATTATAAAATCATATAATCAGCTATTTATAAAAAAAATTATCAAAACCTTGTCTATATCGGCCAGCATATATATCGCTGTCTTTATCTATAACTATAAAACCGTATTTATTTTGCCAGCAATAAGAACACATATCTTTAAATGCTTTATATGTCATATCGGTATTTATGTGATCAGTATACACATGTTTTAAATTCATGTCATCCTGTTTAAATAATATTAATAAATTAACATTGTCTCTAATGAGATGTTTAGGTATACGTGTATATGTCTGACAAAGATAAAAACAGTCAACTGCCTTATGGCGACCCATACTAAAGTATTCCCTTATTACGTTCTGCTTTTCGCACGCAATATCGTCGAATATAATAACATAATTATACAATGCATCTGCCGGACTTACAATTTGAGTACTATCATTATATGCAAAATATCCTAAATTTTTTATAGGCTTTAGTAATTTTTCTAAATATTGATATTTATGTTGGTACAAAGACTTTGAATACAAGTAAATATTTTCAAAATGTAAACCATTCGGATGTTCAAGCAGTGAAATCAAAACATTGGTTTTACCACACCCGCTGGGACCCGCGATAATACATCTTACAATGTTTGGCAAGAGTGAGCTGTGACGTTGCTGTTGATTTTTATTTTCACAAAAATCATAGTTTTTTACATCTAAATGTTGATCTTGCTTAACTGTTCTCATAATAAAGCAAGTGCACGAAGCTGCTGCCGACACAGTTACTTCTCGACTACCGGCAAGTAAAGACGTATCTGATTTATAAATGGTTGTAAAAAAAAATCGTGCCGTCTCGTTTCGCAATGTTGTTACTCAAGCGCGAAAAGCTATAAAATCAAACGGACCAACCGATGTTGCAAATTCTGTAAAAGTAGCGTTAAAAAGCATCAATCGTTTAAAAAGAAAAATAAAGCATCCACGAGTTATTCCATTTCCTAAAACAGGCGGTATTTTGCCATTAATTCCGATTTTTGCGGGATTAAGTGCACTTGGCGCGCTAGGTGGTGGGGCTGCAACAATCGCAAGAGCAGTAACTGACGCACGCGCAGGTGTCGAACAATTAAAAGAAGCTCAACGTCATAATAAAACTATGGAATCTATTGCAATGGGAAAAGGGCTTTATTTGAAACCATATAAAAACGGATTCGGTTTGTACTTAAAAAAAAAAAAATTCTCCCGAATCGTGCATTAAACAATCACGATTTATATAAGTACGCTAAACTTTTAAAAATACCGCATTTCAGAGGCGTATTTATGCGTGACAGTTTACCGAAAAATATTCATCGTAACGAATCCGGTATTGTTAATTTAGACAGTGAAGCTAATATAGGTACACATTGGACCGCATATAAAAAGCGTGGTAATATAGTAATTTATTTTGATAGTTTTGGAAATTTACGACCGTCAAAAGAATTGATAGCATATTTCGGTCGCGACTCTATAATAAAATATAATTATAATACATTTCAAACTTACGACAGTGTAATTTGTGGACATTTGTGTTTATCTTTTCTCAAAACTTAAGAGCTATGTCATACACATTTACATTATTTGGAAATAGTTCTATTATAAGAAAAAGTTTTTATCCTCCAATAGAACTTGCCGCTGACACGGAATACGTTCTCGGATTAATTAATTTTGAAGTTTATAATGCAATTCCGAATATAGATAACACAAATAATAAATTTTATATTGGAAATAATATTATTACGATACCGGAAGGTTCATATGAACTAATAGATATTAATAATTATTTACGTACGAAAACTAATGATGAGGTAAATATTATAGCAAATAACAATACATTAAAATGTGAAGTAATTTCTAAACATGACATAAATTTTGAAGCTTCAAATACATTTGCTAGCTTATTAGGATTTAAACCGCGCAAATTATCAGCTAATACTGTTCATGAATCTGATTTTCCTGTCTCAATAATCAAAGTAAACGCTATTTGTATTGAGTGTAACATAACTACGAATTCTTATACAAATGACAAGACGTTGCATATTATTCATGAGTTTTTTCCGCGCGTGCCCCCTGGTTTTAAAATTGTCGAAACGCCCAGTCCAGTAATTTATTTACCAATCAGCACTCAGCTTATAGACTCATTAAGTATTAAAATAGTTGATCAAGACGGAAATCTGATTAATTTCAGAGGTGAGGTCGTCACGGTAAGGTTACATCTTAAAAAGCAAAATAATGGTGATTAAGTATAATTTAACACAACGTAAACATATAAATACTGTTTATAAAGGTGGCGTTTACAGTTTGACTACATCTGTTGGTCTGTTAACACCTGAAAATTATCATTTTCTTAAATCGTTGGGCTTCAAAGTTTGTAAATCTGGAGAAACATCGCAAGCGAATTCGAGCACTAATTATTTGGATTAAAATTAAATTTCAAAACTCAAAAAAAATTATATTTTGTAAATATCAAAATGAATGCTAGTATTTTGAATGTAAACGAGAAAGCACTTTTTGATAATTCAATAATTAATGCTGAAAAACATACACACCAGCCGTACGCATCTACAACTTTAAACAATAATGACGAAATCCGAATTCCAATTCAACAGCAAGATGTGTATACATTGCCTTGGAATAGTTTACTTTACATTGAAGGAAAAATTTTAAAATCAGACAACACAGTTTCAAAGACGGTTAAACTTGTAAACAACGCTTTCTGTCATTTATTTGATGAAATTCGTTATGAAGTTGGCGGCGTAGTTATAGACCGTGTGAGAAATCCGGGTATAACATGCACAATGAAAGGTTATATTTCTTATAATACAAATGAGAGTGTTCGTTTACAAAATGCGGGCTGGTCACCATCAACTGATATTACACAACAACTGCTTGATGAAAAGGGCAATTTTAATGTTTGTTTACCACTACGTATGCTAATGGGATTTGGTGAAGATTTCAGAAAAGTTATTTTAAACTTGCGTCAAGAATTAATTCTGATTCGCAGCAGCACCGACATTAATGTTATTGAAAATAGTGTTGAAAATGAAATCATAAAAATAGAGATGTCAAAAGTGCATTGGAAGATTCCTCATATCTCTGTAGCTGATGCGGAACGTCTTATGCTAATGAAGTATGTGGAAAAAAGCGCTGAGCTGGAAATCGCTTTCCGAAGCTGGGAACTTCAAGAATATCCGCTGTTACAACAAACAATGCAACACACATGGGCCGTAAAAACTGCGTCACAGCTAGAAAAACCGCGATTTATAATTTTCGGCATGCAGACAGATCGTAAAAACATGGCCAAGAAAAATATGAGTGTATTTGATCATTGTTTTATAACAAATGTTAAGTTGTATTTAAATTCTGAGATTTATCCATATGATAATTTAAATTTGAACTTTTCGACTAATACGTGGGCCATGTTGTATGAGATGTACGCTCAGTTTCAACAAGGCTATTATGAACGCGAGAGTGAACCTGTTTTATCACCAAAAGATTTTAAAAACATCGCTCCGCTTGTAGTTATTGACTGCTCTCATCAAAATGAAATTCTAAAATCGGGTGCAGTTGATATTAGACTTGAATTTGAAACATCTTCAAATATACCAAATAAAACTGCAGCATACTGTCTCATACTTCATGATAAAGTTGTTAAATATAATCCATTTACTAGTGTAGTTAAAAATTTGTAAACATCTGTTTTTTAATTTATGTACCCATTTTAACTTTAAACTGTGTATTAGCTGTTAAACTGCTATCATGTTAAGATATACAATTAATAATGCTTTTACTGCTTTAAATTTAGTAGCGGATATTGAAGCATGTATAGTTTATGATTTGGATGATAGCATAAATATTTATGATTTGAAAAATATGAATTTACTAGTAACAATTCTCATACCAAAAAATGTAACAAAAGATAGATCTATAAA
The DNA here is from genome assembly GCA_963966155.1 of Clivina fossor. Taxonomy (NCBI): domain Eukaryota; kingdom Metazoa; phylum Arthropoda; class Insecta; order Coleoptera; family Carabidae; genus Clivina; species Clivina fossor. The sequence goes on along the minus strand of OZ014562.1, from coordinate 1,345,235 downwards.
TTTAACTATATATTTTTATAATAAACATTTAAATTATGATGTACACCTATTAACATATTTACTAAAATTTGAACCTTATTTTAATTATAAGTTAATATATAATGCAAATGAAAATGATGTATCTACTTTAGTGTATATTGACGGATGTGAACTTGATGATTTTGTACAATCTGCTAATTTAAGTTAGAACATTTATTGTATTATGATGATTTTTTTTTTAAATAAAAAACAAAATGTATATATACATGTGTTTTATTTCTATTATTACCTTTATCTATCACTGGTTTATGTAAAAAAAAAAACACATTATTTATTGATATATATATATATATATATTTATTCTTTTAAATGTAATTACACAACTAGTCTTAATAATAACAATATTATAAGTATCAGCAGCGGTGACACACTTGCGGCTGCGTAACTCGAATCGGTGGTGGTTCAAACACTTTTTTAACACCAGTAACGTCTGGCATATAGTTCCACACCTCTAAACAGTTTTTACAATTACACACCAAACTTTCCGTATTTTGCAACATTTCCCTAGTTGGAGTATGATGTTGCTTTTCAACTTTTATAATTTTAGTCACTGATGTGACCGTCAAAATTTCTTGGGTTACTAGCAAGTAATCCATTTTAAAAAAGTTGTAAAACTGACTTGTCCAGGCAGCAACTATGCAATTTATACTGATGCGTAATTGGGAATTTGCATATTATTAACAGCTTCAACGTCCCCATATGTCATTTTCATACTCGCAAATATGTATGGGTATTTAACATGGGAGGGGATGAGCAAACGTTCTTTATTTTTATATTAAAGACTAGAAAAACTTATACATTAAAAATAATCCAAATAATCACTTAATCAGGTTCTGTAATTTGTATCAAATTTACCTTAATACAGCTCTGTGTGTGTGTGTGTATTAAATTTTTCCTATATAAAATTCGATGCCATTTATGCGGGTTCATCATTCGTAGTCGGTTTGTTGCGTAAGATACTTAAAATGACGTATACGTTAGCTTCTCTTAGTGATGGTGCAGTGAAAAACGTAATTGAATCGTTTAAAATTTTAAAAACTGTTGATGAATGCATTAATTGGATTAAACATACTAATAAGATTATTCTTCTTCTTAGCAAAGCAATACGGCATCGGGTTACTGACGACAATTATTTTAAACTCGAAGCTAATTTATCACATTTAAAATTGTATCGTGAAAAAATTAAACATTTGAAATCATTAATACTAAAACGTGGTGGTAATGTTAGTGCTTTAAAACGTGTTGAAAAAAAATTAATTTGGAAAGATATAGAGTCTTGTTTTGATTCGCGTATTAGAACTGGTATTATTGCGAATATTAAATATAAAGATCCAAAACTATTTCTTGAAAAATGTTTTGTTATATTTTCGAATAAAATTAAAAATTCGTTAAAACTTTCTCTTATAAAAGTAAACGTGATATTTGTGGCTAACTTTGTTTTACCTTCTTCCGGTAAAATAGATTTGGAATATTTCAATACAGCTAATAATATAATAACTCACACAACAGATATTAAGGCATGGTATAGGGAAAACGTGTGTGATAAAATTTTATCTAAATTAGAAGAATTTGAAGAACGTGATTCTGGTTGGGCTCTTTTAGAAATTTTGCATTTGAAAATTCATATTAATAAATATATTCCGATTTCAGGTGGTACATATATAGATTTACCTGCAGATATTAAGCTGAAAAAGGCAATAATTAATGTTAAAAATAATGACGAGTATTGTTTTTTGTGGGCTATAGTTTCATGTCTTTATCAAGTAAATAAACATTCCGATCGTGTTTCATCATATCCACATTTCAGTGAAGTGCTACGATATGATAATTTAACTTTTCCTATGCAACTAAAAGATATTTCAAAATTTGAAACTATGAATAATTTGGCTATAAATATTTACACTTTAGAATCTGTTAATAACGAAAAAAATCAAGTTATTCCTTTACATTTATCTACTCATGACAGTACTAAACGAATTCATTTACTTATGTTATATTCAACTGATAACTTAGAAATGGAAATTGATGATTCCGATAGTGATACTGATATTGTTAAATGTTTGCGAAACAGTACAAATTGTCATTTTATGTAGATTAAAAATTTATCGAGATTACTGCGCAGTCAAGTTTCAGCTACAAATAAATCATGGTTTTGTGACCGTTGTCTAAATCATTTTAAAACTGAGACACTTCTTGAAAAACATTATAATTATTGCAAAACTAAAAACATGACTAGAGTAAGGCTACCTGAAGAAAACGAAAAATATTTAAAATTTAAAAATTTTAGACATCAAGATAAAGTTCCATTTACATTGTACGCGGATTTGGAATGTATTTTAGAAAAAGTTGAAAGTTCCAATGATGATGATAAAAATACAAAAATAACTCAAAAACATATTCCATGCAGTATTGCATATTATTTGAAATGTGCATATGATGACTCATTATCTAACTTTAATTTATATCGTGGTAAAGATTGTATTGATTGGGTTACAAATAAACTGCAACTGATTGCTAAGAATGTAAGTAAAATATTTGCCGATATCGTGCCAATGCAATTAACGCCTGAGCAAGAAGTTGAATTTTCAAATGCAAAAAACTGTCACATTTGCCGCCAGCCATTTCAAACACAAGACACTATCGTACGCGATCATAATCATTTTTTGGGGAATTTTAGGGGTGCGGCGCATCAAACTTGTAACTTATTATACAGAAAATCACATAAAATTCCAGTAGTATTTCATAATTTATCCGGTTATGATTCTCATTTTTTAATTAAAAATGTTGCGTTAGGATTTCCAGGTAATATCTCATTACTACCGATAAATAAAGAGCGATATATCTCATTTACCAAATACATTGAAAATTGTAATATAAGTTTTAGATTTATTGATTCTTTTCGTTTTATGGCTAGCAGCATTGAAAAATTGTCATCATTTTTAAAAGATCAAGACAAAGTAACAATTAGAAAATATTTTAACAATGAAAATGAATTTAAACTTTTAAATCGAAAAGGCGTATTTTGTTATGATTATTTAGATAGTTGGGAAAAATTAGAGCAAACAAATTTACCACCACGTACAGATTTTTATAGTATTTTAAAAAATGCCGAAATTTCTAATGAAGATTATAATCATGCTTGTAATGTTTGGACTACTTTTAATATTCAAACGCTAGGAGATTATTCGGATTTATATCTAAAAACCGACGTTTTATTATTGACAGATATATTTGAAAATTTTCGTGAAAGTTGTTTGCAGACATATGATTTAGATGCGCTTCATTACTATACGGCACCGGGCTTGGCATTTGACGCGATGCTAAAATATACAAACATTGAACTCGAGTTACTTACTGATATAGATCAATTTATGTTCATTGAGCGTGGAATACGGGGCGGAGTTGCACAATGCTCAAATCGTTACGCTCGCGCAAATAACAAATATATGCAAAATTATAATTCAAATGAAGAAAATATTTATTTAATGTATTTTGATATTAACAACTTATATGGTGCTGCAATGAGTAATTATTTACCATTTGCTGAATTTGAATGGGTACAACAAACAGACATATACAAAATTGATATAATGAATATTAGTGCCGAATCAGATATCGGGTATATTTTTGAAGTAGATTTGGAATATCCAATCGAACTACATAAATTTCATAAAGATTTACCGCTTTGCCCAGAGCATTTTACTCCACCGATGTCAAAACAGTCGAAATTAATTACAAATCTATATCCGAAAAATAATTATATTATTCATTACCGCAATCTTCAACAGAGTTTAGAGCTAGGATTAAAAATTACTCGCATTCATCGCGTTTTAAAATTCAAACAGGCTCCGTGGCTGAAAAAATATATTGATTTAAATACAGAATTAAGAAAAGCATCTGATAATGAGTTCAAAAAATTTTTTTACAAATTAATGATAAATAGCGTCTTCGGAAAGCAAATGGAAAATGTTCGCAAATATAAAAAACATTAAACTTGTCGGAAAGTGGAATGGTCGATATGGAGCAAAAGCATATATATCTAATCCTGCTTTCCACAGTTGCACAATTTTGGACAAAGATCTTGTAATAATAGAAATGAATAAAACTGATATTTTATTAAATAAACCGATTTACGCCGGCTTCGCGATTCTAGACATAGCAAAAACTTACTTATACGATTTTCATTATAATTACATTAAACATGAATTTGGCAATGATGCGAAATTATTATATACAGATACGGACTCTCTCTTATACAGTTTCCGTAATATTGATATATATGAAATTATTAAAAGAGACATAGAGAAATTTGATACTTCAGATTACCCTGAAAATAATATTTTTAATATTCCACGTGTAAATAAGAAAGTTATTGCCTTAATGAAAGATGAAAACGCGGGAAAAATAATGAGAGAATTTGCTGGTTTGCGTGCTAAAATGTATGCATATATAGTTGACGAATCTGACTATAAGAAAGCTAAGGGTGTTACTGCTGTTACGTTAAAAAGTATAACTTTTCAAGATTACTACGACTGTTTATTTTCCAATATTTTAATTTCAAAACAACAAACTTTAATTCAAAGTAAAAATCATAATGTATATACTATTAGTCAAAATAAATTAGTATTAGTTGCTAATGATGATAAACGCATGCTAAACTTTTATTCCACAGATACACTTCCTTGGGGGTTTGAATAAAATGCTATTTAATATTGTTACTTGTTTAGTTATAAGTTGAAATGTATAATAACATATGTAAATAAATATATATGTTAACAAAAGTTCTTGTTTTATTTCATAAATATCCTATCGCTTCAGTATGAATTTATTAATAATTAATTCAATAATATTAATTTATAACATTTACTTATTTCACACAATTATATGCACACATGTTTTGTTTATGTTTTAAAATAGAACTTTAACTCTATTTCTTATTTAACATTTGGCATAGCTATGCAGGCAGATCAGTTGTATGACGCATCATAAACTCAGCCACCTGCACCTAATTTAGTTCATTAACTTATAACCTAGTACTTTAACCTTACACGTGCGCAAAATTCCACCCCTTCTTAAAGTTTATTGACACGCGGAACGCAACGCCACACTGACCATCTTGGAATGCATCGCACGCGAGTCACCTAATTTGTACACCTGCAATTAGGTCAAGGTACGCGACAAAGTTTAACAACCTTAAGTGGTGTATTAGTCACCTAATTTGTACACCTGCGAATTACATAGCTGCACATACCTGATAGCCGCCATTTTGAAAAATGGTCTAGTACAATTCTTGTACTACTACTGATCACTATACCACATTTTCCTTGCAGTAAAAGTGGTAAAAATTAAACGTTGAAGTGAGTAAATAATAATTTCTATGTGAAAAATCACTGAAACAAAGATCTACAAATTAAGAATAAATAAAACTATTAATTTTATAAACTGTAATTCATTTAAGACTTACATAATACAGTATTCACTCAAAAATCTACATTACATAAAAAAAAATTTGAGTTATTCGTTTTTGGAAAATTATTATTAAGGAACTTTTCGATGCTTGACCAAAAACTAAAAATACACTAGCCAGAAGTACTGATATCACTTTCGGTGTAAGTTCAATTAAATAATAAAGGAAAAAAAAAATTTGACAAGTGTTTATATTGGTCAAATTCTTGTGCCTACGCGTAAAACTAAAACGGTGGTCTGAATGAGGCTTTAACCCAATGATTCCCAAAGTGGTCTATATCGACTCCTAGGGGTCGATAGATTTAATTGTAGAGTCTACGGTAACAGTGTGCCAGTGTGCAAAAACACATTTGAAGTTAATGAATTTTGTAATAATTCAATATTAGAAAAGTGGGGGGTTACAAAAAGTTTGGAGACTTCTGCTTTAACCTAACAGCGTCTTCAGGCACTTTAGCTTGTATATAATAATGCAAACAGAAAAAGAATAATTTCCAATTTATTTCAAATAAAAATGAACTCATATATAGGAAGCAACAGAATACGATACGAGAAGTTATTACAAGCAAACAATTCTACATATACATATAGTTAGTACAATGATAATGAGTTAGATTAGACGCACGTAAAAAATAGACGTCTAACGATCACTTGCGGCGTTAATTATTAACAAAGGTGTGTTTGCTATTATCGTTTTTTCAAGTAAAAACAAAGTAATAACTGTTTGTCAGACATCGCAATAAAGATCTTTAAACGTATACATATCAAAAAAATTGTCGGATATGAATGAGTATCATATCATAGCAAAATTAAAGCTATAATTTCGCTCTAGAACAAAAACATTATTTTTCTACAAAAATAATAAAAAGTTAGTTGAGTTAAATATCTTCGATAAAATATTTTATAATAAAGTAAAAATGTTTTAAAGAACAGTACTGTAACAACCTATAAATTTCTACTAATACGATTTCGGCATGGCCGAGCAGAAATATAGATTGTCACGTACGTAGTTGATTTCTTGAAGTTTTTAATAAAAAGAAAACGAGAACAATTTAAAAATGTAATTTTATTAAATAATAAATAAAATTAATTAACAACTGAATTTACGAAATAACTAAAAATTATGACAATATATGGACAATATTCGTAACTAAAATAATTTGATGTTCTTCTCTTTGCTATCTATCCGTAACTAAATTAAACTCATTTAATTTTCGACAAAAGTGAATTCATAAAAATGCAGCTTAAGGGGATAAACTTGCAATCTTTGAGTTTCTCAGGGACGGAAACGTGTGGTGATGAGAACCTTGAGGGCGGGATTGTTAGTAAAGTCTAATTGTTTATGATTGGTTAGTTTTATCCCCGTCAAGCTATCCCTACTTTTCATTTCAACTCTCAATATGCACTTGCAATTTCAGACCCTGTGCGGTATAGCGTAGTGTAAGGATAGAGGCGCGGGTAGCTATAGACAGCTGTGCATTGTTTATATAAATGATCAGCAACGTAAATAAACATCTAAAGATAAGTTAGAACAAGCAAATTAAAAGAAATGAAGATTTACGTATTTCAAACAGCAAATATAATACGAAAAAAATGGAAAACTTTGCGAGAAAATAACGACAAATGTAACACTACAAAAATGGGAATGTTTATAATTAAATAAATATATATGGAATAACAAATAATAATAATAAACTGTATTATTTTTTTATTTATTTTAAAAAGATATTGTCGGTTTGATTAAAATAATTATATTTGTTTTTTATGCTTGTTGGGACCCGGTGCTGGCTTGGCGACCACGAAACACTAGTTGTGTCTGTGGGCAAGTGCTCGAGTTCCTAAAAAAGGCGATGCGGCGTGTGTGCGGTGATGTAGCGAGCTAGTGGACTGTATTGCGGCGTAAATATGGAGTAAGCGTGCGTAACTTGCTGAATAGAACTAATTAATTGATAAGCAAGAGGATGGATAAGGATCAGAGACGATCTTCACCTATCCGAGCGATAGATAGGGCTTGTACAAGAAGTGGTAGCTCTAGGAAGAAATGAGGAAAGAGGTTGGCCCACAACTGAGGTATAGGAGTGCGGGACGGTAGGTGAGGTGAATTAAACCAATAACTTGTAGCAAGTCAAGTGTCAGCACAATTACTGCACGATTGGAATGAGTAATGCAAAAGCAACTTACGTTTATATACTGTAGTACAGATCCTTAATAAAATGGCGGTTAGATACTTTACACTTGAGCTTAGGATTGTGTGGTTAGTGTGAGAGCTTTCGAGATGCGTGTACTTCAATTAACGTAAGCTGGTGCTTCTGCGGTGCGTGTCTGGAGCTATGCGTGAATGTGTATATATCGTCAAATCTTCAACAAGTGTTGAGCGAGAATTAGTGTTAATAAGCTTCCAAAACAATTAATAAAGCACAAATAAAGAAAAGAATCTGCAACTAACTATGAGAATAAATGTTGCAAACAAAAGGAATGCGAGCGTGAATGAGAGATGCGAGTGATGCGACAATAATGTAAGCAAAGTACATAAAATGCGGAATAATGATACTGCAAGCGCATAGAATTGGAATAACTCTATGCGTAACAGATATACAAGCGTTTGTAATTGTAAATAATAATATGTAAATCACAAAGAAACAAAATATGTTGTACTTAACTGAATATTTGAGGTTAGTTCCAACACGTGTTTGGTAAAATATGCGGAAATGTGATATCTTGTAATTTGCAATCAGTTAATCACAATTAATAGTAGAAATGATATACTTCTGCGTAATATGTGTAGTATAGCGGATAAAAGCGAATCTATTTTAATATAGAAAGTAGCGTTGTGCAAGCTAGCGAGATATTTCATGTGTGTTCGACAGAATTACATTACAAGTCGTTCGTATAGAAATAACGTAGCATAACTTGTATGTTTAGTACGAAGCGACACAGAAATATATAATAATACTTGTGGCGAATGATATTTGATGAGATGAAATGTGCGTTCTTGTTTAACAGCACAGCGTGGAAATGTTGACTCGTTCACGGCCGGATATGGACTCTCTTGAATGCTTGCGGATGCAAAGCGAAACTAGTACTGAATGCGGGCGTCATACGAAGCATGATAAGAATATGAAATGTGTTGCGATTTGTACGCGCTAGTGGCCAACAGATGCCGCTGCGGTCTTAACATGATAACGAAACTTGAACATTAGCCAGTTGCCAACAGATGGCAATGCCTGGTCTGAACATGCCGGCCGGCCAAAAACGGAGTTTTTTAGGATCACAAGAGTGGTCACAGTTTGACAACGGATCTTGTTAATGCTCCAGAAGCTGTTCGGACTTGAGCTACTCTAGCTACGTTATCTTTTCTTGGGTAAACCTTGATGATTCGAGCTAGCTTCCACTGAAGGGGAAGTAGTAAATCGTTTTCGATGATCACGAATTGATCAGGTTGCAGATTGACGGTAGAGCGTGTCCGTTTTAGTTTTTGCTGGAACGTGTTGAGAGATTCGGCATACCATAGTTTCCAAAATGATTGTAAGACATTTTGTAACAGGTGCCAGCGGCGTAGAAAATTGGTATTTGATTTCCGATATTCATGATCTGGTAAGTTGCCCATATTAGAATTGATTCCAATAGGATGACAGCGGAAGGATTTGATGCATTTTACAGAATAACTGCGAATCAGACGGCGAGCACCTACAATCCAAAATCGGCGATTTAAAATTGCTTGAAATGTTGTTGGCGATGAGTGAAGATATTTCTGATGATAATAATCGATGACAAGATCGGTTAAGCGATGACGTAATGGTAGCAGTATAGGTTGTTTATGAGAAACACTTAGACTGGAATTTCGAATTTCATTCTCAAATTTTGCGATGTCATCAGCGAATGCTTCAAGTTGCGTAATTTTCACCCATGTGATTGAGGCGTTATCGAGTTCTGATGCTAATAGTGCAGGCGATGATATTGCTTCCTTCAATTTTAACCTTTTGTAAAATCTGGTGCAGAGTGCAGTAATACTTAACAGGTGATTTAAGTTGGAATATTGATGTAGAAGTTTATAGTCAGCAGGATTGCCTTCCGACGAAATATGATGCCACATATTTTGCAGAAGATTCTGTTGAATTTCAGAAACTTGGCTGGTTACAAAAGTTTTCCATTTGTATGGTGGTGTCCGAACCCATGACAGAGTGATTGTAGAATCGGACGACGCTAAAATATTAAAGAAAGACAATGTTACGGTGTCTAACAAATATTTTATTAAGCGAGATAATGACAAGTGATTTTGTTCTAAGTAATCAGCAATATATTTGCAATATTCCAATTGTAAGTGACTGTCAGATGGTAGGCGACATTGAAAAATATTAAAACATCTAATTGCGTTCGCGTATGAATTTCCTAACTTAGGAGGATATTCTTTAAGAGAAAGCGGAATCATATAGCGTCCTGATTCTAATCTTCTATGCTGAGATGAAAAGATATTGTTGGATAGATGATCTAAACTTGACAATGTAGCGATCGTGGCAGCGTCTTCACGTTCCGAAATTTCCGATAATGCTGGCGAAAACGAGTTCTGAACCGTTAAACATGTGGTAACGGTTGATGCGGTTAGCGAACAGATTGGTCCAGAAACAATCCAACCCAATGAGGTGTCAATAGCGGTCGGACCATTCGCAGTGGTTTGCTTGTGACCAGTGAGAAGATTGAAGTATAGATCAGCACCAATTAACAATTCAATGGGCGCCGGTGTCACAAAGTCTGGATCAGCTAACTGTAGATGTTGAAATTGGCGAAGTAAATCGGAAGAAAGTTGCGCCTTTGGTAAATCTTGGATGATTTGCGAAACAATGACTGCGGAGAGCGTGTATGCTGATGAAGCGTTGTGCGAAGAGCATAGACAAATTGTTGTAGTGCCTCGAACGTTGTTCAGAGCTGTAGCGTTTCCAAATCCTGAAACGACGATGTTTGCAGAATGTATTGGTAATTGTAGACGATTGGAACAATTTTCAGAAATGTATGAAGATTCGCTTCCACTATCTAAAAGTGCACGTACTGATTGCCATGATCCTAGTGAATCTTGAATACGTACAATAGCTGTACCTAACAGAACTGCTGAAACTGTCGTGCTGTGCGAAAATGATGAAGTACGAGTTGTACCTGCTATCATAGGCAAAGGAGAAGTTGACGGACTGTTGATGATTGCGTTGTCCGCAACTTGCGGCTGACTTAAAGCGTTTGTTGACTTTTCAACTCGTTCAAAGTGCAGGAACGTGTGATGTCGTTTATTGCATTTGCGACAGTTGAATTTTGATTTGCACGTAGACGTAGCATGTATTGCTGATAAGCAGTTACGACAACAGTTGTTGGTGCGTATCATCTCAAATCGCTTGATTGGTTCCATAGATTGAAACTTGAAACATTTGTACAGTGCATGCGGATTGGAACAAGCGATACACTTACTTGTGTTTACAGTTGATACAAATGATGATGTGTTGAATGTCGTGCGATTTGTCTTGAGTGACGTACGATTTGTCTGGAATGACTGGCGATTTGTCTGATCGGAGGATCGAGATGTATCTGCTTGAGTGAATGGTTTGCCAATACATTGCCACTGCTGAGATTGTATGAATTTATCTAAAAAATCTAAGAAATCAGCGAGATTAGGTAAATTATCTTTAGATAAATTGCGTTCAAAGCTGTTGCGAATTTTTGTGTCGAGTTTAGTGAGCAGAATGAAAGTTAATACTGGACTCCATTCATCGACAGGTTCGTGATTAGCCCTTAATGCTTCAGTGTGCTCTCTAATTGCAGCAATGAATTTTGTAGCGTGATAATAAGTCATTGGAATTGGCTTTGGCAATTCTATTAGCGCTTGAATATGATAAGATGATATTAATCTTCTTTGAGCGTAGCGATCAGTTAATAATTTGATAGCGATCGAGTAATTATCATCTGTGAGCGATAAGTTCTTGATTAGAGCGAGCGGTTCTCCTTTTACAATAGATTTTAAATATTGGAATTTTTGAACTGGTCGTAGACTGTCATTGTCATGGACAGAGCTGCAAAATATATCAAAAAACGAGTTCCAATTAGCGATCTCACCAGAAAATTGAGGTAAATCCAATTTCGGAAGTTTTGCGTGCGTGTATGACTGTGACAACGTCTGCGATATGAATGCGGTGTTTGCAACGCTGGTATCCAGAGCCGGTTGCTCGTAGAATGGAGGTTGCGTGAATGCTGCTTGTATAATACGTACAGAATCCATAAAGATATTATATTCAGAATAAAGCTGATCCTGTTTGGTTGTGTTACTTGGATGGATCATGATTTGAGTGTGATGGTCTTCAAACTCACGAATACGTTTCGGAAGCAACTTAAACTGGGAGCGTGCTTCTGTGACCTTTTGTGGATCTGCAGCTTGTGCGATTAGAGACTGTAGATTGTCTACAAACAGTTGACAAAACTTGCGGCGTACAGACGGAGCTAGTAACTCAGTCATGATGAGAATGTAATGCGAATTGCGGTTTGAATAAAAGAAAATAGAAATATAAATGCGTTGGCTTCGTATGAGCGTGCGTTGCGAGTTCTTGTAGAACTTGATATATGCGTTTGTATGCGTTAGCTGCTGATGAGCGAATGAAGCGTGTTCGTGTTGAACGTGAGATGCGTTTGCTGCAGATGAGCAAGTGATGCGAGTTCTAGATGAACGTGATTAGCGTTTGCTGCAGATGAGCAAGTGATGCGAGTTCTAGATGAACGTGAATGCGTTTGCTGCAGATGAGCTAATGAGGCGTGTTCGTGATGAACTTGATGTGCGGTTGCTGCTGATGAGCGAGTGAAGCGAGTTCTAGATGAACGTGAATATGCGTTTGTTGCGTTAGCTGCTGATGAGCGAATGAAGCGTGTTCTAGGTGAACGTGAATGCGTTTGCTGCTGATGAGCGAATGAGGCGTGTTCGTGTTGAACGTGATATGCGTTTGCTGCTGATGAGCGGATGAGGCGTGTTCGTGATGAACTTGAATCTGCGGTTGCTGCTGATGAGCGAATGATACTAGTTCTTGTTGAACGTAGTATTTGCGGTTGCTGCTGATGAGCGAGTGATACCAGTTCTTGTTGAACGTAGTATATGCGGTTGCTGCTGATGAGCTAGTGATACCAGTTCTTGTTGAACGTAGTATATGCGGTTGCTGCTGATGAGCATGCGATACGAGTTCGAGTTGAACGTCATATATGCGTTGGCTGCTGATGAGCGAGTGATACCAGTTCTTGTTGAACGTAGTATATATGCGGTTGCTGCTGATGAGCTAGTGATACGAGTTCGAGTTGAACGTCATATATGCGGTTGCTCCTGATGAGCGAGTGATACGAGTTCGAGTTGAACGTCATATATGCGGTTGCTGCTGATGAGCTAGTGTTGCGACAGCTGATGCGCATTGTATGTGCACAGCGTGGCGACTGCGAAGCGAATTCCGTTTAGAATGCGTAAAATAGCGTTTGATCTTGTTCAGAGCGCAAATGATCAATGATGAAGACACGTCAAACGAGTTGTGACTTGCCTAGCGGCTATCGAAGGTTCGAATGATGGTGCACACGTAGCGTAAGTTGTAACCTGCCCATTCGGTGCAAAGGTTTAAATGATGGGGCACACGTCAACAGGTTGTGACCTGCCCATTCAATGATCGTAGGTCCAAATGATGGGGCACACGTCACTAGGGTTGTGACCCGCCCATCCGGCTCGAAGGACCAAATGTTGGGACCCGGTGCTGGCTTGGCGACCACGAAACACTAGTTGTGTCTGTGGGCAAGTGCTCGAGTTCCTAAAAAAGGCGATGCGGCGTGTGTGCGGTGATGTAGCGAGCTAGTGGACTGTATTGCGGCGTAAATATGGAGTAAGCGTGCGTAACTTGCTGAATAGAACTAATTAATTGATAAGCAAGAGGATGGATAAGGATCAGAGACGATCTTCACCTATCCGAGCGATAGATAGGGCTTGTACAAGAAGTGGTAGCTCTAGGAAGAAATGAGGAAAGAGGTTGGCCCACAACTGAGGTATAGGAGTGCGGGACGGTAGGTGAGGTGAATTAAACCAATAACTTGTAGCAAGTCAAGTGTCAGCACAATTACTGCACGATTGGAATGAGTAATGCAAAAGCAACTTACGTTTATATACTGTAGTACAGATCCTTAATAAAATGGCGGTTAGATACTTTACACTTGAGCTTAGGATTGTGTGGTTAGTGTGAGAGCTTTCGAGATGCGTGTACTTCAATTAACGTAAGCTGGTGCTTCTGCGGTGCGTGTCTGGAGCTATGCGTGAATGTGTATATATCGTCAAATCTTCAACAAGTGTTGAGCGAGAATTAGTGTTAATAAGCTTCCAAAACAATTAATAAAGCACAAATAAAGAAAAGAATCTGCAACTAACTATGAGAATAAATGTTGCAAACAAAAGGAATGCGAGCGTGAATGAGAGATGCGAGTGATGCGACAATAATGTAAGCAAAGTACATAAAATGCGGAATAATGATACTGCAAGCGCATAGAATTGGAATAACTCTATGCGTAACAGATATACAAGCGTTTGTAATTGTAAATAATAATATGTAAATCACAAAGAAACAAAATATGTTGTACTTAACTGAATATTTGAGGTTAGTTCCAACACGTGTTTGGTAAAATATGCGGAAATGTGATATCTTGTAATTTGCAATCAGTTAATCACAATTAATAGTAGAAATGATATACTTCTGCGTAATATGTGTAGTATAGCGGATAAAAGCGAATCTATTTTAATATAGAAAGTAGCGTTGTGCAAGCTAGCGAGATATTTCATGTGTGTTCGACAGAATTACATTACAAGTCGTTCGTATAGAAATAACGTAGCATAACTTGTATGTTTAGTACGAAGCGACACAGAAATATATAATAATACTTGTGGCGAATGATATTTGATGAGATGAAATGTGCGTTCTTGTTTAACAGCACAGCGTGGAAATGTTGACTCGTTCACGGCCGGATATGGACTCTCTTGAATGCTTGCGGATGCAAAGCGAAACTAGTACTGAATGCGGGCGTCATACGAAGCATGATAAGAATATGAAATGTGTTGCGATTTGTACGCGCTAGTGGCCAACAGATGCCGCTGCGGTCTTAACATGATAACGAAACTTGAACATTAGCCAGTTGCCAACAGATGGCAATGCCTGGTCTGAACAATGCTATTAATAATAATAATAATAATTCTTCATTAGTAGTTTTAGTTATATATAATACATAAATTTACAAGTACATACTATAATCACCATAATGATTTCTTGAAACTTACAATTAATAATATATGGATTTACCAATTACTTACCAAATATTTTTGCTTGTTTGGTATTATAAAATTTAAAACCTTTTATAACGTTTTCTAGGTATACAAAATTGATGCCAATTTTTTTTCCTGTAATTCATGTTAACTTAAAAGTAAAGTTGTAATAATACAACAAATATTGTTGAAAATATATTAAAGTAATTAAAAATAATGACTAATTTATATGTATACATATTATTCTGTACCCATGTTGAAATAATTATTATAATAATTATTAACAAATTTTGACTGTATAATACGTGCAACATGTGAATTTTTCTATGATGAGTTAAAAACAAAAACAAAATATTTTATTACTACTTTGACTGCAAGGAAAAGTAGTATAGCGTTTGGTAGGGTGTCTGTAACATTTTCAAAAAAAAAAAAAAATTGTACAGAAATCCTTTATATAGCCAGTAGATGACGAATCTGAACTTAGTTTATGTGGGTGTATGGATGTGCGTCGTCAGCTCGCTCGCTCACTCGCTCGGTCGTAAGTCAAAATTTTGTGGCCGCAACTCCTCCTAGACGGTTCAACCGATTTTAATGAAATTTTCAGGATAAATTTGTCTATTGCCCAAGATGGTCATGTGGTTATGGTTTTTTTCCAGTAATGCCAACTTTCCGAAAAAAAAATTACTAAAGTTTTTAAAAATTCATTGTGGCTATATTATTTATCCGATTTTGATCAAATTTTCAGGAAAGATTTCCCTAATTCTCCCATTAATTACATAATTTTATTAATATTCAGTGTTGCCAACTTTCCGAGAAAAAAATTACTAAAATTTTAAAAATTTTATTATGGCCATGTTATTCAACCGATTTTACTCAAATTTTCACAAAAGATTCTCCTAGTATTCATATAATTTATATAATTTTAACAAAATACAGTGTTGCCAACTTTCCGAGAAAAAAATTAGTAAAATTTTTAAAAATTTATTATGACCATTTTATTTAACCGATTTTAATCAAATTTTCATAAAAGTTTTTCCTAGTGCCTAAATAAATTATGCAATTTTAACAAAATACAGTGTTGCCATCTTATCGAAAAAAAATCACAAAAATTTTTAAAAATTTATTGTGGCTACATTATTTATTCGATTTTGATCAAATTTTCAGAAAAGTATCTCCTAGTGCCCACATAAATTATAATATTATTAAAATACAGTGTTGCCAACTTTCCGAGAAATGTCAAAGTAGTCTATATATGGGTTTCCCCATATACTTCTAATCTTGTTGTTATTGTGTTTGATTATTGTAAAATTTATACAATAATCCAATCTTATTTTGTAATCATTTATTTGAACAATATAACTCAAATATCCTGATATTGATTTAATATAAATTAAATTATTAAATTCTAATACAAAAATCTGTTTTATCTGTTTTTTTGTTGTAGGCTCTAAAACAATCTTTTTTGAAAATTTTATTGATTTCAGATAAACAGTACTCTCATAAAATTTGAAATATATTAGTTATTTTTTTTTCTCTGAAAAAAATAAAATAATATAATTTTTGCAGGCACTAGGAAAATTTTTCATAAAATTTTATTTCCGATAAACAGTCTAGCCAAAATGAATTTTTAAAAACTAGTAATTTTTTTATCAAAAAAAATTGGCAACATTGCAAAAAAATAATAATAAATTTTTAGGACCATCTTATCCTATCCTAGTCTATCCTATCCTGAAAATTTGATTCAAATCGTACGTATAGTCTAGGAGGAGTTGCGGTGACAAAACTTGAGTGACGCATACACATACACCCTCAAAAACTAAGTTCAGATTTGTCATCTATAGGCTATATGAATTTTTTTATATATTTATATGTAAAAGTTACAGTTATAGACACCGTACTAGGCACTATAACACTTTTCTTTGCAATGGAAATAGTAATAATAAAATTGTTATTGTAGAAAATAAATCTTTCTGAAATATTAAATTAAATTTACTTATTTTTATGTAATTATTAGAGAAAAAATATTAACCATATTTTTTTTATTAACATAACAAATAGTAATTTCATTGAATGTGAAAAAAAAAACTCCGATATCACCAACTAATATAAAATTTGTATTGTCTTGTCATATAGTATGGAGATAGCTGGGGCTTTTCTTTATGTTAGCAAATATACCAGACAAAATAGCTGTGTTTATTTTTTGTTGTAACCCGTATCCCCGTCTTACCCCGTGCAAATTTTGTTAAGTAGGCGGAACTTAATCACATATAGCAGAGCACTACTGGTAGCGACATCTCCGATGCGTAAAATTAACTAAATTTTGCAATTTCTTTTTTGCAAAATATGCAATTTCTGTTAAAATTACACATACATATTTTTTATTAATATAATATTTTTGTAAAAATAAATAGGGTCACTACAATATTTTGTTTCTTTTTTAAGTAAAAGTCTATAAAAATTGAACACAAAAAAACGTGAAATTTACCATATTTGTGAATTTTTATTTATACAACTATCAACTAAAACAATATTGTGAAAACGTGACACCCTAGAGACAGTTTCCTACTTTGTTCATAAAAGTTTGAAGTGTTTATTTTCTATAGTATAGACATAAAAACTTATTTACTAAAGTCATTTTTTTGGATTTATTTTCGGAGAAGTCTATCCCCTTAAGTAATTCTTTTTCTACGGGAACTGATAAAATATCTAGCATTCTACTAAAAAACTGTTGTGACTTTATAGTTTCGCCATTTACTCATTGTATTAATTTATCTTTAAATACTGGTATATTTCCTGATCTTTTGAAACATGTAAAAGTAATAGCTTTACATAAAAAAGGAGATAAGGAACTTATTGAGAATTATAGACCTATATCCTTGGTATCCGTATTTCACAAAGTTTTTGAAAAAGTAGTTCTGACTAGAATTTTATCATTTTTGGAAAAAATAAGATAATTATCGACATGCAACACGGTTTCAGACAGGGTTATAGTACTTCCTCAGCTCTTGTTCATTTTTTAAATCATGTCTTTAACGCGATTGAAAACAAATCGAATATTTACGGTTTATTCATTGATTTATCAAAAGCGTTCGACTGCGTAAATCATATGAATTTAATTAAAATTTTGCAAAGTTACGGAATACGTGGTATATGCTCCAATTGGTTCACCTCATATCTGCAAAACAGAAAACAAATGCTGACTCATGACAATCACACATCAGAAGCGTTACCTGTCACTTGTGGAGTGCCACAAGGCTCAATTCTTGGACCGGTACTGTTTGTACTATATATAAATGGTATTAAAAACATCATCAGTCCAAATAACTTTGTTGCTTACGCTGACGACGTGTCCATTTTTTTATCAGGTAATACTGAATATATGAATGAATATATGCTAAATTTTCCATGTATTTATTTATATTTTGTTATTTTGTTTATTCATAATATAAAAAATAATTTATCAACTCAAAGCGATCTGCATCAATATAATACCAGAAATAAATCAAACTTTACTATCCCAATTACACATTTAAATAAAACTAAATTTAACCCAAATCACATTGGTCTAATCTTTTATAATCATTTACCAAAGCATATCAATAGCATAAAATCAAATATTAATTTCAAATTTCATTTAAAAAAATTTTTCATTGAAAAAAATTATTATAAGTTTGATGACTATCTCAGTGACAAGTTCTAATCTTCAAGTATAATGCAGGTTTTTTACGCACTTTATTTTTTTATGTATTTCTTTTTTAAATTGACTTTTCCTATACCATGTGGTTAATATGGAAATGATAACTATATCATTATTATTATTGTATTATTATTATTATCATGTACACATATATATATATATATATATATATATATATATATTTCTTGTTGACTTTTTCCTATACCAATTGTATCGGTTTAATGGAAATAAATTATTATTATTATTAAAAAAAAATTTAAGTTCAAAAAAATACATACTAAAAAATTTTAAATTGAATATTATTTATTAAATTTTTACAATGCAGTTTTGGTGCCTACGTTGATGTATAGTAGTGAATATTGGGATTGGTTGCAAAAGCATAAACGGAAAATAACTGCTGTGGAAATGAGATTTTCACCTGGGGTATGTGGTGTAAAGGAGAGATCGGGTACGAAATATATTAGTGTATGATGATTGTGAAATTGAAAAAAATGTTGTAGCAAAAGTTGGTGCTAGTCAATTAAAATGGTTCGGACATGTTGTGCGAATGTCTAATGAACGTTTGGTTAAAAAGATTTATTTGAATAATTTTGATGGTATACGTTTGCGTGGACGTCCGATGAGTAGTTGGAGTGGTATGATTGAGAGTGTTTTGCGTGAACAAAAGTTTTTAAGTAGTAGGAATAAAAAAACATGTATGAGAGGAATTATAATTGTGGATGAAGCGAAAGTTGCTTGTTTGGATAGGAATGTTTGGAGGCGACTGATTTCGAAATGATGAAAAGTGTTTCTGCCACACCCTTTTGGGTACATGGCGTGATTGTGTATGTATGTATGTTAAATTTTACCAGTTTTGCAATTAAGGGATTAATATAACTTGATGGGTAAATGTGTGGAACAAAGTAAATATCTCGAGAAATACACATCAGACCAAAAAAACAAAAATACGTCTTCAATATTTTTAAAAAGGCTATCCAACGATGCCACACTTGACCCTCTACCCCTACTCCCAGAGGGGGTGGGATAAAGGTCCACTTTAAAATATTAAATAGAAACCCATATTTTTATTGTAGATTCGGATTCTATGGCTAAAAATACATACACTGCTCAAAAAAATTAGGGGAACACTTTTTTCGAAACCTGTAACTTTTTAAATAATAGTTGTAGACAAATCAAATTTGGTATACTTCAACGGCATATATTTAACTAAAGAAAATTATAAAAACAATGTTACAACTCTTAGTTACTTCTAAGTTACACTTAAAAATGTAAATTAACAATGCAAAACAAAATGGAAACGATTGTCCTAGTATCGATGACAGTCGGGTTTTCTGTGGATTGGTGAGGCTTAATACAGTGTATGCCCTTTACGAACACAAATCATTTTCTCACACCTGCGTTGCACGGTTCGCACTAGTCTGCGAAGAGATTCTTGGGGTATGCTGTCCCATTCCTCAATCAAGGCTTGTGTCAGTTCTTGTATGGTTAGTGGTGGATTATGGCGCTTGCGAACAAGTGGTCAAGCTGATCCCACACTTGTTCAATAAGATTCAGGTCAGGACTTAAAGCCGGCCATTCCATGACCTGAATTTCATGTTCTTGTAAAAAGTTTCTTGCGATGCCGGCGGTATTTGGCTTTGCATTGTCCTGCATTATGATGAAATTTTGACCGACGCCATATGCAGCAGGCACCACATGGTCCTCCAAAATGTTTTCGATGTAATTCATGGCATTTAGTCCACCAGGAACTACAACAAGATCAGTTCTGTTGTCTATACTGATTCCAGCCCAGACCATTACAGATTCACGACCAAATCTATCCACTTCCTGTATAGTAGCGGCTGCGTAGCGTTCACCAGGACGTCTATATACACGTACTCGACCGTCGCAACGAGTTAAACAAAATCTGGACTAGTCTATAAACAGTACAGGCATCCAGTGATGAAGTTGCCAATCTCTGTGATCTAGAGCAAACATCATTTGCGCTGCTTTGTAATGCTAAGTAAGGCGTGGTGCGCAAACAGGTTTTCTTGGTTTTAAATTTGCTTCTTTTAATTTGTTTCTAACAGTTTGATCAGAAATTTCTGTTCCATGTGCTCGTCTTAGGTCGTTTAGGAGGTCTCGCGCTGTGGCAGTACGCTGACGTATAGAGGAAAGAACAAGAAATCGGTCTTGATTTTGAGTAGTTTTTCGATTTCGACCTTGTTCAGCTCCTCTAACATATTGACCAGTCTCCCGAAACCGATTCCAGAAACGCTGAATAACGGAACGGGAAACTCGAAGGTTCCTGTTAACATTTCGAAAAGAGTGGCCATGCTGAATAAGAGCGACAGCACAAGCAACTTGCACTTCACTAAGATGCCTTATTTTACTTCTAATCAACAAAAATTAACAACTGATTTCTTTTTTCATCTTTAGTAGGCTTTCATGCGTGGATTCATAGCATACTTGACATTTTTTCCATTTTGTTTTGCGTTATTAATTTACATTTTTAAGTGTAACTTAGAAGTAACTAAGAGTTGTAAACATTGTTTTTATAATTTTTTTTAGTTAAATATATGCCGTTGAAGTATACCAAATTTGATTTGCATAGAACTATTATTTAAAAAGTTACAGATTTCGAAAAAAGTGTTCCCCTAATTTTTTTGAGCAGTGTATTATTTGTCTGAAACATTTTTTTCTATTCATGATAGATAGTGCGGAAAACGACGGATACACAAACACATAAGCGCGCATACATATACACACCTACTTATATACACACAGACAGCGGTTGCTTGTGTAGGTAGCGACTCCGTGTATGTATGCGCGCTTATGTGTGTGTGTGTGTGTGTGTCCATCGATTACAGTGCTACCTATCATAAATAGAAAAAATGTTTCAGACAAATCCTACGTACTTAGCCGAATCTGCAATAAAAAAATAGGGGTTTCTATTTAAGATTTCAAGAGAGTAGTATCATTAGATGACTTTTTAAAAAATATTGAAGACGTATTTTTTGTTTTTTCGATCTGATATTCTCGAGATTTACTTGGTTGCACACATTTGCTCATCACTGTATAAACATCATGTATTAAATCACTGGCCGCTCAAATGCGAGCCGAGAGAGATAACGATATACGGAGATTCGCGTCTTTGTTGTATAGTCCGTTCAAAAAATTCTATTGGCGTAGCATTGCTAGTACATGATAACTTAGATAGCTATGAAAAAAAAAGAATCTCACTGCTATATTGAAAAAATGTCAAATTCATATATCAAAAATGGTAAAAATACCTTTCATAGAGGAATTTCTCAATAAAATCTCATTACGTATCGTTTAGCCGATGCATTTAGCTACAATTTAATATGCAACAACATAAGATTGTCGCATTTTTACCGCAAGAAATCGCATTTGAATTTCAAATGAGCAGAAGTGTAAGACAGTGATAGAGATCCCCGTATCTCCTATCTCTCTCGGCTCGCATTGGCGCTACTAGAACACATAGGCAGTGCACATTCCAGTTATTACTATATTTTAGTGTATTAAACATAAACATAATTGTATAAATTGTTTTTAAAAAATAAGTAAAATTTTTAAAAAAATTTACCCATCCAATTGTAGCAATTACTAAACTGCCTGTCCTCAACGTACAGCAACAACAAAACCGTTCAAGTAAACAACATGCCATTTTGACATATTTTTCGAAATTCCTAATTAAAAACAGGTAAAACTATGCAAAAACTTTCACTAAAATTTTGAGTAAGTAAAATTAGCACACCGTTGTTAATAGACTGTTAGAAGTACGCTGGCGGATGTAAAGCAAACTGCACATTTTAACAACCATCTATTCTCATGCAAAACACTCAATAAAGTTTCTACTACAACCATGCATTATATGTCAATGTGACGCTACAATAGTGTTTTGTTTGGGTGTCTACGATCTGACATGCTATTCGTTTACGTTGGCGTTAGACAAGTCAAAAGTAAAAAAAAATTTTGTTTGATACGATAGCATTCTGTATTGTTTAAGGGACGGTAACATTTTGAAATTTTCAAAACACTTTTTTTTTTCTCTTCTCCTTACATGTAAATTAAAAGAGTGTATTTAAAATAGTAACTGACAATGAGTTGTGAGCATTTGGGGGCGTTCTGAGACCATTTTTACGTTTAGACTAAAGCAAATATTTTAATTCATGGCCGGTTTACATGAATTGTACGTATTCCTATGTCGACCTTAATTAACAGCCCCTCCAGAATAGTGGATGGCTTAATTGCAGTGTACGTTGATTTTGATTTTTCACTTAGAAAACAGAACCTAAAATTTTAAAAGCGGTTTTTCATCAAATTATGTTTCTTTAATCGCGTTGACAATCTACAGATCGCATTTTTCATCCGATTTGTTTGCGATTTCGCGACAACTAATCCTTTGCACTGTTAGAAAAAGTATAAAATTACGTAAAATAATTTGTAATTTATTGATGTTTTTAATTTTTAACAGATTTTAAAACTTAAGTAAAAATATATTTTTTTTAAATTTTTTTTAATGTCATTTATTTCATTAGTAATATTAATTGCAATAATTAAATTAAACAATTCTTAATTTAGAACTTGAATTATGTAAAAATTACTTTTTCTAATAGTGTGGTTGGATTTTTGATATTTTAATTTTTGGATTTTAGTGGCTGAAAAAAATTCAAAATTTTTTATCATTTTGAAGATAAAAATTATAAAAATTGTATAAATATGCCACATTTACATGAATTTGACAATAAAATTGATTTCAGATGTAAATTCAACGCAGTATGTCATGTTTTTGGACACACCCTTATTTTAAAAAATAAAAAATTCTGAAATATTTTCGTAACGCCAAAAGGGCGTGCCACAAACTCCTTACCTTTTCGTTTAAAAATAATGATTTGTTAAAATAAAAATTCTTGAATTCTGTAAGTAATTCTTCTATATGTATATGTATATTTCTAGAATACAAGAAAAATTCTGTTTTATTTTTGTAAATCATAAAATTTATATAGAGAAAGAAGAAAAATTGTGGACTGATAGACATTTTTAACTGACACGTAAAGTAATTTTTTGGACTCTAACAAGTCGTGAGAAACTATTTATAAAGTTTTATATAATTTACTCGACAAAAAATGCGCCAGTTGAAAAAACAGAAAAATTACCGATCTTCAAATAGATATAACTCGGCCAATTTTGAACAAAATTAAATAAAAAATTTTTACACAAAAAAATTGAAGGTGATGGTAAGATGATAGACCATTTGAGTCATTCCGTTCTTCACCACACCCCGCAGAAAAAAATCATGTTTGATTTTAAAAATTGTCGAAATTTGACATGTATGGTATAGTATATATAGTTCAAATTTTTACGCCCGCTTGGTAACTTAAGTCGAAATTTTTTTTTCTATACTATACATGTTGTCGAAATTCGACAATTTTCAATGTCAGAACATTTTTTTTTGGGTGATGTGGTGAGGAGCGGAATGGTTTAAATGGAACATATCTTAAACATAACTAAAAAGACTCGAATTTAAATCTAGCTAAGAAAATAACAGAATATAATGATCTGCACCTCTTTCTAAATATGCTTCATAATATTTAAAAGACAAATATTTTAAAAATCGGCGTTGTACTTTCTCTATATTTGTAATATATTTATCTTGAATTAGATACCAAATCAGTAACATATATTCTAGCTTAGAGTGTACAAAACTCTAATATAATATTTTTAGAACATTGATATCGAAAAAAAATTGCTACTTTTTAATATGAAACTAAGAATTTTAAACGCTGATTTAATCATTTTCTGTATATGATATGCAAATAAAAGTTTAGTATCGAAAATAATTCCTAAATCTTTATGTATTGCTGATTTTTCATGTATAATATCATTGATTTTATAACTAAATTCAAATTCGTTTTTACTTCTGTAATGTAAGGCTAGCTTTTATTTTTAAACTAAATCACATTTCGTAATTTTTTCAATAATATGTATAAATTTATCTGGTCACATGCTTTCTGAAAAACGATCAATTTGGCTCCCTCTGTCTAATTCTGTTGATATGAATTGAGTTGTAACTGATAAATTTCACACAGTATTTTTTTTTCAACAAAACCGTGTTGGTGTTGTTAAATAAATGTTTTAACTTGAAAATATAATTTTTATTTGAATGATTTTGATAGTATACGTTTGCGTGGACGTCCGATGAGTAGTTGGAGTGGTATGATTGAGAGTTTTGTGCGTGAGCGAAAGTTTCCAAGTAGTAAAAATAAAAGAGCATGTATAAGAGGAATTATGAATGTATATGAAGCGAAAGTTGCTTGTTTGGATAGGAATGTTTAGAGTCGACTGATTTTGGGATGATGAAAATAGTTTGTGCCACACCCGTTTGTACGTATGTATACAATTATTTCAAATACTTTAGGAAAATTACACAGTATAGATAACGGGTGATAGTTCTCTATATTGGAAGTGTCGCCATATTTATGTGTACTGGAAAGAGTCGGGTAGGAAAACTTTTGACAATTCAGAATATTCAAATGTTTTTAATAGTACATTATACATGTTTAAAAATGGTGACACAAATATGACAATTAAAACAATCTTCAGTGGCGTCACTAGGAGGGGGTGCGGGGGGTGCGGACCGCACCGGGTGACACCATCACAAGGGGTGACACCAAAATGCAAAATATCATTGTCTATGATTCTAAAAGCCAGGAAAGGAAAGTTCTGATTTAGTCGCGATTTAATATGTTTAATTGTGTTTAATTGTGTTGTCTGAAAGCATGAAATATATAAATAATGATTTCAATACTATACTAACTGGCGACTTTAACATTCACTTCAAAAGCAATGATAATAAGAGCCTATTATTTAAAGATTTTTTGTTCTGTCACGGTCTCATCTTAACAATTCATGAATATACGAGAAAAAATAACTGTATCGATAACATTGTAATCAATAAAAAACCTCTTCATAGTGTAACTTATAATACCGATGTATTCAACACAATTTTGTCAGACCATAAAGGCCAAAGAATTTCTATCTATTCTGAGGTTCATAATAACATGTTAACAGAACATACTTTTCATACACCTATTACAGAATTTGGGTTAAATAAGTTTTATTATATATTAAATAACGTTGATTGGAGTTTCATAGATAAATCTTCCAATGTAAATTTATATTACCAAAAGTTTTTAGATATACTTACAGCGTCAGTTAATGAAGCATTTCCGATCAAGAAGTTCAATAAGAAATCGAAAAATAAAAATAAATTTATGTGGTTTAATAATCATTTAGCCAAACTAAGACAAGAAATACAAGACATGATAGCACTAAATTCTAAATATCCACATATAAATTTAACGCATTATATAAAGTTATTACAAAGTAGTAGTATAGTTGTACAGGGACTGCCTGCAGATGAACACTGTTCATCCACATCTGAAGACATCGATGGCGCATACCATCCGAAGCACCATTTTCGCGAAAAAAAAATTTTTTTTTAACTTTTTCGCCTCGTCTTTTTCATCCCTTAAATGTGTCTTTATTAAATTATGTTCAACCCCTTTACGATGGATTTTTCGGCGGCTGTTGAGCGTGGTAAAGTTTAACTCTTTTATGATAGGTTTTTACGCCATCCGGAGCCCAAATTTCGCGATTTTTCGCCTCGTCTTTGTTTCAACCCCTAACTGTGTCTTTATTAAAAAAAATTTTAAACTCTTTTATGATAGATTTTTAGTTCGAAACAAAATGGCTACTTACATTTTTTTCATATATCATGAGTCTCACATGTTAGTATCACGAATAGTTCTGTTCCACAAAATGAGAACAAAAACTTATCACAATTTGCAGGACCCATTATAGCTTCATGTAAAACATAACAATGTAATTCGCTATTGATATTTACTATATCTTGTAATAGCGTTTTACAATCACGACACAAAAAATGTATATCTATCTCTAACAAATTGTGTAAAACAATTTTAACTTTATACGCATCAAAAAAAATACAATAACAATAGTTTTCTATTTGAATATCCATTGCTATTTTATAATTTGCAACGAGCAAATATGTACTAAATATTATATATTTATTTCCAAGTAATACTGCGATAAAAGATTAAAATTGAACTTTGCTGACCTGGTTGATAAATGAAACAAGTAAACATATATTTTATAATTATTTATTTATAATATTTTTGATTACAGATTAAACTCTATTTACATATATATTTTATAATTATTTATTTATAATATTTTTTATTACAAATTAAATTCTATTTACATATATTTTTTTTACATTAATCTTACATCATTTGTCAATGGACTATATTTTATTAATCTATCGTAAATTATTAGGCAGTAGCCACTTGTTTGTTCAGGAATATTTAAATTTGTTTCAATATTTAGTTTTAAATCAACAGGGCCAGATTTAATAGTTTCATTTTGATGATTTGTATCAATAATAATAAGTGGACAATATTTTTTGTAATCTGTTGGAGAAAAAATGGGTGCATTATCTTTTTGATAGACAATAGACATAAAGTTTGCAAAATTTTCATATGCAATTGCATATTGATTATTATCAAAGTTTAGATTTAAGTTATCGTATGGAAATACTTCAGAATTTAGTTCTGCTTTAACGTTAATAATATGGCAATGATCAAATTCACTCATATTTTTATTTAATTGATTTTTACGATTAGTTTGTAATCCGAAAATGATAACACGAGGCTTTTCGAGCTGTGATGTAGTTTTTACAACCCAAGTATGTCGTTGAGTTTGTTGTAATACGGGGTACTCATGAAGTTCCCAAGAACGGAATGGTAATGTTAATTGTTCATTATTATCTAGATATCGAGCAAAGGTTAATTTTGCTTCATCAGACACACCTATATGCGGTACACGCCATTGAACTTTTGAAAGTTTAACATATACATCTTTTTCAGTTGCATCTTTAGACAGAATAGCGTTTGTATCGGTACTGCTGCGTAAAAGTACCAGCTGTTGTTGCATATTCACAATAACTTTTTTATAATCTTCAAATAATCCTAGAACCATGCCAAGCGGAATACAAACACTAAAATTACCTTTATTATCAATTAAATCTTTAATAAAATCTGATCCAGGCGACCAGCCCGCGTTTCGTAATTTTAAACTTTCATTTGTAGAATATGCACAATAATTTTTTATTGTTGTGGTTATACCAGGATTTCGTACTCTATCTACGACAATTCCGCCCAATTCAAATCGTATTTCATCGAATAAGTACAGTATCCCATTGTTTATAAATTTAGCATGAACTGCTGGACTATCGTCTTTACCAGCTTCTTTTTTCATTAATTTTCCTTCAATATAAATATAACTTTTACATGGCAATGTTAATAAATCTTGTCTTTGTATCGGTATTCGAATTTCATCGTTATTACTGAGAGAATTAGATGCATATGGTTGATATGTGTGTAGTTCTGTATTAATTAGCGCATCATCAAACATAGCATTCTGCTTAATATTTAAAATATTACTATTCATTTTTTCTTTTGTTTTTTAATCGTTTTTTAACAAGTAATTTAAAACCAAGTGATTTTAAGTATCGCTTATTTTGCGATGTTAACCCTGTACCAGTTTTGAGTGTACTAATTTTTGTTTTTTTATTTATACTTTTTATATGAGCAGGTTTTTGAATATTTTCGTTAAACACTAACCCCATTTTTTATAGTTTTTTAAGATGCAGTCTCACTGTAACGAGTTCACCTCTAAAATTGATTAATTCACCATCTTGATCAACTATTTTAACTGATATTGTATCAATAATTTTTGTTTTCACTGGTAGATAAGTAACATTCGAAGGATTCTCAACAATTTTAAAACCGGGGCTAACGTTATGAAAAAATTCGTGTAGCACATGGACGGGTTTCGAATTATTATATGAACCGGAAACTATATTACATTCAACGCAAATTGCGTTTACTTTAATAATATCTACAGGATAATCGGATTCATGAATAACATTTTTTTCTAATTTCCGTGATTTAAAACCAAGTAAATTTCTTATAGTATTGGACTTGGTAAAATCAATATCTTCTGTTGACAAAATTTCGCATTTTAAAGTATTATTATTCGGTGTGATTGTAAGTACTGTTTTATCTTGAGTAGTTTTACATTTTTTTCTTAAAAATTTATTTATATCGGCAATTTCATATGATCCGTCTGGAATAACTACTTCGTACTCGCCGAAATAAAATTTATTATTTCTTTCATCGATATTTGGTATAGAATTGTACGATTCAAAATTTATAAGTCCGATTACGTACTCAGAATTTGGTTCTAATTCTATTGCAGGATGAATTGTTTGTATTAGTTCTGATTTTCGACCGGTAAAGGTAAATGTAAACGACATGATGGTTTGTAGTTGACTAATAATATTTATTTAAAAAAATACTATTTATTATACAGAAATTTTAAACATAAATGTCCACAATTCACAGAATTAAAAGATTGAAATTTATCATAATTGTATTTAATTTTAGAGCCGCCGAAATATTTAATCAGTTCTCTAGGAGGTTTTAAATTACCAAAACTGTCAAAATAAATTACGTTTGACCCATTTTTTTTATAACTAACCCAATGCGTTCCAGGCTTATCAAAATCATCTAAATTAATTATTCCGCATTCTACGTTATTAATTTTTGCAGGTAATTTGTTTCGCATAAAAACTCCTCTAAAATTTGGTATTTTAAGAACTTTAACAAATTTTAATAAATCTATATTACTTAGTTTACGATTCGGCAGCTCTCTTAATAGTTTTTTTGTGGTTTAATATATAACCCTAATCCAGTTTTATGAGGTTTTAGATGTAATCCTTTTCCAATTGCAATAGCCTCCATAGTTTTATTGTGACGCTGATTTTCTTTTAGTTGCTCCTTTGCGGATTTTACGTCGGACACCGCCTTAACGACTC
Source organism: Clivina fossor (assembly GCA_963966155.1). Lineage (NCBI taxonomy): Eukaryota > Metazoa > Arthropoda > Insecta > Coleoptera > Carabidae > Clivina > Clivina fossor. The sequence goes on along the minus strand of OZ014562.1, from coordinate 1,315,772 downwards.
CGGCCGCGCCGCCTGTTAAAGCACCTAGTGCACTTAAACCCGCAAATATAGGAATTAATGGTAAAACGCCTCCCGTTTTTGGAATAGGTATAATTCTAGGTTTATTTAATTTTGTTTTTAGTTTTTTTAAAACTTTTATTGCAATTTTTGTATTTTTATTTAAATTATTTGTATTACTATTTTTTATCGCTAAGCGCGCTTGTTTAATACCAGAACGAAACGCTACAGTTTTTGCTTTCTTTTTTATTCTTGTTCTTCTTTTTCGAGATTTAGTTTTATTTTTTTTAAATCCAGCTCCAATTTTAACTTTTGTTTTCATTGCTGCTGACACGCCTAAAGCTGCAATTTTTTCTCCAATAGAAGCGTCGCGTGATCTAAATCGCTCAAATGCTTTATTTCCTAGGATTGTATCGGCTTTATGACGATCTTGTAAATTTTTGTAATTGGAATAACTTATATCGTGTTCTTTACAAGCTTCGTCTAATGCGTTCACACCCCTATCACCACGTGCCAATCGTTTTTTTAGCTTCGTACCAGGTCCACAATAATTATAAGAAGGAATGTGAAGTTCGAATGGTAGTTTATTTATAAGATTATTTAGAACTCCACCACCACCACTACTGTTACGGTAGCCTGGTTGTTGTTTACTCATTGAGTATTAGTATAATAATGAATATATGCACAAGCACATAATCATTTATAGTCAGTCAATATGAAGGTTATTAAACAAAAAGAAACGTTAAGTGTACATAATTGTGATTTTACTTGTGAAAATCCTATAAAATTACGTCATAGCAAATTATTACCATCAACAATTCGCTGTCTTATTACGGGGCCTAGTAACTGTGGAAAAACAAATGTAGTAATTTCACTGCTAGAACATTCAAACGGATTGAGTTTTGAAAACATTTACATTTACTCAAAATCTCTATATCAACCTAAATACGTATATTTAGAAAAATTATTAAAACCGATAAAAGGAATCGGTTATTATGCATATAACGAAAGTACAGATATAATGAAACCGAATGATGCAAAATATAATTCAATTTTTATATTTGACGATATATCGTGTGAGAAACAAAATATTATACGAGAATATTTTTCGATGGGTCGACATAAAACAGTAGACTGTTTTTATTTATGTCAAACATATACGCGTATACCAAAACATTTAATACGCGATAATGCAAATATGCTAGTATTATTTAAACAAGATGAAATGAATTTAAAACATGTATATATGGATCACGTGGGAACTGATATGTCATTTGACAAATTTAGAAAAATATGTGCACTTTGCTGGGAAGATAGGTATGGATTTTTAGTTATAAATAAAGAGTGTGACATTGATAAGGGTAGATTTCGACAAGGTTTCGATCGTTTTATAACAAATTTTTAATATAAATTAACATATTTTCAAGTTTGTATAATCAGAAGCTGTCTCATATTCATACGAAGCTGTTCTATATGCAAAAAAAATAAAAATGAATAAGCATATAAAACAAGAATTAATTAAAACTAGAAAAAACGTTAAACGTAAATTGCAAGCGTTAAAAACTGGTGAAATGGAAAAAGAAATCGAATTAGAAAAATCATATAAACCAGTTACTAAATCATTAAAAGAAATAAATAAAAATTTGCAAAATATAAAAATTAAAAATACAAAACAGCCATCTGAATTAGACGGTGACGATGATGATGATGTATTTGAACCTTATCAAGAAGAAAATGTTGTGCAAAGTTACCTTAATGATTTTAATGTTGACCTTCAACCCTTTATTGAAGAATTAATTAAGAAATCTGATTATCCTCACGATGAAACTGGCGTTTATTTTGATGCAAATAATGATAAATATTTTTTAGGAAGTAAAGAAATTGAGTTTGATAAAGGGAAAAATATAAAGATTAATAATAAAATATTTCCCGGCTCAATAGGTTTATACGAGCTGTTATTTAAAGATACGCCTAATTCTAAAATTTACAATACAAAAGAATTAAATACTTATCGCGAAATTTTGAATTTAACAAATGTAGCAAGACGAAATAATAATCCTGCACAACAATTAATTGACGTTAAAACTTGGAAATATGAAAATATAATTAAGCCATTGTTGATACATAAAAAACATTTATCTTATCCAACCACATCACGAGCAAGTGTTAGCCCACAAACTGTTACATCTGCACCCAAAACTTTACTTAGAAAAACTTCAAAGTCACAACATACTATTAGAACGCGAAGTCAATCAAAATCAAAAGAGGGGGCCGGTTTTCTTAAAGAAGTTAATAATAAATCAATTGAATATATCCATTGGGATGACCCGAATGAATTAGTTGACAGATTACGTCTTTTAATTTCATCACAAATGGCCGGCAACAATAATCACAATAATGAAATAATATCAATTATTGAGGAATTAAAAGAGGCATATATTATTGCAGACCCATCAGTATAAATATGTCTATTGATAAGTTTGGACGTCATATTTCAAAATATCGTTCTTCCAATCAGATTGAAGTGGAAGACAATGATGTAATATATAAAATAAAAGTATCAAAACCAAGTATAGATTTGAGTCCAGTAAATTTAGAATATTTAGATAAGCAACTAAAACAAATTAGCGATAAATTTGAAAAATATGTAAATAATATTAATGAAAAATTTAATTCAATAAATAAGAAAATAAGAAATTTAAAAAGTGATGTAGATATTTTAATAAAAGAAGCAGGAGTTCGTAATCCAGTAGCTGGAAAAGATGTCTAACATAAAACAAGAAATTGTGGAAGAACTGCACAGACAGGCACGAAAAAATTATAAACGAAGGCGTGTAATTATTAAAGGTTTGGATGAAACTTTTCAAGCTGACTTGGTTGAAATGCAAGATTTCGCTAAAATTAACAATGGCTACCGTTATATACTTGTAGTGATTGACACATTTTCGAAATTCGTATGGACAAGGCCTGTTAAAACAAAAACTGCAATTGAAGTCACAAATGCTATGAAAAATATATTTCTACAAGATAATCGTATACCGAAAAATTTGCATACAGACAATGGAAAAGAATTTTATAATAGTAATTTTAATAATTTAATGAAAAAATATAATATTAATCATTATTCAACATTTAGCAATAAAAAGGCATCTATTGTCGAACGAGTAAATAGAACGTTAAAATCTATAATGTGGAAAAAATTTAGTTTGCAGGGGACTTACAAATGGCTAAAATTGTTATCGAAAGTTGTCGAAGAATATAACAATAAAAAGCATACAACAATTCGTATGAAACCAATAGATGTTACAAAAGAAAATGAAAATTTTTTGTTAAATACAGTATATAATCGTATTAAAATAGTAAACAAAAAATCAAAATTTCAAATTAACGATAATGTTCGTATTAGTGCGCAGCGCGGAATTTTTGCTAAAGCATACACACCAAATTGGTCAAATGAAATATTTGTGATTGCAAAAGTAAATTTAACAAATCCAATTACATATTTGCTAGTTGATAAGTTAGGGGAGATAATTAAAGGTGCTTTTTATGAAGAAGAATTACAAAAAGTAAAATATCCTGATGTATATCTAGTTGAGAAAGTTTTAAAATCAAAAGGTAATAAAGTTTTTGTAAAATGGTTAGGTTTCTCTGATATTCATAACAGTTGGATTGATAAGAAAAATGTTATTTAATTTATAAAAAAAAGATAACATTGGGAGAGGTTCGGGTTTTCATTCATGATAAAAAAATGTAAGATAAGTAAATACGTCACTTTTATAAGATAAGCGAATGTAAATATATATATTTATCTCTAAAAAAACGTTATTTTGATTCAGTTTGTATTTATTGGTTGAATAAGAAACATCAAAAATGAATTTTTATTCTGTAATTGTAAATTTGCAAGGTTTTAACCTTTTTGAAAGTAATCATTTTATTTGCAAAGAATTTGCAATTATTAATTGTAACACTAGCGAATATGTAACGGGGATATTTAAACAACCATACTCTTTTAACTTGTTAACAGATGAAAGTAAAGAAAAAGTACGCGGAACTGTAAAAAATGGTCATAATTTAGAATGGTGTTTCGGAAACATTCCGTATGCTAGTCACAAAAATGTTTTACGTGAATTGTTGGAAAAAAACGAAATTGATACGATTTATGTTTTCGGCGATAATAACCTAAATTGGTTGGATAAAATTATATTAAAAAGAATTATAAATTTAGAAAATTTTGGCTGTCCAAATCTGTCAATATTACATTCACCAAAAAGTGGTACAAAACCAGATTTAACATGTGCAATTCTTTTAAGAAATTTATTGAAAATGATCATTTACTGAAAAATATGCACGAGGAAGATATTATAAATTTACCAATGGAGTTTGTAATGGTGTATGCAGAAAGACAAATTGGTTCCCAGTGGTTGCGAATGCCAAAACAATGGACAGATAATGAAATATTTCAAACATATCAGTACTGTTGGGAACATTGTGATATTGATGCAGATGTTTTGATTAAAGATTGTTCCTTTTGTAAGACGGAAAATTTTTTAAAATGTTGTATTGTTAATTAAAATTGTATTTAGGTTTAGGAAAAAAATGTATATATGTTTTAAAAATTAGATTTTAAGAAAAAAAGTGTATTGCAAAAAAGTTTTTAAATAAAAAAATATTTATATATAACACACAGAGTTTTTTTTATTACTTACCATATTTTTTAGTTAGTAACATCTTACAAGTAATTTGAATTTTAAAAAAGTTATTTTTATTTTATTACGTAATTAAAAAAAGATTTTTTTTATTTAATAATACAAGTTATTAATTTGAACTGGAAAAAAAGGAATTTTTTAAAAATAAAAAAACATAATATATATATATATATATATATATATAATACAATTTTTATTAACACAGACTAATTTTTACATACATTATGATACAAACTATATAACTACAAAAATAACATGTCTACAACTACATATAACTACATTTTTTATTTTTTTGTTGTGTACATTTTTCACAAACTATATAACTACAAAATATAACATGTCTACAATCTATAACTACATTTTTTATTTTTTTTTGTTGTGTACATTTTTCAAGTAATAGTTTTTTTTAAAAATTCAATTTGTACTGCTTTTCCTAAAGAGCCTATATTCATACAATACAAGATACTATTTTTAGCATCTTGGCGCATTGATTTCAAATTTTCATCATCTATAGCATTATATCGTTCACCCAAGAAAATAAAAAATTTGTCCGTTTCGACCTTAATTCGTACACCAAATTTTGAATCACTCTTTTCCACGTCTATAACTTTAAATTCTTCTAAAAGAGGTAAGCTTCGTAGTCCACGAATTTCTTTTGGACTGGTGAATTCGTTTATTGAATAGGACGACAACATTTTTTTTTTTTTCTTTAATACAAAAAACATTAAAAATATACACAATTTTTTTTTTTATAAATTTTTCTACTATAAATTGACATAAAAGAATTAATTAATTAAACAATTCAAGGAGACAATTTATATTTTTTCTAATGATATTACGTAATATAAAAAATATTACGTAATGTTACGCACGGACTCTTTTAATTCATCGGGCAGAAATGGCTCTAATGATTCCAAGAATACTCGTGCGTCAGTTCTCTCCTTGAATTGTTTGATTAATTCCTTTATGTCAATCTCCTTTTTTTTATACGAATCACAGCTCTCACAACCCTTCCCCAAATTTTCCAATACTCGCATGGTACTGTCTCGAACCATGAGTTTGAAGATTGGGTCTGAATTTAACATGACGGCTGTAAAAACATTACGCCTCATGTTCGAAAGAAAATCCCTCATACATGAGACTGCCTCATCTAAATTCATACTTGGATTGGTGGCCATAGTAAAAAAACTAAAAAAATAATTTTAATTTTTATTTTCCAATTTATTTAATAAATTTCGTAATTGTTTCAAAATATTTATATTTGGACAATATATACCAAATGTTGATAATTCAAATGGATAAGCTCGAATAACTTGTTTTAAAAATTCACTATACTCATAAATAATATTATTTTTAAAAAAATAAATATATCCGTTTATATATTTAACTACACCATCAATATTTGCTGGAATGCCTGGAAAAATGTTAGCAATGTCACTATATTTAGTAACCTCAAAATTACATTCATTAAATTCTACAACTTGTTTTTCGTTATAAAAAATATAGGTTTTCCCTACAAAAGTATTTACAATGCCATCTATATTATGTATATTGGCTAAATATGAATTTTGATTGAAATTTAAAAGCTTTAGTGATGGCCACAAAATTTCATAAAATATATCATCTATTATTAGAATAATATTACTATTTAATCTACGATAAACACCAGATATCTTTTTAAAATTTTTTGGTAGAAACGGTAACCAAGTTGGTAAATAATACGGATTAGAACTATACCCATCGCGATTAAGATTCTTTATCCAAACCCATTTATCATAAAAAATTAATAATTTGTCTTCAAGTACTAAAAATTGTGTTACATTGTTAAAAAAGTCACATAAATCGGGAATGTTTTTTGGTTGCGAGATAACAGTTCTCGGTCTTTTTGTTGTTGTTGTTGTTGTTGTTGTTGTTGTTGCTGTTGTTGTTGTAGTGGTAATTAAAGGACTTTTATTTATTTTTTTACCATATAAATTTTGAATTGCTTCAATATCGTCAACGTCTAATTTAAAATCGGAAAAATTTTGAAAAATCATGTTTTTATACATTGCAAACATGACTGCATTTTTGTTTTTCGAGTGATCTAAACCTAAACTATGACCTATTTCGTGTACCAGCACTTCAAAAAAACTTGTACCCTTATCCGATTTTGTATGATGTGGATTAAGATTCCAATTTTCAGAATGATCTAAATGCAGATCAATTGTTCTATGCATTGTATGCGGAAAAAAGGCATGCCCCAAAACGTTTCCCGGCCCATCAAAATTTTTTTTACACACGTTTGTAGTGAAATAAGAATAATGTCTAACTCTACCAATTGATAGTAAAAGATTTGGACTGTCAATTTTTTTCAAAAAATTTCTATTTTGATAAAAAGCATTAGGATGTGGAGTGTATTGAAAACTAATATTGGCATGTTGTTCCCAAATGTAAAACGCATTTTTAGCTAAATTAATTAAATTTAAATTAGAATTTATAAAATCCCAAGTTATGACTGGAATGTCCCATCTAACTTCATGTAAAGCATATTTAGTATTATCCGCTACACCACATCTTGGAAATTTCATAAATTCAAGTGTTTCTTCGTTTAATGTTTTTGTAACAGTTAAATTATAAAACGTTTGATACGAACTTATTGCGTTTTTAAATACTTCATTATCTGCATTTAAATCAATCACTTCATCTTCTTGAATTTCTAGATAACCATATTTTTCCAAAAAAGCAAGAGAATCGAGAAAAATTTCACTATCTAACACAGTAGTATTATTATTTGCAAATACTAATGATATAAATATTGTAAAATAAATTGCACTTATAGCATACATGATTTTTTGTTTACTGAACAAAAAGTGAAAATTCTATCGTATTTATAGTGTGAGAGAGAAAGAGAGAGAGAGAGAGAAAATTTAACAGTCAGCAGAAAATTTTTTTGATAAAAAATTGCGTCATTAATTTTTTCTTAATGGAGACGAATGTTGATTAGTAATAATAATAAATTAAGAGAAATTTATTGGATATTATTATTATTATTATTATAAATATGCCATATTAAATTTCTCAGAATTCATCATTATATTAACGGAAAAAAATGTTGCTTATTAAAATTCTCAAGATTTTGTTTTTATATATTATTTATTAACGTAAATAGACACTTTTATTCTCAATATATATATATATATATATATATATATATATATATATATAATTAATACAAAATATCATTAAAATCGTTTAATGATTGAGTTAATTGTGTGTTACGATTACAGTTACCATCGTTATCGCTATCGCTATCACTATATTTCTTACGTTTACATGCATGATATTTATATGTGACTGTACATTCAAAAATATTTATTATTTTAAATAAAGGTGTAATTAAACAATTATCGCACCAATAATCTAAATTATGTATAACATTTTGTAAAATATCTGCCCCTCTAACTACAATATGATTAGTTTTTTTATATACTTTAATATTATCACACCACAATACACTCAAATTATTTATATTTTTTCCAAAAATATTTACTGTACACATTAAACATAATTTTTGTATTGATAAATCTCTTTTATTCTTATAATAAATATAATTTGAAATAATATGGTTATATTCATTTGCGAAATCTGGAATCTGAGTTGTATTCATTTTCATTAGTACTGTAAATTCAAGTTTTGTAAGTGACTTATCTAAATCTAAATTACCATAATCAAAATTCTCTGGAATTTTTTCATCACAATATAAATAAAATACGGTTTTTTTCCAATCGGCTTTTAAATCATTTTTTATTACAGTTGGTAATTTAATTTTATTAATATCATGGCAATATCGTACTTTGCTAACAATTTTATTTCTAGACATTTCTTGTAACGATTGTGGGTTGAAGTTTTTTGTTTTATCTTCTTTCGAATGCGTTGCAAAACGATTATTTGAGTTTTCCATTCTGATAGAAAATATTTTTTTTTTTTTAAACTAATTTATAAATATAATTCTAGTAATTTTTTGTAACATAAAAATAATAAACTATTACAGTTGTAAATAATTTTACTATTAATCATTCTATTTTTATATTTATTTAGTCTAATTTCAGAAACATTGTTAAAATTTTGTAATTTTGAATCAAGTAAAAATAATTTTTTTCCATCTATATAAAATGCTGCTTTACAAATATCTAAATCAAAGGAGTTTATAATATTGAAAGCAAAACTTTCAATAGAAAAAAAATCTAATTTAACTAAAATGAGTTGTACATCAAAATCGGTGTCACCAAGATGACCAGTAAAATTCATCACTTTTTTAATATCAATTTTACATGATCCAAGATCATATTTTTTACCTCTACTTGAATTTAACACATCATATGAAATATAATGCTCTCTAAATGCTTCAAAAATGTTAACATTTAGTAAATCTTCTTCAAGAATATATATATATATATATCAATATCATTAAACTCCTTTGTTTTATTCAAAAAATGTGCTACAAAACCGCCAGAAACACAAATTGGTACATTTAAACTTGAAAAACATTTTAAAATTTTAACAATAGTAGCAAAAAGAATATTTTCTTCCGGTATATCATATCCAACAGATATTAAATTATTGAAACGCTTATCTTTTAAAATATTCATTATAAGTACCTTAATTCAAAAAAATCGAAGAATCAAAAAATTGACTGCTGGTTGCTTAGGCTGTGTGTGGGTTGCTTAGGCTGTGTATGTTGAATCAAAAAATGGACTGCTGGTGATATTTTTTCTTGCTTGCTTAGGCTGTGTGAGTGTGTGTTGAATTGGACGCGTGTTCACTTCTTGGTTAGGCTGTGAAAAATTGATGGACGATAGAATATATTTTTCTGAAAAATAGAAATAAAATCTTTATTAATAATAATAATAATAAATTATTTGCATGCATTTTAATAAATATAAAATAAAAAAAATTTAAACATTAATTTTTTAACTTTAAAAAATATTTAAATTTATTAATAAATATATTAATTCTTACCTAAATTGGAAATAATGGTCACTTAAACTGGAAGTTGTACAGAGAAAACGAATTGTTTCTTAAGCTCGACAATGTCTAAAGAAGTATGAACTACAACTTTGAAAACACATAGTATATATAGTATACGTTGACGGATGTAGATAAAAAAAGTTATAAATTTAACTTTTTTAAAAATGATGCAAGATAATGGAAATTTTTGTTAAAATAACCCCAAATTGAACCCCTTAAGATAAGATAAAAAATTGTCCAATTTACATTTTTTGATTATTAACCCCTTTCACCTTTTAAAGATAGTCAAAATTTGATGTGTAAGTACATTTTTGATAAAAAGGTCAGCGATAATGAAAAATTTGTAGGTAATCAATTTTTTGAAATAACACGTGTATGTTATTTGATAAAACGTAATATATATATATATATATATATATAGAGTAGTTTACCATTTAGTTAATCTATTCGATGGCACCTAGAGAAAACGTTCAATATAGTTATTTCATGAATAACCGGCATCAAGCCCAAAACAATCGAATCATAAAAGTTATAGCTGGTAAGAATTTTTTTTATTTTTTATTTTTGATTGTAACTTTAAGTTTCTTTTTTTATACGTATGCAGAGGTATATCGTATTTCGCTCATACGGAAAATTCACATTATTCACCTTGAAGGAGGAAAAGTTCGTCTAATAGAAAGTAGTAGTAATTCTATTATTTCACTTTCCGAACCACCACCTGACAGCCAAATCTAATGGAGCCCTCCTACAAAGTAACATTTTGTTTTTTTCCGGTGACAAAATATAATAACGGTGTCTTCGTGCATTTTAAACAGGTTTGTCAAAAGTGTATATTTAAACGTATAAGCCACGTAAATAATACAAATGAGATTTTATTCTCTCCACGTTTAGAACTCACAGAAAACGATAATTTTATAAAATATTTAATAATAAAGTTGAAAGTTTCAGCTGTAGGCACTTGGTGAAACATTTTTAATAAAAATAAACAATAAAACACTTGGTGTAAGTTTCACTATATTTATTTGACTTAATCGATTTCGGCTTTCTAGGCCCTCATCAGAAGTTTATACAGAATGAAATATTAAGATTATTTGTAGTTCTTATATACTAAAATTACAGACATATTACAATATTATAACGGTACAAGGATACAGACATTTAACAATAATATAACAGTACAAGAAATATTAAAATCGGGTAAAACCTTTTATAAGTACTTCTAATGAATTTGAGTTGAACAAATCTGTTTGGTCATTAAGTACATTTAAACCCATAGCTATTGCTTTTTGGATTTCATATGCTTCTAAGAAGTTCATTTTCGAACCTTTGTTGATTGTATGTAAAATATCCAAGTCTTTGATGTCACAAGTGTGACCTGCCTCTATTAAATGTAGTGCTAAATGAGAATCATGTTTTTTATATTTGAAGGAACGCATATGTTCATAAAATCTAATTCTAAAGGATCTACCTGTTTGGCCAATGTAGACCGCATCACAATTATTGCAATTTATTTTATAAATACCACATTTACTATATTTGTCTTTGAAAGTTAATTTGTTATTAATTAAAATATTTTTAAAATTAAGATTGTTATAGTAGGCGGCTGTAATGTTATTATCTTTCAATTCATTGCCTATTTTTGTACTGGTGTTACCGATGTAACATAATCTGCGATAATTTTTTGTTTCAGGCTGTTCAGGTATTTTATTAAAAATTTTGTTTAAAATAATCTGTTTATTTTTCTTAAATACTAATTTGTCTACTACTTTAGGATCATACCCATTATTGTTAGCAATTTGTTTAATAGTATTTAATTCTAATTGAAAATTTTCTTTGTTTAGAGGTATAGTTAGAAGTCTGTGAACATAACTATTAAAAGCAGCCATTTTTATATTGTTTGGATGGTTAGAGTGTGCTGGTATTACGGTATCTGTATATGTAGGTTTTCGAAATCGATTAAGTCAAATAAATATAGTGAAACTTACACCAAGTGTTTTATTGTTTATTTTTATTAAATATTTAATAAATAATATTAGGAAATTTGAGAGAGTTTATTCAATTTCCCATTTAGCAGACCTAATGAGTGATAAGCTTTACTATTGTGGGAAATGTGATAAACCTCTATTTTTAGTTTTCCAAAATTACCATTCCTAATTAATTATTTATTATTTATTTTTATTAATTATTAATTTTATGTTTAAAAAATAAAAACATATTTAATATTTTTTTATAAATTTTTTTATTTTATATATATTAATTTTATACAAAATGACTTAAAACTATTTTATATATATATATATATATATATATATATATATATATATATATATATATTAACAATAATTTTATACGTATTTTTTTATTTTATATATATTAATTTTATACAAAATGACTTAAAACTATTTTATATATATATTAACAATAATTTTATACATATTTTTTATAAACAATAACAGTGTTATATTAATAATTTATACATAATAATAATAACTTAAGAAACTATGAAGTACATATGTTAAAATATTATATTATATATTAAAAACTATTTACTTATTTTTACATATGCATATATCCCCAGGGAAGCGTTTTTGAGCTAAGATAATTAACAATTCTTTTATCATCGTGAGGACTTAGAACAACTTTTTTTTGTTTAGTTGTATATATATTATGCTTTTTTGATCTTATATTATATTGGTCTCGATAAAATATTTCATTACTAAATAAACATTGATAGTAATCGTTGAAACTTATAGTATTAAGAGCGGCTCTTGTGACGCCCTTACATTTCTTACCAACTTTTTCCGAATTATTTTCATCTAATGTTTTAGAACAATACATTTTTGATCTTAAACCTATAAACTCGAGCATAATTTTTCCATTGTTTTCATCTTTCATAAGACCTAAAAATTTTTTATTTACTAACGGAATTTCATAAATATTATCAATTTCATATTCTGATGTGTCAAATTTATGTACGTCACGTTTAATTATTTCGTAAATATTAAAATTTGTAAAACAGTAAATTAGAGAATCTGTATCTGTGTAAAGCAATAAAGCATTTTCACCGAAATTTTTTTTAATATAATTATAATGAAAGTCATATATACTTGTTTTAGAAATATCTAATATTGAAAAGCCAACATAAATTGGTTTATTAAATACAACAATTTTTTTGTTCATTTCAATTATTATAACATTTTCATCCAACACAGTACAACTGTGGAAATTTGGCTGACTTATATAATATTTAGCACCGAAACGACCAAGCCAACTTGTAACTAATTTCACTTCTTTATGCTTTCTAACATTTTCCATAGTTTTGCCAAACACTGCGTTATTCATTAATTTGTAGAAATTTTTTTGAAATTCATTAACTGATTTTTTTCTCATTTCAGTATTTAAGTCTATATATGTTTTTAACCATTTACCCTGTTTAAATTTTAATATTCTATGAATACATTTAATTTTCATTCCTAAATCTACACATTGCTTTAAATTTTGATGGTGAATTATGTAATTTTTTTTATTGTATAAATTTGTTATTAATTTAGAATTTTTTGAAATTGGTGGTGTAAAGTGTTCTGGACACAATGGTAAATCTTTATGTAACTCATGCAATTTTACAGGGTATTCCAAATCCACTTCCAAAATATATCCAGTATCACTGTCAGCAACATTATTATCTAATACGTCTTTTACTATTTCATAAAAATCCTCTTTATCAGCCCATTTAAAATCACTGTATGGTAAAGACATTGACATACTTAATCCGTATAAATTATTTATGTCAAAATACATTAAATATGTTTCTGGTTTATCCGGATTATATTGTTCTCCCATATACTTATTATTACTTTTTCCATATCTATTCGAACACTGTGAAATGCCGCCGCGAATACCTGATTCGATAAATAAAATTTTGTCTACATCCGTCAAAAGTTCTAATTCAACTTTACTGCATTTTAACATTGCATCAAAGGCTAAACCTGGTGCTGTATAGTAGTGTAGGGGGTCCAATTCATATGTATTAAAACAATTTAAGCGAAAATTTTCAAAAACATCACTTAACAAGAGCACATCTGTTTTTAAATACAAATCTGAATATTCGCCTAGTGTTTTTATGTTAAATGTAATCCAAACGGCTTTCGCAAACTCATATTCATTCTCGGTTATACCTCCACCTTTAAGTGAACTGTAAAAATGTTTTTGTTCCGGTAAATTTGTTTCATTCAATTTTTCCCATGTGTCTACATATTCATACGGAAAAATACCTTTTTTTGTTATCATTTTAAACTCTTGTTCGGTTTCACATTGAGATTTTGTTATTAGTTTTTCTTCGTTTTTTAAGTAAGATGATAACTTATCTAAACTACTTGCCATAAATCTAAATGAATCGATAAATCTAAATTTAACTTTTGTATTTTCTACATGTTTAGTAAAAGATATATATTTTTCTTTATTTATCGGTAATAATGATACAGATCCAGGTAGTTTTGTTGCTATAGATTTTATAAGAAAATGTGCGTCATAAGAACTTAAATTGTGAAACACTACAGGTACGATGCGAGTATTTTTGTAATTTAAGTTGCATTTAGAATGCGCGGCCCCTCTATATTTTCCAGATAGGTGGCAGTGATCACGTACACGCAAATCATTTGGAAAAAATCTTTTTTACATATATGGCACACTGTAGACGTTGTAAAATTAATTTCTTCATCCTGAGTTAAATTCATCGGTTCTACACTATTCATTATGTCATTTACTTTCAAAGCTATATTTTGCAATTGTTGTATGAACCATTCTATACAGTCGGGTCCACGATACAACTGAAAAGTTGATAACGAATCGTCGTAAAAACATTTTAAGTAATATGCGATACTGAACGGTATGTGTTTTTGTTTAAATTCTGTATTCAGTTTTCGCGTATCATTTATTTTTTTTAAAATAGATTCAATATCTGCGTAAATAACAAACGGTACCGGTTCTTGATGTTGAAAGTTTTTAAATTTTAATATTTTATTTTCTTCATTTGGTAACACAATTCTAGTATTATTTTTTTTACAGTATGCTGAATGTTTTTCTAAACTCGATTCAGTATCAAAATGGTTCATACATCTCTCACATAAATAACATTTATGTTTACTTTTTGACAATTGTGCTGCTAATAATCTTGAAAGATTTTTTATCCACATGTAGTGATACTTATCTGGCGATCTAATTTTTTTAACAATATCATTGTCTTCACCATCTATTTCATCCTTCTCCTCCTCCTCTTCTTCTATATCTGAATACAAAATTAACAAATTTACAGTTTTTTTATACGACTTATTAGTCAATTTTACCGGAACAACTTCATGTTTTTTCTTTCCAACATTTTCTAATGTATAAACATTTATATTAAGCTCATTCATACATTCAAACTTTGAAATATCTTTAATTTTCATTGGAAAAGTTAAGTCATTATATTTTAAAATTTCGGAAAAGTGTGGATATGAATAAATACGATCTGAGTTTTTAGGTACTGGATACAACGCTGAAATAACTGCCCACAAAAAGCAATATTTATCATTATTTTTTACATTAATTATTGCTTTTTTTCTTTTGATATCTACTGGTAAATCAATGTAACTGCTTGCTGATAACGGTGTGAAATTATTTATATTTACTTTTAAATGCAATATTTCATGTAAGGCCCAGCCAGAATCTTTTTCTTGAAAATCTTCTAATTCCTTTAACATTATATTAATTACATTTTCCCGGTACCATTTTTTTATATTTGTAGTTTTATCAATTATATTATTTTCAGTATTAAATGTTTTTACCTCGCAATAATCAGTTTTAGGTAAAATAAAATCGGCACTAAATATCACATTCACTTTTAACAACGATTTTTTTAAAGCACTTTTTATTTTATCTTGAAATATTTTAAATGCATATTTAAAAAATAACTTTGGTTCTTTTATCCCAATTGTATTTAAAATTGCACCTGTTTTTACTCGACTTAAAAACGCTGAATTTACTTTTTTCCATTGCAATCTATTTTCTGTTGTTCTTCTTCTTCTTCCCGAAACTCCCGCACCAATTTTTACTTGATTGGATTTGATTTTTTCTTCGTAAAATTTTAAAAGTGTTAAATTTGCTTCTAATTTAAATAAATTTTCATTTTTCATTTGATTGCCGTCTATAAAATTATTTAAACATTTTTGAATAACAAATATAAGTTTTTTTAAACGGTTGCCCCATAAAATCGCCTCTTTGTTAGTTTTTATTAAAGGTATTGCATGACGAACTTTTTTAATCACTTTGTCGCTCAAACTAGAAACTGTATCAGAACCCATTTTTTCGCGAAAAATATTTCAAATGATTTTTATTAACGTGTTACTTGTACTTTTATAGCAACCTCAAATTTTGACGTCACACAAATAAATTGGCAGATAAATTCTCAAGTTGCCGCAGAGATTGTCAAATAAGTTATCATGCAAGTAAGTAACTTGTAATCTATTATCTATTATTATTATTATTATTATCTATTATCTCGTAAAATGTTAAAAGTTATCTAAAAAATTCTATTTTTTGTTTTAGCTCAAGTGCTTCATTTGTGACGACGGTGGTACAATTCTTAAGGATACACGATACCCGATACATATATTTTGTAATGCTTGTCTAGCTCGTCGAAAAGTTCTTGATGAATGTTATATGTGTAAAACTCGTTCATTAGAACTTGAGTTTCTTGACGATAGGGTTACGAATATATACTGTGTGCACCACCACAAATTCCGGTTCTGTGAACCCTGTCAAAAATTCAGATTTGAAGTATTAACAAGGGACAAATATTGTTTAATCTGCCTAGGTCTCGCCACAGAAACAACAATTCATAATTATAATGTAGTAACAATATAATAATAATAAAATGTAATTAAAAAAATAAATACAAATTATCTGTTATATATCTGTTTTTTTTTTGTTTTGCATCTCTCTCATATCACTATCAGCTCACTCGATTACGTAAACAATTGAATGGAAAAAAACCATACGTCACTAAAGGGGTTGAACAAAATTTAATAAAGACACCAATCAGCTCACTCGATTACGTAAACAACTAAATGGAAAAAAACCATACGTCACTAAAATCTATCATAAAGGGGTTGAACACAGTTTAATAAAGACACAGTTAGGGGTTGAAACAAAGACGAGGCGAAAAATCGCGAAATTTGGGCTCCGGATGGCGTAAAAACTGATCATAAAAGAGTTAAACTTTACCACGCTCAACAGCCGCCGAAAAATCCATCGTAAAGGGGTTGAACAAAATTTAACAAAGACACATTAAGGGATGAAAAAGACGAGGCGAAAAAGTTAAAAAAAATATTTTTTTTCGCGAAAATGGTGCTTCGGATGGCATGCGCCATCGATGTCTTCAGATGTGGATGAACAGTGTTCATCTGCAGGCAGTCCCTGTACAACTATACTACTTACGAGTATTTTTGTTTTAAATATGTTTTTCGAGTCTGAAAAAAAAAATTTTCCGAATTATAGCTTCAATTTTGCTCATTTTTTTTTTAATAAAATGAGTGATCAGTTTGACTACGTTGATGTATGGTAGTGAATGTTGAGTTTGGCTGCCAAAGCATAAAAGAGAAACATGATTGCTGTGGAAATAAAATATTTACGTTAGGTATTTGGTGTAACTTGGAGAAATCAGATACGATATAGATGAGTGTGAAAATGAAGAAAAATGTTGCATAAGTTGCCGTGTTAGTTAGTTAAGATGGTTCAGTAATCGCTCAAGATAATTCATTAAAATCTGTTGAACCGTCTAGGAGAAGTTGTGATCACCGAGTGAGCTGACGACGCACACACATACACCTTCATAAACTAAGTTTGGATTCCGCATCTAGACTATATGAAGGATTTCTATATCATTTTTATTTGTTTAAAAATGTTAGACACCGTATTGATCGCTATATCACATTTTCCTTGCAGTCAAAGTGGTAGAAAGTAAAAATTACATTTATCAATAAATTAAAATTATAAAAAAAAAAAAATATACACATTTTTTTTTGTTTAATTTAAGACGAAGAAAATAAAGGAGAAATCGGAGAAATTTAAATTTCTTATAGATAAATTTCTCTGCCTATAGTTAAAGTGAAGTGCTGCCTATATGTATTTATATGATTACACAATATTATATATTCATCCTGATATCAAATTAAATTCTTAATTAGTAAACTTGCCTGATCCAATTATAGATACCAATCAATCATTAATATTTGCCTAGTTAAAATAATTAGGATGTGTTAATACTCGTAAATGACAAATAAAAAAATAAAACGAATTCAAAAATGTATGTACTTATATAATTAAAAATAATGACTGAAAAATAATATAACTACAAAATTTATGGCAAAATCATTTTATTGCATGTTTAGAGAAAATTTCAGAAAGTTTTCAGATATTATCCAACAAATTTTTTAAAGATTTGAAGCAGATTTATCTGTTTCTATGTTTTGTTTATTTACTGTAAATGTTATTTGTATCAGTTTACCTGTTGAAGACGTACGTTGAGTTCGTCGAAACATCGATTATTAATAAATATTAATATAGAACTTTAACTCAAAACAGTTTTATTTTAATATTGAGTAAGTTTAGTCGAAATAATTTAACGGTGTTGTTTTTTATTTAATACAATAGTCTCAAGGCCATAAGATATAAATTGAAACATTCACATATGTATGTTCATACATTTAAACATAAAATGCTATATTTTTTTATTTTATATGTAAATTTTAATTTAAATTTCAAATGAACGTTCAATATTTGTAAATAAATCAACTGACTGACAGAAATACTAATCAATTTTTAAATAAATAATAAATTTAAATAAATTCTGGTCGTAGCTTTAAAAAAAAAGCATATATAATATGTTAAATTAATTATATTACTCAAAATTACAAAATTATATAATTTTTTAACAAAAAATTTATCAAGGTTATAATGGAAAATGGCAACATTAAGACGTTTTGAAAAAACTTTAATAATCTTTAACACATAATTTGCGAAAAATCTTAATTTCTGCGATTATAGCGCCATTTATCACAAACTAAAAAAAAACCTTCAGACAAAATCTACATAATTCGGGGTGTAGAACCTGAATCTGAACCTGAAACTTAATATTACAAATTGTTTTCAATTTGATAATCTTTTATGCAACTGGCCGAAATAGTTATCTTAATAAAATAATATTATACTTCAATCTCACAGTCAGTTTCATTATTATAAACAACTTAAATATAAATCCCACTTAAAAAAATAACAGATTCATTAACTTGCAATATAAAAAAATGTAGCTCTCAAATTTAAAATAATGACATTAACTTTTTCGAAAGATCAAAGTCGCAAAATCATTGTTATGTGCGGGTACCTGCACATCAATTATATTGTATTTATAACATACACTCTAAAAAAATCATGAGACACTATGATGCCAAGTATTTCTGGATATAATTACTCAACTGCTGTAGTTTTAATTTTAACATAATTGTTTAAAAATACATAATATCAGAACTATTACAAACATTTTGGTAATATGATATATTACCAACGGGATCAAAAAGTACGTATGTATATTTATATTTTTTAGTTTACAGAAAGCGAAATGGCGAAAATTTGTTTAGTTCTGTAATATTATTATTGATATAATTACATTACATACATTTAGAAATTTAAATAAAGGATGTATTTTTCAAATATTACAGATATTAATATATTCAAGCTATAATTTTACATAATTTAAGAAGTTATACCAACAATATGTAATTCTACATTAAGCATGTGATGCAATTTGCAGAAAGTAAGCAATTTTATATTAGATCATTTTTACTTACTTTATGTGATTAGTATAAATTATGTAAAAATATTTATAGTAAAATAAAATTACAGATTTTGTTATTGTAAATCGTTAATATTATTTTTCTGTAATATCACTATATTTTTTACAGTGTAGTTATATTTCAACACGTCGTATTTGTTTTTCTCGTGGTTTTTCAAGGCCGACCGAGACACAACAAAAAAAAATATTAAAACAACTGCGTTTAATAAAATATATAATCATTGATAATGATCAAGTGTGCTGTGCAACCACGCGAAAATAATAAACTTGCTGGAAATCATTTATTACAACTGTGCGGTACAGGTTACGTACTAAAATAAAACCACAATCTTTGTTACGGTTTTGTGGTTTTCAAAATCAATAATTATAAATGTTGATTAAAATATATAAAGCTATTGTTTGTTATAGACGATTAATTAAAAATATTTGTTAAGTGGTAATGTACTTGCCCGATAATTCTACAGTAATTGTAAAATTTTTATGTTATTTCTCATGTTCTATAAATATGAATTAAAATTTTGCTTAAAAAAGTAATATTACTTAAGGGGGCATTCTTTTTCTGAAGGCCGAAAATATGTTTTTTAGCATTTTTTTTCTGGAATAGGAATGAAGATTTTGCCTCCGGATATTTTGCATCTTATATGCTGTCATTTCAAGAACATTTTTAAATTTTTTCAGTGGTATATTGATAACGTGGCTCGAGTTACGTAAGTTACAGTCATCTGATATAAATTCGAATTACGAATTATGAAAATAGATGAGATTATCTGATACTTCGATTACTTTGAGGTCAAAAAGTTGAAAATTAACAAAATGGCGGCCAACTGCATATAAGGTCAATTTTTAACCAAATTTTTCACACGTTCACGTTCTTTAAAAAATATTTATTCTTCAAAGTGGTCCAAGTTCCAATAAATTGTGTTCTCTTTAAACGCATCAAGATTGGTTTTGCGTTGTGCTCCTGCCCAGTTAAAAAAAAGTCATTTTGAGTAAAACGCGTTTAAAGTTTTACAAAAATATAGATGTGATGTAAGACGACTTGTGCTCAAGCATGAAATAACTATGAAAGGACTTCGAGTTCGATCAAATCGTTTCACAAGGAAAATCTATAGACTATAAGCGTATAAGGAATTGAAAAAGCAAAAAAATTAAAGAATGCCGTGAAAAATTTAAATATTTTACAGTGTAGAATAACGTATCGGTATAGACGAATTATATAATTCAACTTTTGTAGATAACACGTAATTATATCACAGAATTTAGTTTTTAACGGAAATTAACAGCAAACATCTTACAAAAACTTAATTTAATATTTCCTTTTTCTATATGTAAATATGTGCAATAGGTGTGGCTATAAAACTGAAGATTTTTTCTCCGTAAGTAGCAGTTCAAGTTCATCTAAACAAAAAAAAAAATTACATTTCAAGGTTATATATGTGCAAATGTATGCATGCCTTAAACACTTGTAACATATTTTTAAGTGTTTTTGTTAATGTATATGAATATAAATGATGTAAATCTTACAAGTATGGTGTGCAAAAAAATATGCATATATAATAAACAAAAAATTATGGAAAAATAATTATTTTATTTAATTAATATGAATACTAACAACCATTTCAGATATTTTTTTATAAGTTTTTATATTATGTCATTAGACATAATTATAAATAGATTATAAATTAATGATGAATATATCAAGTGGCGCATTCCTAAGCGGAACATGGGGCTATATGCTCGAGAAACTGATCATACGGTTTCTTAACAGTTCAAATATCAATTTGTGAAAAGAGTCATTTATTAAAAAAATCTATTTAATTTTATATGTGTAATTTTTATAATTTATCTTTATTTTTCTATGTCATTTCCATATTAATTAGAATCAATATAAAAACATAACTTATTTGAATATTTTTGGGATGTAAGATGAACCAATCCTGCAAATTTTTCCGGACCTAATTTTTCATCCAGTCCAATCCTGTCGGTATATAATAATTTAATTATTAAATGAAATATATATTCAAAGAAAATTAGTATTAGATCTATCCTTGTATCTTTTGATCTCTGTGTATGATAAATTCAGATATATATAATATGAAAAGTAATTTTGTCTTTAACCAAAAACAGCAGGTTTCAATCTATATAAAATTAAACATAAACTAATATGAACATAGGATCAAACAGTAATGGGTTTTATTAATACTAATAAACACACATCGTCGTAGTCTAGACGATTATATACAGAAATACACACACAAACACACATGAAGTGAGAAACAAGTGAAACCTTGTTTTATAATGATAATAACAAACAGCTGCATTCACATTAATTTGAACAATATATTGCTGGGATGTTGACGCCAGCGTATACATAGATGAAGACGATATTTTCCTACCATGCGACCTTCATACAATATGTGTTACATTTCTTTTTTTTTCTTTTCGTTACATTTTTATAAAACTGTGTGTTAATATTAAAATAAAACAGCTTTCGGTTAAAGTTCTGTATTAATATTTATTTATAATCGACATATTCGACGTATTCAACATCCGTCTTTATCAGGAAAACTGATACAAATGACATTTAACAGTAAATAAACAGAACATAGAAATAAGTTACTAGACGTAATAAAATAAGTTACTAGATCATAATTTTTCTTTATAGATTTTTAATTAATGGAAGCTAAATTTCAAGCCAAACGTCAAGTGTATATTTAATATTCAATAATGATAAACAAAAATATCGTCGAATATTTAAAAATGTATGTAAATTTAAAAAAAACATTTTACAGTGTGTTTCGCCCAGATTGCTTGGCGTCAACCACAAATATCTGAGCTTAATGCAATAATCATCGCATTTTACTCCTCGTAACATACTATTGTTTGCATTTTCATAGCCCACTCTCTATACAAATATTCCAAATAATAGCAAATGCGCAATTACATACACACAGTAACGAACGCATTGAAAATGCACGGTATGAGTGCAGTGAGTAAAAAATAAAATAAAAAAATTAACTAAGTGAGGGCAATGGTTTTGCACAAGGCTATATAGGCAGCGCAGTGGCTAGGACTAGACTTTGTCGTTCATCGAATCAGGCCACTTGATTAAATATTTGTACGAGCGAAAAACGACATATACATCAGCCGCGAGCAACCGTTGACGTTCCATTGCACTAGTTAAACTGACACTGACATTATGCAGACCACTGCATTTACATTTGTTACACTAATACACTGGGGCTGGCTCTCCTGCTGTTGACGGTTATATTGCATATGCCGATGATATATATATATATATATATATATATATATATATATATATATATATATATATATATATCGGATCCGAGTCTATCCGAAACTATGTACTCGTGTGTTATATTTTTATACAGATTAATTATTTTACTTAAAATTACAAAATTATACTATTTTTACAGAAAATTTAAAAAACCATCTTTTTGCTGAATTAATATGTAATTTTTTACTGTTATTATGTAAAATGGCAACTTTATTTTACATGGTCGATATTCTTACATTTTCATCATCTCAGTCCACGTATAAAGAAAGAAAAATGAAATCAACAGAATAAAATTAGAACTAAAACTTTTTTTTGTCGACACTCGGTTGAAAGTAGAGAGTACAAAAGTCGTAGCAGTTTGGTTAACATCCAGCGGAAATGAGCTCATGCGATATTTTCAGTTTGTCTTTCACTAAAATATATTTATTTCAAACCAAAAAGGCCATTTTACATTGCGTTTGTTCATAGAAGAGCTTATTTTGTAAAAAAATAAATTTTATTATACATTTAAATTGTTCATTGTTGCTCAGGTACTTACTATAAGATTAATTCATCTACAAAACATTTTTATATAGAGTAATATCTTGTGATATAGTGTAATATAGTTTTTAAGAACACATTATTGAAAATTAAAAAAAAAAAAATTTTTAGAATTTTTAATCATTTTTCCTGCCAAACCAGACGAGCTAGAAAAAAAAAGTTACTTCGCTATTATGTAACTAATACTTTTCTCTATTTTACTGCATTTTTTCAGATTTTTTGAGCAAATTTTGAAAAAAAATGTGAAGGGTTGAGAAATTTTCAAAAATTCAATTTTTTCTACTAAACGATAGTTTTTTCACTCAATTATAGTACTCATTGTTCCGCATTTTTTCATGCCATGCTTATTTTCCTACACCTCATAGTTTTTAAGAAAGAAAATAAAAAAAAAATTCTAGCGTCCAAACGGCATATGCTAGCAAATTAAAACTAAAATCAAATTGTGGAACTTTTTATGCCCTATCATCGAAAAGTATGTACCTATATACTAAAATATTGTTTAATACTACTTTGTTAAATCATGTGAAATACCATTCATTATTTGTCACAGATAAAAGAAACAAAAATTGAAATTAAAATATAGTATTATTTTTTTAATTACATCTGTAACAGATATAATTATTTAATATGTTTACTAAACATCTAAAAAAAATTGCCGATATAAGATATAAATTGATAACTACATGTAAGAATGGTAAAGCATTGCATCATCAAATTTTTTCAAAAAAAATAATTATCTACTTAAATTTGCAACAAACTTATAGAAATCATATTTTAAATTATAATTTTTTACTTTATTTATAAAAAAAAAATATATAATATGGTAAATTAATTATTTTATTTGAAATTACAAAATTATATTATTTTTGCAAGTAGCAGGAATAAAAGAGCATGTATGAAAAGAATTATGAATGTGGATAAAGCGAAAGTTGCTTATTTGGATAGGAATGTTTGGAGGCGACTGATTTCAAGGTGATGAAAAGAGTTTGTGCCACACCCTTTTAGGTATATGGCGTGATTGTGTGTATGTATGTATATTATTTTTACCGAAAATTTATCCTTTTGCTAAAATAATAATATGTAATTTTTTAACTATAATTTTTATGTAAAATTGCAACTTTTGTTTTTACGGAGTTGAATAAAAATTAATTATTAAAATACAGAAACATATTGGCCCGTATTACAAGCTTGATTTTAAAATTTGTTTTAACTAGTTCCGGTTTTAAAACTGTGTAATTGCCATAAGGGCAGAACAAAACAAATGAACTAAAACACCCAAAATACACAACAAATTTTTATTAAATTTTGAAATCGCTATGTCCAAATTGACTGTATTACGAATTTGATTTAAAATTAATTATTCCGTCATGTAATTTCAGATAGGAATTTTG
This sequence comes from Clivina fossor, assembly GCA_963966155.1. Lineage (NCBI taxonomy): Eukaryota > Metazoa > Arthropoda > Insecta > Coleoptera > Carabidae > Clivina > Clivina fossor. The sequence continues at coordinate 1,290,944 of OZ014562.1, read as the reverse complement.
AAAATATGTATGCCTAGATGGATTTACAATGCCTATTTTAATTTATAACCCGATATTTTAATCTATGGAATTATACAGACATATTCAGTTTGCAATACAGATACGAATTACATGAATATTCATAAAATGAATGAAACGCGACTGATAAGAAAAATGATATTGTTTATCTCTTTGAATGATGTCACAAAATGGTAGATAACAAATAAAATGTTTGACCTACTAAATGAAATGTCAAATGTTCTTAATATTTAATTTTACCCTGAAACGAAATATATCCTTACCCTTATTTCAAAGGGATATGGGCTCGTATTTCCACCTCTTTTGTTTATGAAAAAGAGCTTTTATTTTTTAGTTTAAAACAAATTTTTATGTCTATTTCTTATCAAATATAAATAGTATTTTTATTTTTGATATTCTATATAAAATTCAAATAAACTAATTGAAATTGCTGTATAAATAATTTTAAGTAAACGTCAAAAGTACTTTTGACAAAAATCACTTTGAAAAGTGAGGTGAGAATATGGGCTATGGTTTTTATGTAAAATGACAACTTTTTTAGAGTGTACACTATTAAAAAAATTCGTTAATTTTACATAAAAACCCAGAGCAACTGATTTACACCAGCTTAATATGTAAATTTACAGACTTCACAGAAAAAAATTTACATTATATAAATATAAAGTACTTTTATATTTTATGTAAGTTTACATTCAATATTGTAAATTAATTATTTTACTTAAAATTACAAAATTATATTATTTTTACAGAAAATCAGTTTTGCTGAAATAATATGTTTTTTATGTAAAAGTAAAATAGCAACACTTTTTTTACAGTGTACCAAATATGATAGATGATTTACCTCGCTCAAGAATATACTTTCGATATTAAGTTATTTATGACACAAACAACTACAATATGTAATGGAGATGACTGATAGATAGAAATTGTTATGTCCAACAACATGAGAAATGCAAAACTTGTAACATTGGCAAATATGTTTTGTGTTTCATGGGTACTTACTTGGCGCGTCTGTACTGTTATATGATACGTACTAATTCTCTGCATAGCCATGCACATTAATATATCTTAGTTAGCCATGCTGTGTGTGTGTGTGTCTGTGTCCATTTCACTAATTGTTATTGTCAGCAACTTACTTGAAGCCTGAATCATAATATGTATTCATATATACTCATGTAGATTGGCAATGCTACTGTTTGTTGCAGTAACTATGAAATTAAATTATATTGCGATTCTGTCAGTTTTATTAATTACAAGAAAGAATTAAAATGGAAAAACAAAGTACATTGAATGGTTTTGTAACAATTTACTATCGTTGACAAATTTCCTTCTGAGTAAATTTAGTATTTATTTAAAATGAATCCTTTACCTGAGTAGATAAAGTTGTACTGGGAATAATTACGATAATAAAATATAAAATATTATAGAAAAATTACAAAAATATGAATCCATATGTAACTTAAAACTGAATTCTTGTTCGTATCTTACTTATATATGTTTTGACTGTATCTAACTAGCCGTAACTTACTGTTGACTGTAACTAACTCACAATCATCGTAATCCCTTTTTAAATTACATTATTGCCATGAAATTGGACTCTGCAAGGTGGCAGCATAAACATAAATATCTAGTTCACTGTGCAATCGAACTTTGAACATCATTTCAAAATATATCGAAATTGCTGACAGTAGCTTAAATAAACTATAACTTTATTTATTTTTGATAAAATTTAAGTTGCCAATTTTCCGAGACAAAAAATACCAAAACTTTTCAAAATTTATTACGGCTACATTATTTATCCGTAATTAACCAAAATTTTACTAAAGTTTTTCTTTGATATGCACATAAATTATTATATAATTATAAAAATTACAAATTTTCCATTAAAATACATTTTATGATCTAGTTACTTATTTTATTACCGAGTAACTTGTTTCTATGTTCTGTTTATTTACTGTAAATGTCATTCGTATTACTTTTCGATTATTAATAAATATTAATACAGAACTACAACCGTAATCTGTTTTATTTATTTTTTAGAATAAATTTTTAAAAATACTAATATAATTGGTTTTATCATTTATAGTAAAATTTCTACAATTAGATAATAAATGAAAAAGTATACAATTTTAATTTTCATCTTTCAAATTAAAATTTTAATGGAAATACAATATGTGACGGTGAATTATAAAATCAGTTCGTATAGAAACTGTGGGTGGAATATTTATTATTATAGCTGACGGCCACAAACTCGACCTTTAAAACCGGAACAGTAAGGTGTGGGTGTTTTAAATCCATATTCAACAGTTTAGTATTTTTTTTAAAAAATTTTAATATTCTGCTACAATATTAATTTAAACAGTGAACATTTAAATTATTTTAATGACCAATTTCGGTCAACAACATTTATTTTTTACAATTTAAAGATAAAAACAAAAAGGGAGAGAGAAAATCATTAAGAGTTATTTTACGTGGTCCCTAATTGATCAAATTCGAAAGAAGAAAACATACTGAAGATAAGTTTCACAAAAAGTTGTTAACTTAATAATTAATATACAAAAAAAATCCGAATTTTTTTATTGCAACCCGCAACATCCCAGCTTATAGATATGGGTTACGAGCGAATAAAGTTCATATTTAGAGGCCCGACAGGAAATATAAAACGTTAAAGTGAACATGAATTTAAACACAGGAAGTACGGCTACTTGTAGGACCTTGATAGAACTCGGCATCGTTCGACTGTTCTCGGTATTTTGTTTATCACGATTTCCGTTGTCGGGCACTAAAACGAGAGTTGTTCAATTGCACACAAGCGTAAGAAACCATATTCCGCACGAGTGGCTCGGTAAAAAGACGGGAAATTCAAATACAAAATATCTATTTGCAGACACGACAGTGCACGAAAACAAAAGTATTGAAATACATAATAAATATCTCGATTGTAGAATATAAATGATTCGTTGTTACATTATTTATAGAGGGAAAGGTATCAGAGCAATATTATATGGTATTATATAAATATGCGATGGTCGGGGTTGGCTGTGATTCAAATGGGTTTGGTTACGTGATAAACGATAGTCGTTTGTTTAGTACCTATTTGCAAGGTTATCGAAATGACATTACCGTTTTATAAGTATGAAATGAATCGTGCGTGGAAAATTTATTTAAAATACGCCATTTAAAATTGTAATTTTTTTTCGTCCGTTACAATATCTCAGAAAAGAAAAATATAAAAGTAAAATAAAATTTTATGTATACTTTATATGTTTCCATTTATTTATGTATATGAACTATCGCATGAAATAATATGCAATAATTCATTGATTCGGGCGGATACACACTAAGAAATTTTGGAGTGGTAACGTTACCAAATGGAGTGGTACATTGCTTCAGTGTAAAAAACAACACTAAAATTCGTAAAATATCATTTTTGGTAAAGTTTTGATTTTGGTATAAAACGTTCCGTGTACAATTTTGTGTTTTTACAAATAATTATGAAAATTAAGTCTATTTTACACATTTATTAGTAATAATACAATCTTCAGTGTATATATCATGCATGTACAGTAGTAGTACAAGAATTGTCCGAGCTCATAGGTGAGGGGTACGTTGGGGAGCGGGGTACGAGCTACGGCCGGGTGGGGTATGGGTGGGGAACCAGACCATGGCTATGTAATTCGCAGGTGTACAAATTAGGTGACTAATACACCACTTAAAGTTGTTAAACTTTGTCGCGTACCTTGACCTAATTGCAGGTGTACAAATTAGGTGACTCATGCATTCCAAGATGGTCAGTGTGGCGTTGCGTCCCGCGTGTCAATAAACTTTAAGAAGGGGTGCTTATGATGATTCATACAGGTTAAGGTACTAGGTTATAAGTTAATGAACTGAATTAGATGCAGGTGGCTGAGTTTATGATGCGTCATACAATTTGCGAATTGATCTGCCTGCATAGCTATGCCAAATGTTAAATAAGGAATATAGTTAAAGTTCTATTTTAAAACATAAACAAAACTTGTGTGCATATAATTGTGTGAAATAAGTAAATGTTATAAATTAATATTATTGAATTAATTATTAATAAATTCATACTGAAGCGATAGGATATTTATGAAATTAAACAAGAACTTTTGTTAACATATATATTTATTTACATATGTTATTATACATTTCAACTTATAACTAAACAAGTAACAATATTAAATAGCATTTTCTTCAAACCCCCAAGGAAGTGTATCTGTGGAATAAAAGTTTAGCATGCGTTTATCATCATTAGCAACTAATACTAATTTATTTTGACTAATAGTATATACATTATGATTTTTACTTTGAATTAAAGTTTGTTGTTTTGAAATTAAAATATTGGAAAATAAACAGTCGTAGTAATCTTGAAAAGTTATACTTTTTAACGTAACAGCAGTAACACCCTTAGCTTTCTTATAGTCAGATTCGTCAACAATATATGCATACATTTTAGCACGCAAACCAGCAAATTCTCTCATTATTTTTCCCGCGTTTTCATCTTTCATTAAGGGGGTAGTACACTTTGAACGTCCAAAAAGTAAGGCATTTTCGTTAATTTTTTTAAGCAATAAAACACTAAGGGAGGGCAAATATGTTATAACCCATTTATTACTCATCCTTCGAACTACAATTTGTATTTTTTTGAACTCGATCGGCGGCCCCCCGTGGCCGGTGCACCAGGTCGCGCGGGCGTCCTCGCGCGGAAGTCGGAAAACGGCGTGGGAAAATACTCCTTCCCATGTGATCCTGGTACATAAATCGAACAAAATCTTGATTAGTAATGAAATTTGGGTTAGAAATACGTTTTCCGATTTTTTTTAAATTGATTTTTTCAAAAGTTGTGGCCTTAGGAAAAAAAAGTCCATTTTTTTACCCTAAAAATGCTTACAAAATCGTGGATTAAAAATCCATTTTTGACAAAATCGAAAATGTGGATACGTATTTCTAAGCAGAATTTAATTCTGAACAAGAAAACCTAGGCGATATCCAAATTTGATGATAACTGGTTAGAGTTATTTCCCACGCCAGTTTGAAAAACCCCGTTTCGAGATAAACGGGGTTCATTTTTCTCGTGGAAAAGTATTTACCTTCAATCGGCTATGCCGGCTTCATACATTTTTTAGGAAATCGCTTCGTAAATCGGTAAGGAATATTCTGGCGGACTTGGAGTCTTTTCTAAATTAAAGTATACATCCCAAGGAACATTTTAAGCCAAAAAAAAAAAAATGCATTTTTTTGAAAAGTCAAAGTGTACTCCCCCCTTAAGGCAATAACTTTCTTATTTACACGTGGAATATTAAAAATATTATTTTCAGGGTAATCTGAAGTATCAAATTTCTCTATGTCTTTTTGAATAATTTCATATATATCAATATTACGGAAACTGTATATGAGAGAGTCCGTATCTGTATATAATAATTTCGCATCATTGCCAAATTCATGTTTAATGTAATTATAATGAAAATCGTATAAGTAAGTTTTTGCTATGTCTAGAATCGCGAAGCCGGCGTAAATCGGTTTATTTAATAAAATATCAGTTTTATTCATTTCTATTATTACAAGATCTTTGTCCAAAATTGTGCAACTGTGGAAAGCAGGATTAGATATATATGCTTTTGCTCCATATCGACCATTCCACTTTCCAACAAGTTTAACGTTTTTATATTTGCGAACATTTTCCATTTGCTTTCCGAAGACGCTATTTATCATTAATTTGTAAAAATTTTTTTTGAACTCATTATCAGATTCTTTTCTTAATTCTGTATTTAAATCAATATATTTTTTCAGCCACGGAGCCTGTTTGAATTTTAAAACGCGATGAATGCGAGTAATTTTTAATCCTAGCTCTAAACTCTGTTGAAGATTGCGGTAATGAATAATATAATTATTTTTCGGATATAGATTTGTAATTAATTTCGACTGTTTTGACATCGGTGGAGTAAAATGCTCTGGGCAAAGCGGTAAATCTTTATGAAGTTTATGTAGTTCGATTGGATATTCCAAATCTACTTCAAAAATATACCCGATATCTGATTCGGCACTAATATTCATTATATCAATTTTGTATATGTCTGTTTGTTGTACCCATTCAAATTCAGCAAATGGTAAATAATTACTCATTGCAGCACCATATAAGTTGTTAATATCAAAATACATTAAATAAATATTTTCTTCATTTGAATTATAATTTTGCATATATTTGTTATTTGCGCGAGCGTAACGATTTGAGCATTGTGCAACTCCGCCCCGTATTCCACGCTCAATGAACATAAATTGATCTATATCAGTAAGTAACTCGAGTTCAATGTTTGTATATTTTAGCATCGCGTCAAATGCCAAGCCCGGTGCCGTATAGTAATGAAGCGCATCTAAATCATATGTCTGCAAACAACTTTCACGAAAATTTTCAAATATATCTGTCAATAATAAAACGTCGGTTTTTAGATATAAATCCGAATAATCTCCTAGCGTTTGAATATTAAAAGTAGTCCAAACATTACAAGCATGATTGTAATCTTCATTAGAAATTTCGGCATTTTTTAAAATACTATAAAAATCTGTACGTGGTGGTAAATTTGTTTGCTCTAATTTTTCCCAACTATCTAAATAATCATAACAAAATACGCCTTTTCGATTTAAAAGTTTAAATTCATTTTCATTGTTAAAATATTTTCTAATTGTTACTTTGTCTTGATCTTTTAAAAATGATGACAATTTTTCAATGCTGCTAGCCATAAAACGAAAAGAATCAATAAATCTAAAACTTATATTACAATTTTCAATGTATTTGGTAAATGAGATATATCGCTCTTTATTTATCGGTAGTAATGAGATATTACCTGGAAATCCTAACGCAACATTTTTAATTAAAAAATGAGAATCATAACCGGATAAATTATGAAATACTACTGGAATTTTATGTGATTTTCTGTATAATAAGTTACAAGTTTGATGCGCCGCACCCCTAAAATTCCCCAAAAAATGATTATGATCGCGTACGATAGTGTCTTGTGTTTGAAATGGCTGGCGGCAAATGTGACAGTTTTTTGCATTTGAAAATTCAACTTCTTGCTCAGGCGTTAATTGCATTGGCACGATATCGGCAAATATTTTACTTACATTCTTAGCAATCAGTTGCAGTTTATTTGTAAACCAATCAATACAATCTTTACCACGATATAAATTAAAGTTAGATAATGAGTCATCATACGCACATTTCAAATAATATGCAATACTGCATGGAATATGTTTTTGAGTTATTTTTGTATTTTTATCATCATCATTGGAACTTTCAACTTTTTCTAAAATACATTCCAAATCCGCGTACAATGTAAATGGAACTTTATCTTGATGTCTAAAGTTTTTAAATTTTAAATATTTTTCGTTTTCTTCAGGTAGCCTTACTCTAGTCATGTTTTTAGTTTTGCAATAATTATAATGTTTTTCAAGAAGCGTATCAGTTTTAAAATGATTTAAACAACGATCACAAAACCATGATTTATTTGTAGCTGAAACTTGACTGCGCAGTAATCTCGATAAATTTTTAATCCACATAAAATGACAATTTGTACTGTTTCGCACACATTTAACAATATCAGTAACACTATCGTAATCATCAATTTCCATTTCTAAGTTATCATTTGAATATAACATAAGTAAATGAATTCGTTTAGTACTGTCCTGAGTAGATAAATGTAAAGGAATAACTTGATTTTTTTCGTTATTAACAGATTCTAAAGTGTAAATATTTATAGCCAAATTATTCATAGTTTCAAATTTTGAAATATCTTTCAATTGCATAGGAAAAGTTAAATTATCATATCGTAGCACTTGACTGAAATGTGGATATGATGAAACACGATCGGAATTTTTGTTCGCAGGATAAAGACACGAAACTATAGCCCACAAAAAACAATACTCGTCATTATTTTTAACATTAATTATTGCCTGTTTCTGCTTAATATCTGCAGGTAAATTTATATATGTATCGCCTGAAATCGGAATATATTTATTAATATGAATTTTCAAATGCAAAATTTCTAAAAGAGCATAACCAGAATCACGTTCTTCAAATTCTTCTAATTTAGATAAAATTTTGTCACACACGTTTTCCCTATACCATGCCTTAATATCTGTTGTGTGAGTTATTATATTATTAGCTGTATTGAAATATTTCAAATCTATTTTACCGGAAGAAGGTAAAACAAAGTTAGCCACAAATATCACGTTTACTTTTATAAGAGAAAGTTTTAACGAATTTTTAATTTTATTCGAAAATATAACAAAACATTTTTCAAGAAATAGTTTCGGATCTTTATATTTAATATTCGCAATAATACCAGTTCTAATACGCGAATCAAAACAAGACTCTATATCTTTCCAAATTAATTTTTTTTCAACACGTTTCAAAGCACTAACATTACCACCACGTTTTAGTATTAATGATTTCAAATGTTTAATTTTTTCACGATACAATTTTAAATGCGATAAATTAGCTTCGAGTTTAAAATAATTGTCGTCAGTAACCCGATGCCGTATTGCTTTGCTAAGAAGAAGAATAATCTTATTAGTATGTTTAATCCAATTAATGCATTCATCAACAGTTTTGAAAATTTTAAACGATTCAATTACGTTTTTCACTGCACCGTCTCTAAGAGAAGCTAACGTATACGTCATTTTAAGTATCTTACGCAACAAACCGACTACGAATGATGAACCCGCATAAATGGCATCGAATTTTATATAGGAAAAATTTAATACACACACACACAGAGCTGTATTAGGTTAAATTTGATACAAATTACAGAACCTGATTAAGTGATTATTTGGATTATTTTTAATGTATAAGTTTTTCTAGTCTTTAATATAAAAATAAAGAACGTTTGCTCATCCCCTCCCATGTTAAATACCCTTACATATTTGCGAGTATGAAAATGACATATTGGGATGTTGAAGCTGTTAATAATATGCAAATTCCCAATTACGCATCAGTATAAATTGCATAGTTGCTGCCTGGACAAGTCAGTTTTATAACTTTTTTAAAATGGATTACTTGCTAGTAACCCAAGAAATTTTGACGGTCACATCAGTGACTAAAATTATAAAAGTTGAAAAGCAACATCATACTCCAACTAGGAAAATGTTGCAAAATACGGAAAGTTTGGTGTGTAATTGTAAAAACTGTTTAGAGGTGTGGAACTATATGCCAGACGTTACTGGTGTTAAAAAAGTGTTTGAACCACCACCGATTCGAATTACGCAGCCGCAAGTGTGTCACCGCTGCTGATACTTATAATATTTTTATTATTAAGACTAGTTGTGTAATTACATTTAAAAGAATAAATATATATATTAATAAATAATGTGTTTTTTTTACATAAACCAGTGATAGATAAAGGTAATAATAGAAATAAAACACATGTATATATACATTTTATTTTTTATTTTAAAAAAAAATCATCATAATACAATAAATGTTCTAACTTAAATTAGCAGATTGTACAAAATCATCAAGTTCACATCCGTCAATATACACTAAAGTAGATACATCATTTTCATTTGCATTATATATTAACTTATAATTAAAATAAGGTTCAAATTTTAGTAAATATGTTAATAGGTGTACATCATAATTTAAATGTTTATTATAAAAATATATAGTTAAATTTATAGATCTATCTTTTGTTACATTTTTTGGTATGAGAATTGTTACTAGTAAATTCATATTTTTCAAATCATAAATATTTATGCTATCATCCAAATCATAAACTATACATGCTTCAATATCCGCTACTAAATTTAAAGCAGTAAAAGCATTATTAATTGTATATCTTAACATGATAGCAGTTTAACAGCTAATACACAGCTTAAAGTTAAAATGGGTAGATAAATTAAAAAACAGATGTTTACAAATTTTTAACTACACTAGTAAATGGATTATATTTAACAACTCTATCATGAAGTATGAGACAGTATGCTGCAGTTTTATTTGGTATATTTGAAGATGTTTCAAATTCAAGTCTAATATCAACTGCACCCGATTTTAGAATTTCATTTTGATGAGAGCAGTCAATAACTACAAGCGGAGCGATGTTTTTAAAATCTTTTGGTGATAAAACAGGTTCACTCTCGCGTTCATAATAGCTTTGTTGAAACTGAGCGTACATCTCATACAACATGGCCCACGTATTAGTCAAAAAGTTCAAATTTAAATTATCATATGGATAAATCTCAGAATTTAAATACAACTTAACATTTGTTATAAAACAATGATCAAATACACTCATATTTTTCTTGGCCATGTTTTTACGATCTGTCTGCATGCCGAAAATTATAAATCGCGGTTTTTCGAGCTGTGACGCAGTTTTTACGGCCCATGTGTGTTGCATTGTTTGTTGTAACAGCGGATATTCTTGAAGTTCCCAGCTTCGGAAAGCGATTTCCAGCTCAGCGCTTTTTTCCACATACTTCATTAGCATAAGACGTTCCGCATCAGCTACAGAGATATGAGGAATCTTCCAATGCACTTTTGATAGCTCTATTTTTATGATTTCATTTTCAACACTATTTTCAATAACATTAATGTCGGTGCTGCTGCGAATCAGAATTAATTCTTGACGCAAGTTTAAAATAACTTTTCTGAAATCTTCACCAAATCCCATTAGCATACGTAGTGGTAAACAAACATTAAAATTGCCCTTTTCATCAAGCAGTTGTTGTGTAATATCAGTTGATGGTGACCAGCCCGCATTTTGTAAACGAACACTCTCATTTGTATTATAAGAAATATAACCTTTCATTGTGCATGTTATACCCGGATTTCTCACACGGTCTATAACTACGCCGCCAACTTCATAACGAATTTCATCAAATAAATGACAGAAAGCGTTGTTTACAAGTTTAACCGTTTTTGAAACTGTGTTGTCTAATTTTAAAATTTTTCCTTCAATGTAAAGTAAACTATTCCAAGGCAATGTATACACATCTTGCTGTTGAATTGGAATTCGAATTTCGTCATTATTGTTTAAAGTTGTAGACGCGTACGGCTGGTGTGTATGTTTTTCAGCATTAATTATTGAATTATCAAAAAGTGCTTTCTCGTTTACATTCAAAATACTAGCATTCATTTTGATATTTACAAAATATAATTTTTTTTGAGTTTTGAAATTTAATTTTAATCCAAATAATTAGTGCTCGAATTCGCTTGCGATGTTTCTCCAGATTTACAAACTTTGAAGCCCAACGATTTAAGAAAATGATAATTTTCAGGTGTTAACAGACCAACAGATGTAGTCAAACTGTAAAAGCCACCTTTATAAACAGTATTTATATGTTTACGTTGTGTTAAATTGTACTTAATCACCATTATTTTGCTTTTTAAGATGTAACCTTACCGTGACGACCTCACCTCTGAAATTAATCAGATTTCCGTCTTGATCAACTATTTTAATACTTAATGAGTCTATAAGCTGAGTGCTGATTGGTAAATAAATTACTGGACTGGGCGTTTCGACAATTTTAAAACCAGGGGGCACGCGCGGAAAAAACTCATAAATAATATGCAACGTCTTGTCATTTGTATAAGAATTCGTAGTTATGTTACACTCAATACAAATAGCGTTTACTTTGATTATTGAGACAGGAAAATCAGATTCATCAACAGTATTAGCTGATAATTTGCGCGGTTTAAATCCTAATAAGCTAGCAAATGTATTTGAAGCTTCAAAATTTATGTCATGTTTAGAAATTACTTCACATTTTAATGTATTGTTATTTGCTATAATATTTACCTCATCATTAGTTTTCGAACGTAAATAATTATTAATATCTATTAGTTCATATGAACCTTCCGGTATCGTAATAATATTATTTCCAATATAAAATTTATTATTTGTGTTATCTATATTCGGAATTGCATTATAAACTTCAAAATTAATTAATCCGAGAACGTATTCCGTGTCAGCGGCAAGTTCTACTGGAGGATAAAAACTTTTTCTTATAATAGAACTATTTCCAAATAATGTAAATGTGTATGACATAGCTCTTAAGTTTTGAGAAAAGATAAACACAAATGTCCACAAATTACACTGTTGTAAGTTTGAAATGTATTATAATTATATTTTATTATAGAGTCGCGACCGAAATATGCTATCAATTCTTTCGATGGTCGTAAATTTCCAAAACTATCAAAATAAATTACTATATTACCACGCTTTTTATATGCGGTCCAATGTGTACCTATATTAGCTTCACTGTCTAAATTAACAATACCGGATTCGTTACGATGAATATTTTTCGGTAAACTGTCACGCATAAATACGCCTCTGAAGTGCGGTATTTTTAAAATTTTAGCGTATTTATATAAATCGTGATTGTTTAATGCACGATTCGGGAGAATTTTTTTTTTTTTAAGTACAAACCGAATCCGTTTTTATATGGTTTCAAATAAAGCCCTTTTCCCATTGCAATAGATTCCATAGTTTTATTATGACGTTGAGCTTCTTTTAATTGTTCGACACCTGCGCGTGCGTCAGTTACTGCTGTTGCTATTGTTGCAGCACTACCACCTAGCGCGCCAAGTGCACTTAATCCCGCAAAAATCGGAATTAATGGCAAAATACCGCCTGTTTTAGGAAATGGAATAACTCGTGGATGCTTTATTTTTCTTTTTAAACGATTGATGCTTTTTAACGCTACTTTTACAGATTTTGCAACATCGGTTGGTCCGTTTGATTTTATAGCTTTTCGCGCTTGAGTAACAACATTGCGAAACGAGACGGCACGATTTTTTTTTACAACCATTTATAAATCAGATACATCTTTACTTGCCGGTAGTCGAGAAGTAACTGTGTCGGCAGCAGCTTCGTGCACTTGCTTTATTATGAGAACAGTTAAGCAAGATCAACATTTAGATGTAAAAAACTATGATTTTTGTGAAAATGAAAATCAACAACAACGTCACAGCTCACTCTTGCCAAACATTGTAAGATGTATTATCGCGGGTCCCAGCGGGTGTGGTAAAACCAATGTTTTGATTTCACTGCTTGAACATCCGAATGGTTTACATTTTGAAAATATTTACTTGTATTCAAAGTCTTTGTACCAACATAAATATCAATATTTAGAAAAATTACTAAAACCTATAAAAAATTTAGGATATTTTGCATATTATGATAGTACTCAAATTGTAAGTCCGGCAGATGCATTGTATAATTCTGTTATTATATTCGACGATATTGCGTGCGAAAAGCAGAACGTAATAAGGGAATACTTTAGTATGGGTCGCCATAAGGCAGTTGACTGTTTTTATCTTTGTCAGACATATACACGTATACCTAAACATCTCATTAGAGACAATGTTAATTTATTAATATTATTTAAACAGGATGACATGAATTTAAAACACGTGTATACTGATCACATAAATACCGATATGACATATAAAGCATTTAAAGATATGTGTTCTTATTGCTGGCAAAATAAATACGGTTTTATAGTTATAGATAAAGACAGCGATATATATGCCGGTCGATATAGACAAGGTTTTGATAATTTTTTTTTATAAATAGCTGATTATATAGTTTTATAATTTAGTTTGTAATTAATATTTGTTGAGTAATAATCGGCGGTGTATGTGTTAAAATATTTGACATTTTTGTACACAGTTTAACGATAATTTTATTTATAGTGGCTTGTTTATTTAGTGTTTAACTAAAGCTGTTGCAGACCTGATAAAACTTGTTAAAAGCTGATCACACCTGTTCAAAACCTGTTAATAGCTGATCAGACCTGTTCAAACCCTGTTAATAGCTGTTCAAAACCTGTTAATAGCTGATCAGACCTGTTCAAAACCTGTTAATAGCTGTTCAAAACCTGTTAATAGCTGATCAGACCTGTTCAAAACCTGTTAGAAGCTGTTGCGGACCTGTTAAAACCTGATCAAATCTGTTCATAACCTGTTAAAAAGCCGTTACGTTAAGTTAGTTGTTATATTATATTTGCTAAGTAATCAATATGGAATTAAATTATAATAATAATAAACAAATCACGCGACAGTTAATAAAAACTAGAAATATTGTAAAGAAAAAGTTGTTAGATCTTAAAAAGGGTTCATTACAACGAGAAGCTGAATTAGAACAGTCTTATAAACCGATATTAACTTCTTTAAAAAAGATTGCAACAGTTGGAGAGTTAACGAAAATAAAATCGGAACCAAAAATTGAAAAAACAGAGGCAGAAGCATCACTTGGGCAAACCGATACAGAACCATCATTTGTGCAAACCGATGTAATTGCTGAAACTACTCCTACTGCTGATGAAGACATGGACGTTTCTTATGAAAATAGACCATCACTTACACGAGAAGATATTCAAAAATTAGCTGCGCAACCCTCATTTCAAGAATATCTAGAACAATTTGATTCGTTACCCAGACAGTAAATTGAAGAAATGGTTACCGATGAAAAAGACTTGTTTGATTTCAAATACGGTATAAGACATGACCCTGACACAGAAAAATTTTACATAGGGAACTCTGAAGTTGAAATTGACGGCAAAGATATAATTGTTCAAAATGTAAGATATAGCGGAACACCTGGCTTGTATGAATTGCTGTTTAAAAAAACTCCTGTCGGCTATAAATCAGTTGATGAAAAAAATTATGCAGATATTTTAAACAGAACAAATGCACATCGCAGACATTATACAGCAACTGAACAAATTGCTGGAAATAAATCATGGAAATATAAAAATATTATTGCACCAAGAAAAACTTTGCCGCCGCCGCCATCTTCTCGACCGCGAATTCAGTCATGGCCTCGAGCGGGTAATGGTTTACTATTAATGGAATCTAATGAAAAACCAACAGAATACGTATACTGGGATAATATAAATGAATTAGTTGATCGGTTAAGGCTCTTAGTTGCTTCACGCAACGCTGGCCATACAGATCATAACAACGAAATTATTTCAATAATTGAAGAATTAAAAGAAGCTGAAATAATTGAATAACTTTAGTTTAATCATGACTGTTGACAAGTTCGGAAGATATATCGCGCGCGGTATTAAAGAAACAGCTTCTGGAAATTTTGATGCTAATAACAAACGGTTAACTAATGTAGACTCTCCAGTACAACCTAACGATGTGGTAATAAAATCATACGTAGATAAATTAAAATCTGTTATGTTAACATTAAAACGAGAAGCTGGTGGAAATATCTCTTATGATGCTGAAATGCATCGTATTATTCAAGTTGCTTCTCCAAAGCACTCTTACAATGCCGCAAATAAAAAATATGTCGATGAAAATACAGTTAAGTTAAATACTCAAATTCAAGAAATCTTAAACAATATTAAAAAGTTGAGAAGTATTGTTACAATAAATTTAAATTTAAAATTAAATTTGGATTTGTATGAAATTGTTAACAGTGCCGAAGAAGGGAACACAGCTTATAAATTTCCGTGCTCAGGTCGTATAGTTGACGTTAGATTTAATATTCCTAAAATTAAGCTGTCTTACCGAATTAATAATGGTGATATTATTCCAATATTAAAAAATCAAAATATTAAAATCGATGACGTATTGTATATTTATTCCAATAACAACAAAGATCAGTTTTTATATATGGAAGTTGTGATTGAAACTAACATGTTTATAAGCGAGAGTTAATTATAATTATATATTATTATTTATCGTGACGTCGTCATGGCAAAAGTTAAGGTAGAGATTGTTGAAGAACTTCATAAACCAGCACGTATTAATTTTCCAAGAAGACGTGTTATTGTTAAGGGTTTAGATGATTTATTTCAAGCTGATTTAGTAGAAATGATACCGCATGCTAAAGAAAATAAAGGTTTTCGATATATTTTAGTAGTAATTGATGTTTTTTCAAAATATTTGTGGACTGTTCCGGTTAAAAATAAAACTGGAAAAGAAGTGACAAAAGCTATGAGTAGTATTTTCTCTCAAGATAACCGAATTCCAAAAAATTTACAAACCGATCAAGGGCTAGAATTTTTTAATACAAATTTTAAAAATTTAATGAACAAACATAATATAAATCATTATACTTCTTTCAGTGTAAAAAAAGCTAGCGTTGTAGAACGAGCAAATAAAACGTTAAAAAATTTACTGTTTAAAGCTTTTAGCTTAAATGGTACTTATAAATGGATTAATTTATTATCTGAAATTACTTCAAAGTATAATAACACTCGACATAGTACAATTAATATGAAACCAATTAATGTAAATAAAAGCAAAGAAAAATTACTTCTTAAGACAGTGTATTCTCATATGAAAATAGCTGATAAATATTCTAAATTTAAATTAAATGATAACGTCCGAATTAGTAAACACCGTGGTATTTTTTCTAAAGGTTTTGTACCTATGTGGTCTAATGAAATATTTGTAATAAGAAAAGTACAATTAACTAATCCAACAACTTATCTACTTAATGATAAGTCTAATCAGCCTATTCTTGGAAGTTTTTATGACTATGAGTTGCAAAAAGTTAAGTATCCAGATATTTATTTAGTTGAAAAAATTTTGAAGCGAAGAAAAAATGAAGTTTTTGTAAAGTGGCTTGGTTTTAATAATTCACATAACAGCTAGATTAAAAAAGACAACGTGGTATAAATTTATTTGCTTTTAATTATTTTATTCAGTTGTATTTTAACCTTTGTAAATTATGGAGTTAGTTATAGCCGATCTACAAGGTTTCACTATTATTGAAAATAATTCTAACAAATTTATTTGTAAAGAAATTGCTGTCATTAGTATAAATAGTAATTACTGTAAATCGGAAATATTTGAACCCCCTTTTTGTTGGTCTAAATTAAATTCTGAAAGTAAAAAAAATGTGCTATGGTTGACAAAAAATTATCATAATTTATCCTGGTGCTCGGGCAATATACCGTTTTCCAAATGCAATGATATTATTTATTCAATGCTACATAAGTCCGATAAAATCTATACGAAAGGTGTAAATAAAGTTAAATGGTTGAGTGATATTTTACAGCTGTCATCTGAAAAAATAAAAAACTTGGAAGATTTTAATTGTCCATCTTTGAGTGAATTAAATAAGCAATTAAAACCTGAATGTTGTAATTTACATATTAAACACTGTGCTGCTAGAAATGTACATCTTTTAAAAACATGGTTTAAGCAACAATTCAATACTTTGAATTCGTTTAAAACATTCTTTAAACATAGTATTTTAAGTTTCATGTTGGATGAAGAGATCGCTTGTTTACCTATGGAATTTGTTATGGTTTTTGCTGGTGTGGAAATAGAAAACAGATGGAGACACTTTCCGAAATGTTGGACTCTAAATGAAGAATTTCAGAAATATCGGATTTGTCGTGACCATGATGACTGGAATGAGGAAAACGATCAAGCTGGTGGACAACATCCAATGAAAATAAATTGTTTAAAATGTTTATTATAATTTGTAATATGCAATGTATTTAATGAAAAAAATAAAATAAAATTTTATGTATCTATATATATAAGCGTTTTATTTAAACAGGATGTTGTATTTCATAGGATAATAATATTAATAAAAGACTTAGTATGAATTAATACATTTATTACGCATAAGTAAATTACATGAAATTATTATCTTAGCATTATACTAACATTATAAATAATACATACACACATTTTAACTTAAAACAGAGCTATGATATTTCAAAACAATATTTTCTAACACTGGTCTTAATAACGGTAAATAAAAATTATCAATCTTATTTTTAAACCTAATTCTATCACAAGCAATTTGAATCCAAGAGCCTTTTCTGGCTGCATTGTAAGCAAAAGCCCAGGAATACATATTGTACATTTTCACTCTTTTATTAAATGTAATTTTTTTTGCACTCATTGTTGCTGTTTAAATTTAGTTTTTGAAAAATTTTTTTTAATTGTATAATATTACAATATGCGTCAATATTTTTTTTCAAATTATTTAATTTTTTTAAATGATTTTCAAGTTTACAACGATATAGATGCTGTGCATTTATTCGACGTAAATTGTAGTTGTAGTTGCTAGTCGAATAATTCGGCGGATTGTCCATTTTTTCTTAGCCAGTAAATTCGATTTTTACTGTTTTGCCAACTTTTCCTCTTGAAATTAGAAATATTTCGCCTTTTGCACCTTTCTTGTTTATATCTTCCAGTTCTTTGTTGGTCAGATCATTAAAACGTGCCCCAAGAAAGACAGTAGAATCTTCTAGTTCAAGGAGTATACGATCTCCATATTGTGTTGTAATTTTTCTAGATTTTAATATTTTATATTTTTTATTTTCTTCTAAGTCCGATAGCGGCCAAGTAGTTTTAATATTTGCAACTTTGTTTAATTTTTGAAAAAGACTCATTTTACTTGTTGTAGCTGTGTTGAGTCTGATGCTCGAGATAGAAAATGTGTAACTGAATATAGATGACAAGTTTCTCTCTTTATATACACAAACTAGTTGCAAATTTCGCAAATGTTAACATTTTAATTTTTAACACCGATGTCGTCTATAAAATAATTTTTCATATAAACTCAGCCACCTGCACCTAATTTAGTTCATTAACTTATAACCTAGTACTTTAACCTTACACGTGCGCAAAATTCCACCCCTTCTTAAAGTTTATTGACACGCGGGACGCAACGCCACACTGACCATCTTGGAATGCATGAGTCACCTAATTTGTACACCTGCAATTAGGTCAAGGTACGCGCGACAAAGTTTAACAACCTTAAGTGGTGTATTAGTCACCTAATTTGTACACCTGCGAATTACATAGTTATGGTCTGGTTCCCCACTCGGCCGTAGCTCGTACCCCGCTCCCCCACGTACCCCTCACCTATGAGCTCGGACAATTCTTGTACTACTACTATGTACACAATAATGATAACATTTACCATTAGCTATTGGTGTATTGTATCACTGAAATTGGTATACGAAATACTGTACACGCAAAAGTGTATTTGGTCTTTGCAAGTTGATCTTGCACGATGCGTATCTCGGAAGTTTATAAGATTGCTGGTTTACTGTATTGTGAGTTTGCATTGTGTTAACATCTAATATATTATAAGAAGATAAAAAAAATGATTACATTCAAATTAAATCGCAATGGACATATAATGGATGGTAATTGCGGAACACACAGACTGCAAAGACTTTGTTACTCTGGGTAAGTTCATGTATATTATAAATTATATAATTGTAATTAAACTAAATATGTAATATTTTTTAAAGAATGCTATATTTCCGGAACAAGAAGAATTAATATTTGAAAAAATAAAAATGACATTTAATTACAGAAAACTAATAAATCCAGAAAGCATATTTCAATTGTTTCCAAGGTCCTTGGATACACCTGGACTGGTATAATTTATAGTAATTTTGTATATATATATATATATATATATATATATATATATATATATATATATATATATATTTATAGGGTTAGTCCTTTCCAGACTGCCAATTTGTTATTTAACTTATAGTTCAACTTGTAGTTCTAGGGGTTTGGCTCGTTGAATAACAACACAACACTTTAGTTTAATAAACAAAGTTTAATTAAAGTATGAATAATATGATTGATATATAATAGTAGTATAAAAGTAAATATTAAAGTAAATACAATAGAAACATTCGTCGTAATCATTAATAACCTTCGTCGTAATTATTAATAACGTTCGTCGTATATTCGTCGTAATCATTAATAACCTTCGTCGTAATTATTAATAACGTTCGTCGTATACCGTCTTTACTCGTTCGCGTTCAACTCAGCTCTCTGCTCTGGGCTGCGCTGCACTCTGCCGTCTTTCCCCGTCTGGGTCTGCTCATCAGTGGCGCGCTAGATTTTTCTTTCCCACATATATATATATATATATATATATATATATATATATATATATATATATATATATATATATATTATACATTATATTATATAATTTGATTCTTTTATTTTTAGATTAATCAAGATTTCAATTTACTGTATCCAGAAGTTAATGAAAATTTTGCTAAACTGCAAGAAATTAGCAATTAAGTTTCTATAATTTACCGAAATGTGATTGAGAATACAGATGATAGAGTATTGTCAGAGGAAACTGTTGCTGGTATAGTTTTAACATTAAAAAAAAATATATACATGTACTTTTCTTTATTTGCATTTTTTAGGGTGGGGCATTTACACACGTGTAATATTTGCTCTGTTTCACATGCTGCCTCCTACAGCGAAAAGTAGAATTAAAGTAGTTAGAGAGAAACAACTATCAAATGTTAATAATTTGATGGTATTTTGTGAAGTAAGTTTTATATATTCTTTTGCATTAAATTTAATTTTTATTGTATTCAATGAAATTTATTAACTGATTCTTGTTTTTCAGACTAATATTCCTTTAAAAGAATACATTGCCTACAGAAAGGCGAAGCAACCATTTCTCATTGCAAAAGGCCCTAACATTTCAGCGATTGATTATTATTCTTTAATAATTGATGGACAAGCTATTCCAATAAATGGTTAATCATTACAAGCATTTGACGTACTTTTATAAAATTGAAGACCAAAATATTAAAACTCTAAATATGAGTGAATTATTAACACGTTTATCTAAATAGAACTATTGAATATGTTTTAATTTAATTTCAATTAAGAATTCCTTCAAATTTAACTTAAAATAGTTCAATATAATATAGTAGATTTTCAACATTTATATTATTAAGAACCTTCAGAAATTTGCAAATATAACAACAAATATTACACTTACATTAAATTATATAATTTAATTATTAAAATTTTTTAGAATATTTTTTTTATGTCATTCTTTGATAAATAAATGATTTTTAAAATATTTTATGTTATTTTATTTCAGATACAGTCATATTCATAGAAGCTTTTGTTGCGGTAGCAAAGACTTCACATTTGTAATGGAGATACACAGCGCTTCATATATACCGAATGTCTATATATATATATATATATATATATATATATATATATAAATAAATTTTTAATTTTGTCTAGGTAAATCTAAATACCAAGTATATTATTACACCATTGCTGCGTATAGTCAATTGAAATGTGAAATCTGCGTTTCCACCAACAAAATCTTCTGCGAAAAATCCTTACACCCTTTTGTGTTAAATTTTACAAAACAAAATATATAAAATATACACGTTCCGGTGTATTACATTCAATGAATTTGGTTAATTATTACACAAAAATTTGTAGAAGACCTTTTTACGGTGTTAATTTTATTCACCAATATGTGTAAATTTAACACACGTACGAGTTAATTTATTACAAAAAATTGTGTACATATTTACTTTGTTTTTAGTAAAATTAAAATAAGTAAGTGTATATTTCAATAAAAATAGTGTTAAATTTAACACTCAATTATGGTAAAAATTTTCCAAGAATATTGTAAAATTTACACAATTACTTGTAAATGTACAACCATATTTTCGTTAAATATTTTACTACATATGCGTGAACATTTTTACCAAACCTGACACTGGTAATATTTACACTAGCGCGGGTGGACCTATATAGAATATTTTTGGTGTAGAATTTGGTAAAAAATTTCTTAGTGTGTAGTTGCAATGAAATGGTACAAATGACATTTAACAGTAAATAAAAACAAAACATGGAAACAATTTACTAGGTAACAAAATAAGTAACTAAATCATAAAATTCATAAATTTTTAATTAAGGGAAGCCAAATTTTATTTAAATCAGTTACTAATCACAATGATTGATGTTAGCTTTTTCTTTATAAATTTCTATTGCTTCTCTTATCAATCTGCTCTGTTAATATTGATTGGTCTAGCAATTATTACAATATCTTCAAATTTTACATTATTAACTTTCAATTGATAAAATAGAAAATTTTATTTATTTTATTCACTCACCACACCCTCTTACAAGCAACTGATGGAAAATTTTCTTAAAAATGCATACCTGTAACAAAAATTATTACATTAATATAAAACATACAAACAGAACTATTTATTTATTAAATATTATCATTAAATAAATAGAATACTTAATAGACGTTTAATTATTACATTTTTACGTTAATTTACAGTACTTGAACTGTCTCCGCTTAACTAACACCCCCACCCACTCCATCCCCTCATATATTTATCAATAATATATAATTTTATTGGACACATCGTATATAATTGTCTCGATACGCGACAATTATATCCCTAACGTTAAACGAGGTATTACTGTATTATTCTGTAATAATACTAAAAAAAAAGAAATAATATAAATCGATAAACTAGTAGATGGTCTAACGGTGGAAAAGTTAAAATAAGATCGGATGTTATAAAATATTTATTAGTTTAAATAACGACAAAATAAAGAGGATTAATGACCTAGATGCAGAAGCTTTCAAGCTTGACTGTATAATTATAAATTTAAGAAGCGAGTGACCTAGTTTCCCGCACCAAAATACCAAACAACCATTCTCTAGTTTCTTTTTCAATATCTTTGATGCTTGGAAAAAGAGGAAACCTATTTAAGTATGATAGAATACTTTACTCATGTCTATATTATAATAATTTTTATTTCACAAACAAATCCTTTCATCATCTACAAAAGTAAATAACTTTTGTAATAAACAAATATAATAATATGCATATTTATATAATACATGCAAAAACAATATCATTTAAGCTATATTTTGTTTGAACATTGAAAATTTTTCAGAACTCATTATATTAAAATAAAACTACTATTCTGTATTCATATTAATTTATAATCAACGTTTCGACGAACTCAAGGTACGTTTTCATAAGGAAAACTGATATGAATGACATTTATAGTAAACTAACAGAACATAGAAAAAAGTTACTACGTAGCAAAATAAACGGAAAATGACTGCTGTGGAAATGAGATTTTTACGTGGGGTATGTGGTGTAAATAGGAGAGATCGGGTACGAAATAGATTAGTGTATGATGAGTGTGAAATTGAAAAAAATGTTGTAGCAAAAGTTGCCGTGCTAGAGTCAGTTAAGATGGTTCGGACATGTAGAGCGAATGTCTAATGAACGTTTGGTTAAAAAGATTTATTTGAAAGATTTTGATGGTATACGTTTGCGTAGACGTCCGATGAGTAGTTGGTAATGGTATGATTGAGAGAGTGGCTTGCGTGAGCGAAAGTTTCCAAGTAGTAGGAATATAAGAGCATGTATGAGAGGAATTATTGAATGTGGATGAAGCAAAAGTTGCTTGTTTGGATAAGAATGTTTGGAGGCGACTGATTTCGGGATGATGAAAAGAGTTTGTGCCACACCCTTTTGGGTACATGGCGTGATTGTGTATGTATGTATGTAACAAAATAAGTAACTAAATCATAAAATTTCTAAATTTGTAATTAAAGGAAGTCAAGATTTATTTGAATGATTTTGATAGTATACGTTTGCAGGTGGACGTCCGATGCGTAGTTGATATGATTGAGAGAGTAGCTTGCGTGAGCAAAAGTTTCCAAGTAGTAGGAATAAAGGAGCATGTATGAGAGGAATTATTGAATGTGGATGAAGCAAAAGTTGCTTGTTTGGATAAGAATATTTGGAGGCGACTGATTTCAAGATGATAAAAAGAGTTTGTGCCACACCCTTATGAGTACATGGCGTGATTGTGTATGTATGTATGTAACAAAATAAGTAACTAAATCATAAAATTTCTAAATTTGTAATTAAAGGAAGTCAAATTTTATTTAAATTAGTTACTAGTCACACTGAATGATATTATCTGTTTCTTTATAAATTTCTATTGCTTCTCTTATCAATCTACTATAATAATACTATTACATTTATTACTACAACAAGAACGTATTAAAGAAGTTTCTGATTTCACATATGATCGATTGTGACGTCAGTCTCAACAGCGAGACTGAAGCACTATAGTTGTATACAGTCCTAGATACATATTAAATGACCATCATATTTTGGTTCGATACAAATTGGTTCAAATAAAATCGAAATCAAATACCAAATTGAAAATATGCAATGTAATAAATAGGTCTATTGGATTGTTCCAATTTCCTTGATCTAGTTACGGAAATGGGCACGTGGCGTATAAGCGCATCGTATATGAGAGTATTATAAACATGACGTCGTAGAGTAAAGAATAATCAACACCAAATAACGTAGACGCAATATCGTTATAGTAGTCGTAGTACGAGTAATAAACATTTGTTTTGTATCTAGTTCTTGTTATCTACTGGGACATGTACAATTGTTGTTTTCCCGGATTATATTTGCATTAATTTATTTTAATAACAACAACGAGATATAAACAATATATCCCAACAAACATTCTGCATTTTCTCTCTCTGTCGGGAGAGCGAGAAAGAGAAGAAACAAAAATTATTAGTTGGGATAGACAAACTGAAACTATATGACCTGTTTTGCGTTTTGCACGTAACGTATGATGTTATGGTTGAAATTCTAGATAAATATGAATAATCCTGTTTTTAATTGACTGACCTACTAAAATACGTTCAGTATTATAACAGAGTAAAAAAATCTTTCAGAGAAATAAATTTCCCGTATAATTCCCGCTTTTTCCCGTATATTTAAAAAAATTTCCGTATGTAAATATACAAGTTTAACGATAAAGGAAGTTACAGAAGTGTTAAATCAAAGTTATTTATTGCATATATTATATTTATTTATCAAAATTACAGCATGGAACATAAACTATCGC
Source organism: Clivina fossor (assembly GCA_963966155.1). Taxonomy (NCBI): domain Eukaryota; kingdom Metazoa; phylum Arthropoda; class Insecta; order Coleoptera; family Carabidae; genus Clivina; species Clivina fossor. The sequence goes on along the minus strand of OZ014562.1, from coordinate 1,266,190 downwards.
AATCATCAAATTATAATTGCATCTTCTTTTTCTTTATTTCTTCTGAAATTGTATGAAAATCTTCCATTATTGATCGCTTCTTTCGTTCTAAATCCTTAAATATTAGAAATTTTTTAAAAATTCACACACAACGAAAAAATTTCTAGCAAAATTCCCGCTTTTCCCGTTTTTCACGCCCGTTATACACCCTGCCTAACGTACATCGTCATCAGGAAAATGATACAAATGACATTTGCAGTAAATAAACAAAACAAAAATTAATAGGTAACAATACGAGGGTTGCCATTTATAGTTTGGAATTAAAGAATTAAAACAAATACTTATTAACAAAAAAAATTATATTATTCTACATAGGATATTATATTTTAAGTATTTTGTCGGTACATTAATTATCGTTTTTGTAGAAAATAGAGCCAACTAAAAAAAATATACTATTTTTTATTTTATATAAATCAGTTAATAATATTAAATTAATTATTGAATTAGTAATTCAACATTCATTATGTAATTTTTATAACAGTCAGTTACAATAAATAAGTTGTATTAAACGAATAAATTCAATATTTTGTATTTTTCTACGTGTCTGAATATAGCAATTAGATACGTGATACCTAACGTTAACTATGTAATCATATTCGTAAACTTAATTAAATGAATAACATGTTGTACATATAGGGGTGTTCTAGGAGATTTATGTATTAAGTAATAATTTTAAAAACTTATATAGGTAACGTTTCTTTTATTTGAAATTTGCCATTAAAATTGAGTGTTTGCTGTGGATGAAAATAATTTCGCAGGAAATGTATATTTACCCGTCGTTAAAAATAAATCAAACTAGAATGTAAACAAAATAAAATAATTTCGCGACAAAGTGTATCAGCTAGCAGCTTGCATCCTATTTATACAGCTAGTTGGCAGCAAAATTTAGTTACTGTCTCACACGTATAATCAACCACAAACACATGCACATCGCTATAAAGTTAATTCAGGTCGAAATGGCTTATAGGCTGTCGCCTTTCGAGCGGTATGTATGTGTGTGTGTGATCGGGTAGTCGTGGCCGTCCGTACTTGCGCATAAGTTGCGAAAGGTCATGGTAGTGTGCCCCTTCCCGCGGCGCTTGCCCCGACGAACTCCCTCTTCGCTCAATTACACACTTGAACCGCGTCCCGTCACTCTCCTGTACAATCAGCCGCCACCGTTGGGGGCCAATGTTTTTAATAAGCAAGTGTACGCAGCGAGCAATAACACCAATGTCGAAACGCTTACTGACTGACTGACTCACTCACTGATATTCTTCACCATGGAATATTTTCGTCTCGATATAAAATGATTGTTTTTAATAGAAATAACTAGTCAGTTCTACACTCGAAAAACATAATTGGCCCTAAAAAGCATATAAATAAAATTTAAGTCAGTTCTTTTTCAATACATTTTACTCTCAAACTGTTTTTAACATAAATTGATTTAACATAGTAAAATATTATTATTATTTTAATGAATTATTACAGATATTAATATACAAGCTGTAACTTTAGATAATTTAAGAAGTTATACCAACAATATGTAATTCTACATTAAGTATGTACAGAAAGTAAGCAATTTTACATACTTATTAAATCATTTTTACTTACTTTATGTGATTATTATGAATTATGTAAAAATTACAGAACTTGTTGAGATAGAAATACAGAATATTTATGGTAAAGAAATTACAAATTTTTTATAGTAAAATTTTACTACCATTCTTCTATAATTTCGCTATTTTTTTTACAGTGTACTATAAATACCTATATAATGCCTACATACCTAATACACAGATTATTTTGTTATGCAGATAAATAATATAATGAGTTTTAAAAGATTTTTTTTCTACGTTAATAATACAAGATTTATTGTTCGAAAATATCAAAAATCATCAGAAAATTCTGTAAAAGGAAGTAATTTGATTAAAAATAATTTGATTTGTTAAAGAAAACATTGGCACTAACATGTAACAATAATACACATAATATTTATATAATTTGCAATGCAATAATAATATTTTGCTCAGTTGGCCATGAAACCATCCTTATTTACAATAACAACTTTTAACCACGTGATGCATGCGATACAATCTATCCTAGTGTCTACGAGAATAAAAATATATTAGAAACACGACAATAAATGACAGAACATAATAAAAAATAATGCAATTAGATTATGTAAAGTTAATCTCATTTCTTATCATATATTTCATAAATACTATTTTTTTAATTGACTTTTATTTGAAAACGTAAATATAGTTTAATAATCATTAGTCTTCGTTGTATGTCAAAGATATAACGGTGCGATATCAAATCAAATCGATTTGAATTTGGTATTTCGTTTGGTGTAAAGTGTGCGAGAGGTATTTTCATTATTTTCATATCATTTTAACAAGAAATTCAATATTTTAGCGAAAAAAACGGTAATTTTGTTCTAAGCTACCTACTATTTATATATGAGCCGCCCATTAATGAATATTTTCATTAAAAAAATTGCACAAATAATGTGGCCTGTGAACTGAATGAAAAGCGAAATAAATAAAGTCAAGCTAGTGTTAATGTCAGCTTTGATGTGGTTTGTTTATAAAAAACTATTTTATATTTCCTGTGTGTTGAATGCATTTGACATTTTACTAACAAATTCTGGTTTACTGTATAAATCCATTTTGCAATTATAAAAATAGAATTATAAAAACAATTTTCAAATATCAACATAGAGGAAAATTTATAATAATGTTGCGATTAAAACTATTTTTTTTATCACGCTTATATTAACTCTGTTATCACTGTTATCACGGTCAAATCTTGTAACCAATTTTTAGATCACTTCCTATCATCTGATCTCACTGAAATTTTGCATGTAGTTTTATTCCAAGAAACAACACAATATTTTAATTAAAAAAAAAACTTGACATTACAAGATATGACAAGACGACAAGACTAAAAAGCAGAAAATAAAGTATATAAAAAAAAAACTTTTTAAACACCACGCTTATATTAAAATGCACTAAAAAGAGGAAAATAAATTTTTTCTTGGTTATCCAAAATTTTTAGAAAGAAATAAAAGCGTGGAGCGCTTAATCATCATTGCGAAATATATAGTTTCCTAATGCTCCACGCTTTTATTTCTTTCAAAAAAAAATTTGGATAACGAGGAAAAAAATTATTTTCCTCTTTTTAGTGCATTTAAATATAAGCGTGGTTTTTAAAAAGTTTTTTTTTTATATATTTTATTTCTTCTATATTCCTATTTTACATTTTACTTAAAAAAATTCACAATCACAAATTTTCACGGACAATCTGTATAAGGGTCATGAAACTGTATGGAAGTTATAAATCCGTATGGGGCTAGGAGAAATTATTTTATACTTTTTAGTTCGTTTTAAAAACGAGATATATTAAATTTGTTTTTTATTTAAATATTCAATCCAATCCAATCAAAAGTTGGATCTAAGAAAGTTAGAAAATATTTTCTCAGCTATTAATGATTTATTTGCATATTTATTATAAAAAATATTTTGCTTATGTATTTTTCAAAAAAGCTTCTATCCCGGAATCAAAAATAAGTATTATTGCAAACATACAAAAAAAAAAACTAAATTATTTAAACAAAATATAAAGGATATACATGAAAAAAAAAAACAAACTGAATGAACCCATATATCATATCAAGTAAACAAGAATGACATCATACATTTGCCAAAATAATGTGTGGGAATGACACAGACTGAAATTTAGAAACCATTAATGTCATCATCATCATCACTTAATGATTCATTTCAAGCTGTCTGATCCTAATAAAGCTAAACAAAAATAAACAATTCAGTAGGATGAAGAAAACAAAAAAAGAAAAGATAAATCTGTAAAAAAGTTGCGATTTTACATAAAAAATTACATATTATTTCAGCAAAACCGAATCTTAACATAAATTTCCTGTAAAAATAATATAATTTTAACATAGTACAAAACTTTTTAAAATTCATTCTATTAAAATAAAACTGCTTTAGGTTGTAGTTCTGTACTAATATTTAATATTTATTAATAACTGACGTACTCAACGTACATCTTTATCAATAATAATACTCTTATGTTTATCCTTCACCTTGTTTCAACCTCAGCAACCTCTATGTCACTTTCATAGTATTAATGTTAGCAAAATTCCCAAAAACAAAAGAACAAAGAATCTCGAATTTCTTTAGACTGAACATCAAATTAACCAGGTAATTAAGAATCAAACAATAAAACAAAAGTGCACAGATATATCTAAACAGTATCGATTACTGCTGTCTATTGTGATTAGCGGAAAATGAGCATTTTTGATGTTCTCGTATCCCTTTCACCGGTTAAGGTTTTATTTACCAAAGTTACTTTACGTACAGTTCCACTAATGTAGCTATGGCAGTAGTGTAACTATTAATACAGACGAAAGGTTTTTACACGCGAGATTGTATGCATTGATAATGTCAATAAATGCAGAAAGCATGAATACACGTACTTATTGTACATTACCGCCCAAGTATTCGTTGATTGAAGCTGAATCATGCGGGCAGGTATAATTGGGAAATTTCTTTATTATAAAAAATATTTATATTTATATATACAGGGTGATTTATGACGTCAGGGAAAAACTACACTGGATGAATCCTATGAGTATTCTAAATAAAAAACTTCAAATAAACATATGTCCGAAAATGCTTTCTAACGGAACTGTAGCCGTTAGAAGTTTATTACATGTAACATCAATCGCGTTAGCCTTATTTATTATATCAAAAAAAAAAACAAGTCATAAACTTCTGAATAATTGTAAAATAACTGATTGATTTTCTAACATTTTGTTTAAACACTAGTAAACCAATTTACTAGTTTATAAATTTTTGTACACACAAATAAATATTTAATAAAAAATTTACAATAATTAAAAATCGAAGACAAGTTTTGTCGGGACGCAGTATGTAAGTCATAACTAGTAAATGTTAGAAAATCAATAAAAACAAAATGTTAGAAAATCAATCAGTAATTTTACAATTATTCAGAAGTTTATGACATTTTTTTTTGCATATTTAGCTAGTGCTTAGCTGAGATTCAAGTGAGCGCACATTTTCCTAGTTTAAGATTTGATAACGTGTTTGATACGTTGACATTTATATTTGAAATCAAACAATAGATATCCGGCGAGTTGAAATAAATATTATCAACGCAAACAATCCAAATACATCTAATATTTTAGGTTATATCGTATGTGGAACTTAGATTTTAAACGTAACTTTCAAATAAATTGTTTTATTTATTAATACAACTCACTCAGCAAAACTCAGCTCAGTTCATTTAAAAGATTTACTGATCTGAGTGGAATGTAAAAAAAACACAGCTAATATCAGAATTTAACTAGAAATACTTTTTTTTCTTATGAATACATTGTGAAAAAATAAAGTTTTACAACACTGAAACGATAAATGTTTAAAAAAATTATTCAGTTTCGAGATAAATTTTATGTTTAGCAGTTAAAATATCTAAAAACCTGTTAGTGAATGATTGTGATTTATAACCTTCGTTATGTATGTCTTGGGAAATGTTTGGCTAGAATACAATCATTTCGATTATTACCTTTGTATCGTAAAACTAAAATTAAATTTACTAGCTTGAACAGAAAAGGATTACAACAGAAATATGTTATTTTTAACAATAACATTCAAATTTATCTAGATAATAAATTTGTACAATATGTATAAAATAATTAAGTGAATGTGTTCTCATTAAAAAGTGTTCTATTGACATTATTATTGTTTTGCTAAAATTAATTATTCCTTTCGAAGAAATGTCTAATTATTTGAATTTTCTGTCATTTGCATATGTTTAAGATTCTGTGTCAAGCTTTCGGTGGTACGTATTTTAAACCTTCTTCAGGACATGTTCTTGTTAGAAAATTGAGAAACAAATACATTAATGGTATAGCAGTCATAAAATTTACAAATTGTATAAATCAGCAAGTCGAAAAATTATTAAAAATTAACAAATCAATTCTGTTAATAAGAACAATAAAACAATATTTGTAATCGAATATTAAAATAAATAAACAGTAATAAGAAAAAGAAAAATTTCTATATCCAGTTTGAACTATAGCAACCTGTAAGTGTGTAGGTCTGACAAAAGAATTCGTATTTCGCAATTTAGTCTATATTTTCTCGGTGATCGTCAGTTGTTTAAAAACAGAACAATGCCTCCTCTCTTATAACATCTCTGATCCGAATCGGTACGTTCCGTTTCATTCGACAGCGTGACCGGTCGCCGACGACCAACGAACATTCACATTGGCACATGACCAGTGCGAAATTCGCTTTTAAAAGTATTTATTACGTAATCACACACACCATGTGATATTGATTTATATTTATAGATCTTTTCTTTTTATCTACACTGCAAATTTTTTTTATAAATTTACATAAATTTTTTACTATAAAATTATATGTAAAATGTCTTTAGTTTATTAATTATAGAAATTTTCAGAAAAAAAAAATTACATACAGACTTATGCGATAATACTAGTAATATGTAATATTTCATAAAAATGAAACATGGATTTTGTAGTTGTTACAGATAATATTACTTATTTTTCCAAATTTTCAAATCTGGCCTCCTTTAATTAAAAATTTATAAATTATGTTATTTATATCATTTTTCTTGTTGAAGATGTACGTTGAGTGTGCTGATTATTAAAAAATATTGATACAGAACTACAAGTTAAAGCTATTTTGTTTTAATATAATGAGTTCTAATAGATTTTTTTTAATATGTTTAATTAATAATGTCTAATTGATTCAAAAGATAATTAAACAAATATACATGTATGTTTTTGAAACAATTAAATTGAAAGTAATGTGATGTTAGAATTAAATATAAAATTTACATAAACACTACATTTCGGCGAACTTATATATGTATATAAAATAAAAAAAAATCATACATGATTTTTAAGTATGTACATCATTTTGTAGAATAATCATTTACACAAGAAATCCTTTTAATTTTAACATTCATTACTTAAAATTTCAATTAACTATTGTAGTTAGTAACAATACGCACAATCAGTAAACACGAGAATAAAAAAAAACAAAGATTTTTTTTACATAATTTTCTAAGGAAATTGATGATTATTGTGTTGAACTCAGATTTTTGTGGTCGAAGCAAAGCCAAGTCAAGCAATTTGAAAGAAACACAAATAGTGGTTTCTATTCCGAGTCGAACATATACGATTTTTCTTCAAGCGTTAAAACGAAACTAAGCTAAAATAAATAAAAATTGTAGAATAGTATGTATATGTATTATATTATTAATTAATTTCTGGCAAATTTTGCGATATACATTACATTTTTTTGGACTTATTTACACATTTTCAATAATCTAATTCAAATTCCAGCGAAAATAAATAATGCAATTGTCAATTAACTTAACTTGACTTAATAATTTTTAATATAGCCGTCGGACACTGACCCTGATGTAGGCAAATCTATTGTTTACATACATGTATGTATTGCGGGATTGCATAAACCAATCATTATATTTTTGTCGAATTTTCTCTAATACTTCAAGTTGTAGAATAGTATGCATATGTATATATTATTTATATTTGTAAGAATTAATCTTTCTTTAGTCAAATACACAGTTTCTGACATAGCTGGGCGGTATATATTGCATTTCTTGCACTACTTCACACATTTTCAATAATCAAATTCAAATTCAAGCGAATATAAACAATGCAATTGTCAATTAACTTAGCTTGACGTAATAGTTTGTCAATATGGCCGCCGAAGATGTTAAATTAAAATACTTGATCTTATAGTTATGTATATAGTAACGTAATATTAATATTATGATACTCTTGAAGAAAACAATCCACTTTAATCAGTTAGTTTATATCGATTAAAGAAAGAAAATAAAATGATTCTAGCAACAGTCATAATACAGAATGAGTTATAAATATAGTTAAGCGAAATAGGGTAGTAACTGCCTGCCTAGTAAATAAAATATATATAAAAGCAGAAAAGCACGTGAACGGATTGTTGGGCGCGGTCGTTGACCCCCATGGCCTACTTTGAAACGCACCTCCAATATACTTACTCACTTATAATTCCTAATTCATATACATATTTCCATTTATACATGCAACTGCTACTGCTACCACCACCTAATTTACATTTCACGATCTGTATTTATAAAATTCAGTTTTCAAATAAAAACTGACTGTTCATTCTTTCTAATAGAGTAGTATCAAATTTTATTATAAACAAGATTAGAAGCATATGGATAAACCCACATATAGACCACTTTTATATCAACTTATAAATACTAAAAAAAAAAAAAACTAAAACATTTTTTTTACTCAATTTAGTCACTAAGAAAATCCTGATGATGCACGTAATTTTTAATTAAAATTTATACAAATTTAATTGTAATATTATAATATAAATTTAGTTTTCTTGATAGATTTAATGAAATTACAGATTTTTATAGTAAAATTTTGTTACTGTTTTTCTGTAATTTCGCTATTATTTTTTTTACAGTGTACTTATCGTATTTAAATAAACATAACCCACATTCTAGAAAAATAATAATCATAATTACGCTTATTTTAATTTTTATGTACATATTTTATGATAATTTAATAAAATATGTAACTAATTTCACTAGACTTTCTTCTTTTTTTTTATATAGAGAAACTCTAATTGGGTCATCAGCTTTATGATATTATTAATTTTTACACTGTTTGTTTTATTCTAATGCGAATTTATTTATTCCATATTAGCTTGAATCTAGGTGGTTTTTATTTATTTCTCTTGGCAGTATCCATATGGGTAATATATGTATTTCTCTAGTTTATTTATAAATATTTTTGGAACGTGTAGTGAAATGGCTAACAGCGTTATTTTAATATGATACTAAATGTAGGTTTATTATGCAATAATTCTTATTTAAATTATTGACATGCTTCGTTGGACATTTATCGCTTTGTACTTTGCTTTCAAAAAAATCTTTTAACTAATCATTTCATACTAGTTATTTATAATTACATGTTTTCATATTTACAATAAAAGAAAAACAAACAGGTTAGGTTTCGATACGATTTTCTTTTTAAATAAAACTGCTTCAAAAAGATTTATTTGAATGATTTTGATGGTATACGTTTGCGTGGACGTCCGATGAGTAGTTGGAGTGAATATTAATAAATATTAATACAGAACTTAAACCTAAAGCCGTTCTATTTTTTTAATTTTGATATAATAAGTTCTGAAAATTTTTTTACAATGTTGAATTGTTTAAATAAAATTTGACGATTGCTGAGAGTTACAAATTGCTCCACGAACAAAACTATATTTTATTTTGTAATTTTATAAATTGTTGACAATTTTCCAATTTACATTTAGTAAATTTATAACAATTTTTATAATTACAACAAGAAATTATAGTGGTTGTAAATTTAGATAAACTTTTTTTTTTACAGTGTGTGATAGATTAGATTAGACGACGTAAGTGGTGGTGCGATGCGACAAAAAATGCTTATGACATATTTTTTGTAAGTTTCAGGGACAAGACGACAAGACAACGGTAATATGAAACCAAATTAAGTTGAGTCGGAACTCATTCAGCCAACAGTTTCTCACGCATTCAACCAGACAAACTTTTAACACCTACATCAGCATTTTACATGGAATGTTCACTCATCATACTCTGTATATGTATAAAAACACTAAGTAATAACTAGTGCTGCATTGAAAAAAAAAATCCATGTATTAGATAAATCATTTATGTAAAAATTACATAGATCGTTTTTGTAAATCAATTTTCAGAACGTTAAATTAAAAGTTGTTCAAATAATTAAATGTAAGTTCTACATGATATTTAACTATAGTGGCGATAAGAAAAAGATAGGGACGTCATCAATTTTTGTCACTAGGTAAATAACGTCACTCACTACTATGTTTATATGAGCTTTTCGCGTACAGCAGACAGGGGCATTAATAGCCCATTATTTTCCTTTTCTTGTTCAAAATATGAAATTAAATTGCCAACTAACTGTTGACATCGCCTAAACCATCTTTTTGCAATAATATATTACAAAAATACACATTCAAAAATATAACGTCAAATGAACTAATATAAACGTACTGTGACTTTTGACATTGAAAATCAATGCTGCCAAATATAGCAAAAATAAATAAGTTGATTTCGATAAAAAAAAATCCAATAATATACGATATATTTGTATATATTACATTTTCATTTGATTAAAATAACATATGTAAATAGTTTCAAGAAGATTTAGTTCATTATATGTAAAATAGAATAAAATTAATTTTGTTCATTAGTGAGTTTCATGTTGTTAAGTTTTATCACGTGATTATGACGTAGGTTAAAAAAAATCACTGAAAATCAAAAGTGGCCATGAAATAAAACAATAACATTTTTAATAAGTTCATACTGTCAGTCATCATTTACAATAAGTAGATATCCAAGAAAATCATATATTAACGAAATGAATATTTTAAACTCTATTATATGGCTACTTATTTTCTTTTTTCTATCGTTTTTGATCGCTTATATATGCGCACCATTTTTTGTCATTCTTCAAATATTTACAATATGGTGGGATTGTTGTGATGTGAGTCAAATTATACAAGATATAAATCAATTTGTTCGCTAATAAAATATTCGTTTGCAGCCAATAATGGATTGTCTTATGTCGGGAATTCAACTTCCTCGAATCGCATTTACAATAAGTAGATATCCAAGAAAATCATATATTAACGAAATGAATATTTTAAACTCTATTATATGGCTACTTATTTTCTTTTTTCTATCGTTTTTGATCGCTTGTATATGCGCACCATTTTTTATCATTCTTCAAATATTTACAGTATGTTCGGATTGTTGTAATGTGAGTCAAATTATACAAGATATAAATCAATTTGTTCGCTAATAAAATATTCGTTTGCAGCCAATAATGGATTGTCTTATGTCGGGAATTCAACTTCCTCGAATCGCATTAGAAGGCGTAGTCAAAGGAAATTCACTGTGTTAATTACCAATAATGAATAGTATCAATGTTCACTATTATTTTGTATTTCCAATGATAAGAAATTGTAAATGTTGAGAATAAATATGAATTAAAAACAATACATAAAAAAATATTGTCATGTTGAAAATGTACTTAAAGATTGTTATTTGTATCATTTTACTTGATAAAGACGTACGTTGAGTTCGGCGAAACGTGGATTATTAATAAATATTAATAAAGAATTTAAACCTAAAGCCGTCTTATTACCATTTTGACTGCAAGGAAAAGTGGTATAGCGTTTGGTACGGTCTGTAACATTTTCAAAAAAAAAAATTGTGTATAGAAATCCTTCATATAGTCCCTAGATGACGAATCTAAACTTAGTTTATGTGGGTGTATGGATGTGCGTCGTCAGCTCGCTCGGTCGTAAGTCAAAATTTTGTGGCCGCAACTCCTCCTAGACGGTTCAACCGATTTTAATGAAATTTTCAGGATAAATTTGTCTAGTACCCAAGATAGGGTCATGTGGTTTTATTTTTATCTAGTGATGCCAACTTTCCGTGAAAAAAATTACTAAAGTTTTTAAAAATTCATATTGGCTACATTATTTATCCGATTTTGATGAAATTTTCAGAAAAGATTTCCCTAATGCTCCCATTAATTATATAATTTTATTAATATAAAGTGTTGCCAAATTTCCGAGAAAAAAATTACATTATGACCACTATTTAACCGATTTTAATCAAATTTTCATAAAAAAATTCTCCTAGTGCCTAAATAAATTATAATACAGTGTTGCCAACTTATCGAGAAAAAAAATCACAATTTTTAAAAAAAATTTATTGTGGCTACATTATTAATTCGATTTTGATCAAATTTTCAGGAAAGTTTCTCCTAGTGCCCACATAAATTATAATTTTATTAAAGATAATGTGTTGCCAACTTTCCGAGAAATGTCAAAGTGGTCTATATATGAGTTTACCCATATACTTCTAATCTTGTTTTAATATAATAAAAGATTTTTTACTATACTTGACTATGTTACCGAAATGGGGCATTTAAAAAACTTCCGATAGCAAAACTATTGATACATTCCGCTTCGTGTATTATTTGTATAATGAATAAATAAATGTGACGTTCAGAATATGTAAATAATTTATAAAATATTTAATTAGATAGTATAGTACAAGACGCTTGTAACTGGAAATAAACCCATCCCATAACAATTGCAAAGATCTGAACAATAAATCTAGATTGTAACAATGTAAAGACAAGCGCACTGCAGGGTCCGGATCAAGTATTAAAAGGTAAAAGGTTAAGCCAACAGTGACTAGATAATTGAAATTAAATATTAAATGTCAGCCAGAACGAAGCAATAAACAATTGTTGCACAATTATACTTGCAATACTGAACACAGACGATCAACTATACAATATTCTCTTAAAACCTACCATGGACAATAACAATGTCATATCTAGATTGTATAATATAATTAACAATACTGTGTAAATAGTTAGACAAACGTGTTTTCTTGAAAATTAAATATATAAAGTACCCTTTTCGATCAGATAATTACCATCAAAAATCTGATCAAATCATCAATCAGATATAAGAAATTTTAGTAATTTAACATAGTGAAAAATCTTTCAGAATTTATATTAAAATAAAACTGCTTATGATAAACAAACACAGCTTATGTTTATGCATACGGGAGTACAACTTTTGTTATTCAATTCGATACAATTTTGATTTAGCTGTCTCATAGGTTGTCTATGAATCCTTTACCATGTAATGATAATTGGTAATAGATGTTAAAGAACAGTCTAGTAATATATCTCCTTCATTGTGCTTATTGTGAATGTACACACACACACACACACAGGGCTCGGTAATAAATTGCAATTACCACCAAATGTTTACGAAGGTATATTGATCGTGCTGTGATAGCAAAAGCATCTCTTCTTCTTTGTCTATTTATTGGATTGGATTGGATAAGATGGATCAGAACAACTGAGATAGTTGGTCAGTTACAATGATAGAAATAAAAATCCAAATAATGAAGTGTAAATTTCGATTTATAGCCAATATAGATGCATGTAGTTAAGTTCAATGAATCATTAGAATTGTTTATAGATAATTGACTTTAATTATTTATCCGATTTTAATCATATTTTTAAAGAAGATACCCCTGGCGCCAAACTAAATTATATAATTTTAGTAAAATACAGTGTTGCTAACTTTCCGAGATAAAAATTACAAAAAAAATTTAAATTTACTATTTATCAGTTTTAAATATATATAACAATTTAATTATTATACAATGTTGCCGATATTCCGAGAAAATTATTCAAAATTTATTTTAAACAATCTGTTTATACGATTTAAAACAAATTTTCAAGATAGATTCTTTTTTTTATGCATAATAATTATAAAATTTGAATTATTAACAGTGTCGTTAAGTTTTGGTAAAAAAAAATATAAAAATTTAATTTCTATTTCTTAGTATTTATATGATAATATCAAATATGTGGGTCTACCCATATACTTTTAATGTTGTTTGGTTAGATTTGTTAAATTAACAGTACGAAATAAGTAAAGACATTCGTTACTCGCATAAAATGCGTGTGCGCCTAAACTTAACTTCAGATAGCAAAAATTGATAGATATTTCAAAATTAACAATCTTGCTAAAATATTTTGTAGTGAATAATAGAAAAAAAATTATTAAAAAAACTTGTTAACTAGCAATTACTAAGTTAATAATTTTTTTTTAATAAATAGACCTAAATATTTACATATTAAAAAAATAATATTGGATTCATGTAATTGTTTTGTTTTGAATTACATATATTCGCATAAATAAACAAATTCTCAGCGATAGTAAATATAATTCGCCTCTGTGAATGTTAACGTATTAAAATTATTTGTATGGATTCATAGCAATTTTGTTGTAAAAATTATAAATAATTTTTTTTTTTTAAACATATTAGATGTATAGTTTTCGTTGAAATTGAATACAAAAAGGCTATGAGCAACTAAACTAGAAGAACAATCATTATTTTGCCATTAAAAATATAATCGTAAAATGTTATGCTATGTGACCTTCACACAACGTTATCAGTCGGCGAGTCGGCGTTCTTTCCCTCTTTACTCTCCCCTGCGGCTACTTTTCGATATTTTTATATGTAAGTCTATCGGCTTGCCCATTTATTTTTCGTTTATTACTATATAAACAAAAATTATGGTTGATTGCCTCGTATAAAATATAAGATATTTTTTAATTACGATTTTTTTCTTACGTTAATTTCATATAAAATAATAATTTATTAATATTATTCATTGCTAAATTAATAAATATTCTTGTACATACAGATCAATAAAAAATGATTAGAAAATTAATTTATATTCTCCATAAATCTCCGTTTGACGATATAATATTTTATAGTAGTATATTTTATACATAGTTGAAAAATATTATTCTTAATTTGATTTTTTGTTGTAAAGTAATAAAAATATATAGATATTACTAAATTTCTAACATTAAATTCATGTCATAAATTTTTTTTAAAAAAATATACTACATAATTATAACATTTTTAAAATTTTTGGCATTCAACATTTTTTAAATAAATAAAATATTATTCGATTATTATTCGAATAAATAAAATTATATAAATTCCTGTATTAGTATTTATAAATAATCGACGTTTCGATGAAACTCAACGTACGTCTTCTTCAGGAAAAAAAAGATATATCAAACATACGGTATATTTCATTACATATATATATATATATATATATATATATATATATATAATTCATTAATCTGGTTAGTTGATAGATATATCATTTAAATACAGTTAATACTCAAATACAATCATAAAGGAATAATCTGAAAATGAAAAAATCTTATCGCCTCAACCTGGGATCGAACCAGGGTCCTTTCGCTTGCCGGGCGAATGCTCTACCACTGAGCTATCAAGACCATTACAGATCGAGCGAATGAAACCTAATCATTTTCAGTACACATTCTATTCATAATTTTTCATAGTCAACAAATACGCAATATCATTAATTTTTAATGTCTAAATACATATAAGAACTATACTTATGAAAGGTGTTGGTTCGTATATATATATATATATATATATATATATATATATATATTAATTAGTTTATAGATAAACATACATGTTCATTAACCAAGTTTTTAATTATGACCGTAAAAAACGATAATATATAAAAAAATATATATCAATGCCTGAAAAGTATACAAGTGTAAGAGTAAGATATACCTAATGCTTCTATCTTCTTCTATATTATAGCAATGTTTCAAAGTTCTCTGCCCTCAATTTCTAGCGATAACCTTTATTTTCAAAACTATACATCAAGCATAAATTTAACCTAATGCCCGCATTTGACTATTTTTAAAACCGACTCAAATTTTTATTTTTTGTTTTTGTTTTGTTTTATCATCATATGCATAACACAAACAAAAATATCAATTATTACTTTCATATTTTTTTAAAAACATTTCTAGATATTTTTTTGAAGTCACTATTTGAAAAAAAATTGGATCCGGATCTGAAATTCCGATCCAATATCCGGATTCAATATTCGTATATCTGAAAACCTAATTATCCAAATAATTTTGAATCCCAGCACTAGTAATAACCAATTGAATGATTTGGAAGAAAAAAACAATATATTTTTAATTATTATTTTTATCAAATAGGTTACAAGTGGCGTTTTGAGGTAACATTAATAATTCAGGTACAATAAAATCTGTATGCTTAAAATATAAAATTGATAACAGTGATGACATTACTGATAAAAAAAAAATTGAACTAGGTTGTTTACAGACACAAGATAAGTAAAATTTTTATAATAAATTGTGTATAAACAAACAAAATTGTATAAATAAATTCGTGATTATTTAAATAAGTTTAATGCACTATGAACTTAGATATGTATCATTTCAAAATATATACGCTCATTATCAAAATCAAACAATATATAATAAATTGTAAATACATATTTAGAGTGCTTTGATATTACATGCAAGAAATTCGTGATAAAATTGTAACAGCAAATTTTTCATTTTATATAATTACGACATTGTCTTCGAAAAATAATGAAAAAGACAAAAATTTGTAATTTTAAATTTACTCAAAAAAAAATGTACGTAGATACAAATAAACTATACTATTTTTACAGCAAATTTATATAAAGCATTGCTGAAATAATATATAATTTTTTTTTTAAATGGCAACTGTTGTAAGAACTCCGATATGTCTCCATTGTAATTGGTGTCAGTTTTAAATAAATTTTATTATCTATTATCATCAGAAGAAGAAAAAAAAAAAACTAAATACATTTTTAAATAAATTCATAACCTACGTAAAAAATGAAATTTAAATAAATGTGTACTTATTTTTTGATTGTACGTGTAATTTAAAGTAGCTGTAAATAAAGTTAGCACCCCACTTCTTCCAAAATTGAAAATTTTTGGTCCATAATTTTAAACCATCAATATTAAATTTTTAGTCCCAAATTATGGGTCAAAAATTTCAATTTTGGACAAAGTGGAGGTGCTAACTTTATTGACAAATTTAAATCAGAACAAATGTATGCATGACCATTATAATACTAAACAAATATAAATGATTTAATGTATATGTAACATTATGAATGTGAAATATTGAATTACATAAAACGAAATGTCGTTCTGTAATTTTCTAATCTGAAATAATGTATTTTGTTTTAAAGAATATTTATCGGTTTCGACCTCGGCTAAGACGTTAGATCAAGATCAAAAACACAGTGATAAGTATGTAAATGAAATAATAACCATAACACAAAACAGACCACAGTTTCCGGATATCATCACACCAAAAATATTCCCTTGTAACACATATACAATATATGTAAGTACACTGTAAAAAAAATGACAATGATTATCGTTGGACACTTTGTTACCTAAGTTAATCATAAATAAAATAAAATTTGTCCTTAAAGGATAAATTTTATTTTATTTAACTTTTCGCTACAGTAAGATCATATTTTTATTTATTAAGATAATCATGTAAATTTACGGTTAAATGTATTCTTACAATCATCTTTTATTAAATATAAAATTACATTTAAAAAAAAATTGCTGTATTCTATTGTATATTGTAGCTATTACATTAAATTAAAAAAAATAAAACGGCTTTAGGTTTAAGTTCTGTATTAATATTTATTAATAAATCGATGTACGCATACGTTTTCATCAATGAAAACTGATACAATTGACATTTACAGTAAATAAACAGAACATAGATCTAGTTACTTATTTTGTTACCTGGTAACTTGTTTCTATGTTCTGTTTATTTACTGTAAATATCATTTGTAACAGTTTTTCCGATGAAGACGTACGTTGATTTCGTTGAAACGTCAATTATTAATAAATAATAATACAGAACTATAATCTAAAGTTGTTTTATTTTAATATAATGAGTTCTGAAATTTCTTTTTAGTATATTTTAGTACATTTTTTCTTCTACCTCTTATCAAATATGAATAGTATTTTTATTTTTGATAAATTTTTTTTAAATCTAATATTATATTATTAAAATAAACTAATTAAAATTGCTTATTAAGTATTTTTTAAGTAAACGTCAAAAGTAATTTTGACAAAAATCACTTTTAAAAGTTAGGTGAAAATACGAGTCATTGTATTTCTAAATAATAATAATAATAATAATAATAATAATAATAATAATAATAATTCTTTATTAGTAGCTTGAAACTATTATATAATACAAAAAAAGATAATTATAAACATAAAATAATTTCACATAAATTTGAAATGTTACTTCAAGTCTGCTATACATCTACATTACTTAAAAAATATTTTTTTATTTCAATTTTAAACTTAGCCACTGTGCTACATGTTTTAATAAAAATAGTAAATAATTTTATAATAATCTTTCAAAATAGTTATACCGTTACAATAATTTTTTTTCTATTAAATTGTATATATTAAAAATACATAAATAAATATCCAGTTCTGAAGCACATTTACTTTTGAGTTAAAAATAATAAAAACCTTCAATCTAAAACTTAACGTTAGTACACAGGGTTCAAATGGCGCGTAACGTAAATTCAAAAATATGTTGAATTTCATATTGAATTTGTTCGTTTAATACAACATATTTATTGTAACTGACTGTTCTGAAAATTACATAATGAATGTTGAATTAATAATTCAATAAGAAATTTAATATTATTAATTGATTTATATAAAATAAAAAAGAAATAGAAATAAAAATTTTTTTAACTGGCTCTAGTTTCTACTCCAACGATAATTACTGTACCGAAAAAATACCTGATATGCAATATCCTATGTAGAATAATAGGAATTTTTTTGAAATTTTTTGGTTTTGGGAAATAGAGAAAAAAAATTTTTTTCCAAAAAATAACACATTTATTGCTTTTATTTTCCAAACTATATCCCCGAAAAATTTAAAATTTTTATATATGCTTCATAATTATATTATACTATGATTAGGATTATTTTTTTTATTTAATTATTGTTTTAACAGATTTTTATAATTTTAGAATTTTATAATTTTTTCATAAGCAAAATTTTCAAGCAGGTGCTGACGCATACGGCAAATTTGCAAACTAAATGGCAAAGCCAGTATTACACAGTATTATGATATTATCATAAATAGATTAATTTTATTTTATTCTTTTATATATGATAAAGATAATATTAACAATTTAATAAGAAACTAAGAAATAATAGTAAGTTTTTAATATTATAAAAAAATAATAATACATTTTGAAGCTTATTTTGCGTGGAATGATATTGACGTATGATTTACGTCAAGTTATGTTATTTTATAATTTTGTATCTCGCGAAAAACCGATGTGTTTAGTGATTTGTGACCATTATTATTATGACATTTCAGAAAATGAAAAAAATATGAATTTTATTTCAGAATTTAATATATTTCTATTAATTTTTCAATTTTTATCAATACAAAGAAAATTTTTTTGTTTACTATAATTGTAATATATATATATATATATATATATATATATATATATATATATATATATATATATATATATATTTATATATATATATATATATATATATATATATATATATATACATATATACCATATATATATATAATATATATATATATATATATATATATATATATATATATATATATTTATATATATATATATTTATATATATATATATATATATATACACCATATATATATATGGTATATATATGATTAATAAAGAGCATATGAGAAGAAATCTTGGATTATTATAGCCTAATATTGATATTTTGATAAAATATTTTTTTTGTTGGAATGCCGTGGTCGATTTATTTTCGTCGCAGACGTTTCGCCCATATATCGTAGATGGCATCTTCAGTGCTTGGTGACTAAGTACTGACGATGTCATCTACGATGTATAGCGAAACGTCTGGACGAGAATAGATCGACCACGGCATACCAACCCAAAAAATTCTATTTCGTTTTATTCGTTACACTTTTGTGCGCAAATAATAATAATTATTATAAGTTTACATTATTATAAGTTTAAATAAATATTTATTTTACTAGACATTCGCTACATTTTCCATTCAAATAGAAACAAAATATGTGTATATTTCAAAACTTTTTTTGTAGAATTATTGTAGGCATGATTTTGTAGTAAGACAAGTTTTGTTTTTTCTTTTTCTCGCTCTCATTTGTTCTATATCTGTATACATATATAGATATCTACATATAAACAAACATTGCAAGCGAGATAGAGATATAATTTATGCAAAATGTTTATTGGGTTGCTACAATGTATTATTTGTCATGTAGCAAAAACAATTTTTATTATAAGAGCCTGTTTGCTATATCGTGTTTATTCATTGACGCTTATTTTTAATCCTTATAATATTTGAATAATATTTATTTGGTCGGAGCCAGAAGGGCCTACAATTTTTTAGGGGTCATATGGAATGTAAATGAATTTTAATAATAATTTAATAATGTCAAAGTGGTTTATATACTTCTAATCTTGTATTTTAGCTAGTCGAAAAACTAGCTTATAAAATCAAACCACATTCGACTAGCTCCATTCTCGCTTTGCGAGAATATTATTTATATATTAATTTGTATAATTACAAAAAGCAACAAATTTAGACAATATATCTGTCATATATTTATGTCAAATGAGTATAATTATTTTCAACTGAAATACAATTTTTTAGTATGACATTTCGGAAATTTAAATAATACGAATTTTATTTCAGAGTTGACTAAAATAATATATGTACATATGTCTATAAATAATTATTCGCTCGGTATTCAATTTCGTATACAATTCTAGCAACTTAGAGACCTAACCGTTACACAGCGTACCCTAAAATTTCGCTACCTGTTTGAAACATACAAACATTCCATTCTTATCTACGTTTTCGTATTTCTACTTCTCACCCCTCTACCTCACTTACCCCGTACACATCTTGTGTCATTGCGAATGATACATTGTATTGCCCTGTTACTTTTATATTTAATTTTATTGAATTATTTTATAAAATGTACAATAAATATTTATATATATATATATATATATATATATATATATATATATATATATATATATATGTATATATATATATATATATATATAAATATTTGCCCACAAAAGTGTAACGAATAGAACGAAATAGAATTTTTTGGGCTAGTACGCCGTGGTCGATCTACTCTCGTCGCAGACGTTTCGCCATACATCGTAGATGACGTTGTCAGTGCTTAGTCACCAAGCACTGAGGATGCCATCTATGATGTATGACAAAACGTCTGCGACGAGAATAGATCGACCACGGCATACCAGCCCAGAAAATTCTATAAATTTAAATGTTTTTCTTATTGTTCTTTACAGTAACTAGAACTACTGCGTTATTTATAAATTAAAAAAAATTAATTTCTTAAGTTTGCAGACAAATTTATTTATTTAAATGTTTATATACTTTTTAATTACAAATATTATAATAAAATTACAAAAAAATACAAAATTAAATTAGTTATTACACATAACTAGAGAAATTATCAAAAAATTATAATAGTATTATTATTTTCATATACATAAAAGTCAAACTTAAAAAAAAATCAATTTCTATTTAATTTTAAATAAATAATAAAATAAAAATTATATTAAAAAGTTATAATACATCAAAACATATGTGAAAAATAATCATTTCTGTTTTCTTATTTTAATTATGGAAAATAAATATAAACAAATAATAGTTATTTTTTAATTAAAATAGATGTTTTATATTTTTATTTCGTATTTGTTACATAACTAACAAAAATAATATCGTTTGAAACCAACTTTATATTTTGCTGGGTTGGTTTCGTTGCATAGGCAACACAACCAACACAGCAAAATACGAAGTTGCATACATAATACAAAATTCAGCGCCGCCTGCGCGGTTTTGATTCAAACTATATCACCCTATGTACTAACGTTAAAACATTCTCAGTGTATCTGATGTATTCGTATAAAATTCAAGCGAAAATAAATTCGGATTTCGGATGATTGTGGCAAGGTTAGTGGGACTAACAAGCAACAAAATATTCTCATTACCACTAATTAGGGCCAGTGTCAGTGTCTAGTGCGTGTACACACGACATATTATGACATATATATTTTGGGGTGATAAGATAAGTTGCATCTACAAACACGTAGCCCACATACAACAAATTTTATACGATTTGAAATTAACCGAAATTTATCATTCAATCTTTATTTTTCTATTGGTTAAACAAATAACGCGAAGACATGCTATATCACGCTATATAAAACTGTAACATATTTTAATAATGGAGTATGCATGTAAAATATATTCCAGTGTTTTACTGAAACATTACAGTATATATACCTATCATTGCGTAAATATTAAAAGCAATGTAAGGTTGTTATATTTTTATAAAAAAAAATCGTATAAATTTATAAGCGAAGCGGATTTAAAATTTAATACAGTTTATTTAGTATACTGTTGTTATTTTACATCATTCATTTCAAAATAAATTTATTTTGTAACATAACAAAAAATCTTTCAAAACTCATTATATTAAAATAAAACGGCTTTAGGTTAAAGTTCTGTATTCATATTTATTAATAATCGACGATTCGACCTAAAGCCGTTTTATTTTTAATTTATTTTGTGTTTCAAGTAAATTTTACAAAAATTTAACATGTATAATTTAAAATAAAACGGCTTTAGATTCTAGTTCTGTATTAAATAAAGGTATTTTACTCTTGATTAAAATTGTTATTTTTTGACAAACCTGGTATACGACTTAAAAAAATTGATTTTAAGTTTTATATATATATATATATATATATATATATATATATATATATCTAAAAAAAAGTAATGAAAAGATTTGCAATAAAAGCTAGCAATTCTTTTAAAATATAAAATACGTATATGTCGCCGCACGTTCTTGAACGGAAATAAAAACACGATATAAAATGGCAGAATTGCACTATAGATCACAAACAACTACAGCGCGTACGTACACCCAGGCTCCACGTATATACGATGTAGCGAAACAAAAATTTATGTTATTTAACATACAATACGAATCATTTTTATATCGACAACATAAAATATATTTATACCGCCAGCATACCAGCAAAAAAACAACAAAATATCATTTGACCCAAATACTTTATATTTGTTTTAATTCAATAAAACACGGACATCGGATCCGATTCTCAAATTATCCGAAAATCGAATATCCATATTTTTTTAAATATTAATAGCACTAATAGACAGTAAACATGTACGTATCATAAAAAAACTATTTTTAATTAAAACAAAATGCATACAATTTTTTTTCTTTCCTTTGATAAATAAAATTAATTTGAATGTCAGTAACCATGAAGCATTCATATGAAAGTAGAAATAATTTGAATTCTATCGCGTACCACGCCTACTTAGAAATTAGGTCGTACCATCATTTCTTATAGCATTTAATTGCAAGTGTAAAAAATCAAACTATAAATGAAATAAAATATATAACATTAAAATATTTCACGTTAATTAACAAATCAGTTATCTTAAAGCGATCAGATAAATTATAATATCAAAACGAATATATAATTTGACAAAAAATATCGAGAATTTCAACAAGAAATAAATAAAATTAATGTCTAACTCATTTACCAAGTCTATATTATTTAATGATCGATATTATTTTTATCAATTTTATAAACTGGCAATGTAATTAGAACAATAAATTGAATTTATAGAATTTTCTGAGCTGGTATGCCATGGTCCTCGCAGACGTTTTGTATAAATGTAGTAACAGCTATTATTAATAAAACAGGTACAAAATTACGTATGAATATAAATAATTACGTATAAATAATCTTTAATTGTA
The DNA here is from genome assembly GCA_963966155.1 of Clivina fossor. Taxonomy (NCBI): domain Eukaryota; kingdom Metazoa; phylum Arthropoda; class Insecta; order Coleoptera; family Carabidae; genus Clivina; species Clivina fossor. The sequence goes on along the minus strand of OZ014562.1, from coordinate 1,242,654 downwards.
CACATTACTCTGTCATAGTTGCGCGTTTTGGCTTATTTTGTAGTAATCTTTGAAAAATCTTGATCTTTTCACTTCATTGTCACTAGTAACTGAAATGAAATTTGGTTTCCTTTAATTAAAAATTTATAAATTTCATGATCTAGTTATCTATTTTGTTATCTAGTAACTTGTTTCCAAGTTCTGTTTATTTACTGTAAATGTCATTTGTATCATACGTTGATTATTAATAAATATTAATACAGAACTATAATCGAAAACAGTTTTATTTTAATAGAATAAGTTCTGAAAGATTTGTTTACTATCTAAAAATATGCTTTAAAAAAATGTGTAAATTCTTTAGAAAAAGTTCACGTTCGCTTTTTATGATTATTTCAAATGTTTTTATATTGTTTGTCGCATTAAAACCGGTATTGTAACATGTGTTTAGTTGACGATGACGTCAAGTATTGCTACTTCTAGTTTCTTCTAGTAATATCACTTGTAATCTAGTCTTGTCAGTCTTATACTATACGATACTAATTCCTTCCTTTTCTAACCATGCCAATTACACATAACAAATTCTTCTAATGAAAAATAAAATAACTTGTAGAATTTGCAGGGGAAAAAATCGAAAACAAATACGATTTGTCGTTATCAACAACAGAATGATTTATCTTATAATATATTTAATTACAACGAGTACTATATATTTCTATTATCATCTCATTATGCAAATATACAACGTAGGTGGTAAATGTATTTGTTGTATTCCGCAATTTGCATTTATATTATTAGTATAAGAAATGATAGAAAACTCAAGCTTATTAAACCATAATAATTACATTTATATCTACATTTTTACGGTGTAGTATTGATTTAGATGGCAATAAAAATACATCATTACTAAATACGTATTACTAAAACTAAGCTTTCATGATCAATAGCTGTTTGTCTGGTAGATTTTGTTTCACTAATTCACAAAAACAGAATAGATAAATCAGTTGAGAAGTGCGTATATTTCGCAATGCACCTGTATTGAATATTTAGGTGGTTTTTCAAAGCACTCTAATAGGCCCCATACACCTGCAAACAAATTGCGCAAACTGGTATTGCACAACAGGTCGTTGTGCAAACAAGGCAGCCCATACATTTGAACGCAGTTTTATGCAAACTTCAGTTGCTTTTATCGTGTACTCGTGTACGTACAAAACATGTCGTCTGATGACGCAGCCTGTTTAGCTATTATAATTGCTGCTGCTTCGGATGATAGTGTAAAAAAAACAAAAAGGAAGCAGAGAGTCAGGATGAAGGATTGGTTAAAAAAACGGTGTCTTTTTAGCCACGAAAATCTCCTGAAAGAAATTCAGTTGAGTTCATCACAAGACTATAAAAATTATTTACGAAAGGACCTTATTATTTTTGGTGAATTATTGTCTATGGTCACACCATTTATACAAAAAGAAGACACGATATTGAGAGACGCAATATCACCCAAGCAAAGGTTGTTTGCTACTTTAAGGTACCTTAGCTTTTCATAAGCTAAGTTCTTCAAATTTCTATTTTTGTATGCATCACTTTTTATTTTCCATACTTCTGGCAACTGACGATATAAAGCAATAAATTCGCTCAAAAATTCTCTACTGTTTATAAGATTATTCATATTAAAAATACTAGCTTCTTCAAACACACGTGAAAAGAAACTACAGTTTGCACGATGTATCGCAACAAAGTCCATACACTATGCAGTTAGTTGCGCAACGCCGCCCGTTTGTGCAATTAAATTCAAACATGTTTGAATTTCTGCAACGCGTTGCGCAGCACGTCAAACAACAACATACACTATACAACTGTTTGCACAACAGCCTCTGTTGCGCAATTTGTTTGCAAGTGTATGGGGCCTATAACGTACATGATGATTAGAAAGCATTGCACGTGGTGCTGTATGAGTATGTTGGTAGTAATGGTACGTACCTATACACGACGACGCCATGTTTGAAAAATATATTTGCAAACGTCCGCGTGTCCGGTGAAAAGTTGGTGAGTGGACAAGTTTAGATCCGAAGGTGAATGAAGACATGCCATAAATACTAATGCGCAGTTCGTCTACCCACCGAACGTTTCCTATGACCTATTCAAGGCTACAGCATTACGCATACTACTACAATACTATATACATATTCTAAATACATTTCATCTAGCAAGATACCGCAGTTAACTGATGCTGTCTTTATTTTCATGCAATTATATATTGTATTATATTTATAAAAATATGTATTTAAATTTTTTTATTATTAAAAAGTAACATATTAAACATTATATTAAAATAAAACTGCATTAGGTTAAAGTTCTGTATTAATATTTATTTAAAATTGACATCTCGACGAAACCGAAATAATTCACTTACTATTTTTGCATTAAACAGAATCATCAAATAACCCCTTAGGTATTAATAGAAATATTAATAAAATTCCATTTCTCCCTTATTTTTCATATAAGGACAATATAGGATTTATCACTATACTAATAATATTAACTATACTAACGTTACTTAATCCATATTATTTAGGAGATCCTGATAATTTTACACCAGCTAATCTTTTGGTTACTCATCAGAATAAATGACACTAAATAACAGAACATAGAAACAAGTTAACTAGGTAACAAATAAATAACTAGAACATACATTTTTAATTAATGGATGCCAAATTTTAATTAAATTAATGCCTTCACCACAGTTGATTGATGTTATCTTTTTCTTTATAAAAAATAAAATTTAAAAACAGTTAATTTTTTTAGTAAATTTCGTTCTTATCAAAATATACATACATATACATATATATATATATATATATATATATATATATATATACATATACATATACATATACATATATATATATACATATACATATACATATACAGATACATATACATATACATATATATATATATATATATACATATACATATTTTAGTTACTGATTTTTTTCTATTCTAAAGTGATAAAATTTATTCAATAACATTATAAAACGAAATTATTTACTTGTCCATATATTAAGTCGTACATTCACCCATTTTGCAGTTTCTATTTCACATATGAGTCAATTAACCCTGGACCTTTACACACTACGCACGCACTCAAAGCGCCTATTTCATTTCCTAATCAAATATTTTCCGCATTTAACTGTCATACACATATACTTTACGATGTTAATACGTAAGTGCATTAGATTTGGAATTTGGTTTATAAATAACTAAAAATATCATTTCCCAGTCGCTTTTTTAATATCACGGACAAAGGCAATCGAGAAACTATCAACAAAATATTCGTAAATATTATTTTAAAAAAAAAAACAAAGAATTTGATTTTTTAAATAGTTGATTTAGAGCTATTTTTTATTACTTCCTATTAAATAATATGACATTGGTTGGTACACTATCAAAAACGTCTGTCAATTTTCATAGTTAAAATCATATAATTTTCTCTGTAATACAAAATTTACTACATTTATTCTGTAAATTTCATAACACTATTGTGGAATTAAAATTATACATAAATTAAAGTAGCAGATTTATATATTTTTTGTATATTTTCACGAAACTTTATGTAAATTTGTGCTGTAACAGATAATATTATGTATTTTTCCATAATACTTGTGTAGCACTAAAATTATAATGCACTATAATTTAGAATATATTCACTTTAATTTAGATCATATACACTTTGATAAAAACAATTTGCACTATAAACAAATATATTGCACAAAAAAAATAATTCCACTATAATTAAATTTATTCAACTTTAAAAAAAATATTTTAACTTTGAAAAAACATAATGCACAAAAACAAATTATTATCACTATAAAATGGATACTTGCCACTATAAAAACGGATACTTTCCACTTTGGGGGCTGTCAATCATTTACGCCAGTCGATACCTATGATTTGCGCCGATGAAATAAGCGTCTATATTGAATAATAACATAACTAAACAACCTAACCTACCCTAAGCCAACAGTGGCGCAGATGATAGGGTTTCGTAGCGTTTATAGTGCAAATTATTCAAATTAAAGTTTAGGTTGGTACCAAGTGCATAGTATCTAATTTATAGTGGAAAGTATCCTTTTATCCAAGTATGTATTTATATATTTCCCAATTATAATAATTATAATTATATTAAAACAGCATTTTTACAGAACAATTTAAAACATTAAAGTATATTTTATATAAAATTACACAATATGACAAGGCATTTTTGTTACCCTTGGCTTTTTATAGTAAAATTACATTAATAAAATTTACAGTGTACTACTATAAGCTCGGTATTTAGGTGTTTTAGTTTATTTATTTAAAAAAAAAAAAACTAATTAAATTGCCCCTAGTTATTAGTTAAGTTGGCTCTTTTTATCTAACATATTTGCTTACAAAATATATAAAAAAATTTAATCAAGCTTCAAAATCCTAAGCAATTATTTTAATATGAGATAGTACTAATTTTTAAAAAAATAAATGCAATTTATAAAATATGAAATTTTAGACATTTTCCAAAGAACAATGGCCCATATTACGAGCTCGGTTTTAAAATTGGTTTTAACTAATATATAGCTTTTAAAATAATACAACTGCTATAAAAGCAGGACTAAACAAATGAACTAAAACACTCAAAAACTGACCTTGTAATATCATATATGTTTAGTAATTACGTTTAAAATCATATTATATCATATTAATCATTTTCTCAAAGTATATAATAACAAGTAAAACAAAATATAACACATTAGTGAAAATATCGATAACAAAAAATGTCCATCTGAGGAGAATCGTACAGAGAGGTTAGAATAGTAGGAGTTGTAGAATATATTCATTTGTACATGGACTTGATGAAGTAACATCAAGAAAAGTCGGGATATCAGATCAACCATAATATAGATGCAGAAAACAACACAATATTTTATTATATTAATAAAAGAGAGGTTTTATTTATAAACACGTTTGCGTTTACATTCAATTCGATGCTTGTGCTTGCTGGCTTGTCCATTTAAAGGGGTATATACTATTCTTGACCTAAAAAAATCAACCAACTTTATGAATTTTTTTCTGCGAAACTATAAAAGATATCAAACTGCGGTTTTATGAAGAGGTAAAAAAATAGGAATTTTTATTTTTATTGGAAATTGTCTAAAAGTTTTTTTTTCAAAAGATCGTCATTTTGTCCCGAATAAATATTTGTGGAAAAAAATCGGTCTCTAAGGAAGTTGCTAAATTTTAACAACGTTGCTAACAACATTAGCCAATAATATTAGCTGACACTAAATAAAAAATTAAAATGAGAACTATTATATTTGTTTCTATTGGTTAGGTTAGGTTAGGTTTGGTTAACTGTGTTTGAGATGTCTGAGCGACTGGTGATTGTACTAGGTTTGTCATTTTCATCGATTTCTAAATGCAACTGAGTTAGTATAATTTTGAAAATTTTTATTTGCATAACAAATATATGCAATACGCGTGTGTAATACTGGTTGCATAATTATTTCTAAGTACTTTAATCGTAATTCTTATACTATACATTATTTTGTATTTTTAGTAGTACAAGTATTTTCCATTTATGAATAAGATAAAAATACTAATTCGTCGTTTTAAAATAATACATACGTAAATGCAAATAATACAAAATCCTAATAACCATCTAAGTCCATATTACAAGTTATTATTAAAAAAATCTAAAGAAGCTGCCACTAAAAATAATTGTAAATATGTCTGGGTGAAAAATTTTAAAATTTTTGTACGGAAATCAGACACAACACCAATAATAATTATAAACAATGAAAATGATATCAATAAAATAAAATAATTTAAAATAATAATTAATACATTAAATTAAAATCACTTTAAAATGGATTTAAATATTTATTATCAGAATGTTCAAGGGCTTAATTCTAAATTAAAAAACTTTTATAATGAAGTTAGTATATGTTTGGACCACGCATTGTTATCTGTTGGCTAGTGCCTGACAAGTACGCGTCTGAATTCATTTTTTACAAGTTTCGCTTCGCTTCGCACAGGCAACGCGCTCTCGTCTCGTCACCGCAGACGAACACACATGTTTTTTATCGCTCGCTTGAAAACGCATGATTTTATATACGCTTCGCTTTTAGCACGCTACTTATTATATCAAAATATATTCGCTTTATTCGCTATTCTACACATATTACGCAGAATCATATCATTTCTACTATTAATTGTGATTAATTGATTGTGAATTACAAAATACCATCTTTTCGCATAGTTGATCGAACACGTGTTGGAATAACCTTCAAATATTCAAGGAAAGTACAACACATTTTATTCTTTGTGATTTACATGTTATTATTTACAATTACAAACGCTTGTATACCTGTCACGCATAGAATTATTCCAATTCTATGCGCTTGTAATATTATTATTACGCATTTTATGTACTCTGCTTACATCATTATTGTATCATTCACATATATCATCCAATCTCGCATTTCTGTGTTTGCAACATTTATTATCAACTTCAATTGCAGGTTCTTTTCTTTATTTGTGCTGTATTAATTGTTTTGGAAGCTTATTCACACTAATTCTCGCTCAACACTCGTTGAAGATTTGACGATCTATACATATTCACGCATAGCTCCACACACACACCGCAGAAGTAGTCAGCTTACGTTAATTGAAGTACACGCATCTCGAAAGCTCTCACACTAACCACACAATCCTAAGCTCAATTGTAAGGTATCTAACCGCATATTTATTAAGGATCTGTACTACATTATATAAACGTAAGTTGCTTTTGCATTATTCATTACAATCGTGCAGTAATCGTGCTGACACTTGACTTGCTGTTATTTATTTGGTTAATTCACCTCGCCTACCGTCCCGCACTCCTAACACCTCAGTTGTGGGCCAACCTCTTTCCTCATTTCTTCCTAGAGCTACCACTTCTTGTACAAGCCCTATCTATCGCTCGGATAGGTGAAGATTGTCACTGATCCTCATCCATCCTCTTACTTAGCATTTAATTAGTTCTGTTCAGCAAGTTAAGCACGCTTATGTCATATTTACGCACACTTAATACTAGAAATATTACATAAAATTCATCAATAAATAAATACTATTATTTTGAGTGTTTTTTTAATAATTAAATACTACTAATCATATAATTAAAGAATATTAAGCAAATATATTTAAACAACTAGCAAATAATATAACAAACAAATATATATATTATAAACTCTGTACTGTTTTACAAAAAAAGTTTGGGCACCACTGACGTATAGTCACTAGAGACAATTCCCAAAGAAACTTGTCACATGTTAACTGGTTTATTGGTTATTTGTGTATTTAATATTGATATTTACTTATAATAAAACTATATAAACTCTTGAAAATACAAAAAGATAAACATGTTTATGTTTACAAAGGTCTGTCGCTTATGTATTAAGTATTACTAACAAAGATATCTCGTCAGCTTTGACCAATTACAATTCACCTAACCTTAGTTTATTCGACAAACTAAATCAAATTGCGCCAGGACTTGTAAGTATTATATTTTAGTATGTAATATTTTATATTAAATTTATATATTTTCAGCTAAAAGTAAATAATAATTTACCGAATGGCATATGCAACACCTGCGTTCTTCAGTTAAACCAAAGTTACAAATTTCTGCAGAGCTGTTTACGTTCGCAAAAAATTCTAGAAAAGTATTTAGAGCAATTACAAAATGAACCATGTGCAGAACAAAGTGAAAGTTATGAAATTGTTATAAATGCAATAAAATTGGAACAAAATAATGCAATCAACTATATGAATGATATGAATATTGAACAAACTGACGAAGAATTTCATAATACATTTGCGAATTATGAGGAAGAAGAAAATATTGTTGGTGGTTCCGAATCTATTGACGTAAATTTTGAAGATGATAGTAAAGTAGAAGAAACGGATATTAACCATTATCTTCCAAATGTCAAGACAGAAGTCATTGAAGAATGTTACGCTGACACTATTGATATAGAAATTGATAAGAACGTAAAAAAAGAATTGGAATGTCCGAGTGAAGACGTAATCGCATTACTAACTGATATAAAACAAGAAATTACTGAAGAAAATGTTGGTGAAAATAATATTAACTATGATTATTCTACCGAAGTAGATGTTGAACGCGAAATTAAAACTGAAGAGCAAGAAATGAAAGGTTTTAAATGTTGTGGTTTTAATTCTGGCGAATGTAGATTGGCAAACAATATTAAAATGAAATATAATTTAGAATTGGAACGCTTGCGAGACAATACAATACTTAAGACTGATGTCGAAAATACTGAAATTAACAAACAAACTGCTAATAGTGACGATTGTTTACAACCAGGAACATCTTTTGAGAACAGACGCAGTTGTGCAGAATCTGTCAGTGATGATCCGAATTTAAAAACAAACAGTCAAACACACACAGAAAAGAAACGGTTCCAATGTAAAATATGTGAAAAAGTTTGACTAAGTAAATCACATTTGAAAATACATATGCGTATGCATACACAGGAGAAACCTTTTAAATGTGAAATTTGTAATAAGAGTTTTAGTATCGTTGGTAATTTAAAATTACATATGTGCACACATACACTGGAGAAACCTTATAAATGTGATATTTGTAATAAAAGTTTTAGTCGAAAGGAACATTTAAAATTACATTTGCGTACTCATACACAGGAGAAACCTTATAAATGTAATATTTGTAATAAAAGTTTTAGTCTAAAGGGCAATTTAAAATTACATATGCGTACTCATACACAGGAGAAACCTTATAAATGTGAAATATGTAGTAAAAGTTTTAGTCAAAAATGCAGTTTAAAATCACATATGCGTACTCATACACAGGAGAAACCTTATAAATGTGATATTTGTAATAAAAGTTTTAGTCACAAATGCAGTTTAAAATTACATATGCGTACTTATACACAGGAGAAACCTTATAAATGTGAAATATGTAATAAAAGTTTTAGTCGAAAGGACAAATTAAAATTACATTTACGTACTCATACACAGGAGAAACCTTATAAATGTGATATTTGTAATAAAAGTTGTAGTCGAAAGGACAGTTTAAAATCACATATGCGTACTCATACACAGGAGAAATCTTATAAATGTGAAATTTGTAATAAAAGTTTTAATCATAATTGCAGTTTAAAATTACATATGCGTACACATTCACAAAAGAAACTTTTAACGTGAAATTTGCAATTAAAACTTTTACTAACAGTAGCAACTTAAAACAACATTTTTATACACACATCTAAGAATAAATCTATTATATTTTTATGTTCTATGTTAAAATAATTATGACAAAAAATAAAATTGTATTTGGCAATAACTAATAAAATGTATTAGAGAATATAAATATTAGTAAAAAATTTATAGTAAAATGTTTATAAGTTTATTATTTCTTGAAGTTTTTGTTTTATGTGTTGTATTCCTACTTAAATATATGTACTTAACACTAAAAATTACAAAAAATATTTGTGCTTATTAGAATACAGCTAGAGTTGACACATAAAACCAGTCTGGTTGAAACAATGCTCGTTTTTCTTCTAATTTTAGCCCCAGTGGTTTTTTATTGAAAATATTCAAAAATCATGTACATTTAAGAAATATTGTAAAGAGTATTATTATTAAATAAAAATTTACATGCATTTTTATAAACATATCACAAAATAATTAAAAAAAAAAAACTCAATTATGTCTGGTCTAAAGATAAATAATTCTATCTTTTATCAACAGCACTCTAATAGCACTGTGAATTGTTTAGTGATCTGTCAATAATGGCTGTAAGTACGTATGACAAAATGATTGTAAAAAAAACAATTTTAATTTCACATCTGTTCTTAACGTAGTTATTTATTTTTAGAAGCAAAATAGGAACTAATTTCTAACCGACCAATGTTCTAATATTTTCTACAATAATAAATCAGATTTTTTTTGAATGTTAAAATAATCACTTTGTATTTCTGTAATGTTGTTTTGTAGTAAATATTTTTCTTAAGTTTAACGAATAATCATTTACTTATGACGCAATAATTGTAAGTCGATACTAAGTTTCTAAATCAGGTTTTATTTTGTAAAATTACTATATTTAATGATATAATTATAAATGTGAACAAAATAATTACCGATTCATTTGCTCCAAAAAATTATTTTAGTATGTTTTTAATTTTAAACAAAAGAGTAAGAGTAAATTTCAATAAAACAAAACGAAAAAAGTATTAAAATTTAATGTAGGTACTCTAAATTAGGTTAGCTTAAATGTGGTCTGTTCTCAAAACTTATGGAAGCGGCAATTAAAAAAAAATGTTTTCTCAACAATTTCTAAGCATATAATTTTTTTCGTGCACCTGGTTATAGACAGTATTTTACTTACAATTTTCGCTGCAATGATTTCCAATTGGTATGATAACAATACATTATCCGAATACAATGTATTTTTAAATTAATATTATATTTATTAGGACCGGCATATAATCGACAAATTTCTTCATTTAATTTTTTTTTAATGTAATTTGAGAATCTAAACATTATATTACAAATTTTCCGAGCATCATTTAATTGGACTGCGCAGGCTGTGCAAATACCATTCGGTATCTTAATTCTACAATTCACTAAAAGAGTAAAATATTTAGAAATACTAATGTACATTACAATCAAAACAATTTAGTTCATTTTTACAATTTCTGGAACGATTGCTTTCAATTTATCTATGATAAGTTTGCCATCTGAATCCAGATTAAGTATAGTTAAAGAATACGTTTTATTAATTGTACATAATTGGTAATGTCACATAAAACAATCTATGATTAAAAATAAATTTTCTACCAAAAAATCCTTCTTGTAATAAGTGAAACACAATAATATTGTATTTGTTTATATTAGTGACTTACCTATAAAACCTCTCATGATGTCAATTGGCCATCTGAATTTTCTGTAATGTTTCTAGTATAAGATCAGTGCCTCTAATTGTCAAATTTATAATTAATTATTTATTTTTTAAAAATTATTATTACGGGATTTTTAAATACGTCTCTAACAAGATTAGAAGTATATGGACCACTTTGACATTATCCCATAAATACTAAAAAATAAGAATAAAAACTTTAAACCTTTTCAGCAAAAATTGGCAGCACTGTTTCAAAATTTAATTTTGTAATTATTATGCATATAAAAAAAAAACTAACCTGAAAATTTGTTTTAAATCGTACAAATACTATGCATTAAATAAATTTTTAATAGTTTTTCCGGAAAATTGGCAACATTGTATAATAATTAAATTATTTAATTTTTTTAAACATATATTTATTTGAAACTGGATAAAATGTAGCTAAAATAAAATATTAATATATTTTATAAGTATATTATTGAAATAACACATTGTGTATAAAATTCTTTAGACACAGGGATATTGCTAAGTACATTTATTTCTTAGACATATTGCATATTCATGTATAAAAAATACAATTTTAGACACTTTGTATATAGCTGAATTTTTTCAATTCTTAGACACACTGTATATTTATCATAGACTAAGATTAAATATACGAGGATTGCCTATTATATTTCGAGATTAGAGAACAAAAACAAATATTTATGAACGACAATGGCTTTAATGTTTTTCAAAATATTCTCCATGAAGATCAATACATTTTTTGCGTGCGTTTGAACGAATTTTCGAAGCCCTTTTACCACTTCGATTTAGGTACCTCTAAAACATGTATTTTGAGCACATCAACCGCTTCTTCAGGTAGAAAAATGTTGAGCTCGCAATTTACTTTCGATGTGCAAGAATAAAAAGAAGTTATTGGATGCCAAAAAGGAGAATAGGGCGAATGACCCATCACATTGACGTTTTGAGTACTCAAAAAGTCACTTGTTCGAGCCGAGATGTGATATTGTCGTGGTGGAGAATGATTTGTCGTCGGCGATTGATTTTTCTTATTTCTCCAAAGACTTGTATACCATTGTATACCATTCAGAATTGATCGTTTTACGTTACACCAATAATACGTTTGCGACATGTGCAGTTTTTCCGAAGAAAAAACAGGCGACCATTTGCTTCAAAATGCTTCGTGCGCAAAAAACTTTTGTTGGATGTAATTCATCTTGACAAACCGACACAGTCGATTGCTGTTTATTTTCGTACTCATCACTCATACGTGTAGATCTACGATCTACGTCACCTGTCACGATGTCATAGACATGTTTTGAAGCATCGCGGTCGTATTTTTTAAGCATTTCATTTGACCAATTGACGAGCCGCTTTTTATAAGTTTATTATTTGAATAATAAATAAACTTATTAAATCTAAATATAATTGAAAAAATATCATTATTTTACTAAAATTACTATAAAAATAATAAAAATATATGATTGCATTTAGTATTTAATATTGTAAGTAAATTTTAATGGAAAACATTCCAAGTAATACTGGTACTTGTAGTTTAAATAATTTTTAAAACTATTTAATATTTAAATACTTTTTTAGTTCTGGGCCCCGCTATGCATATGCATATTGCACAAAGTAATAATTTGTTATAAGTAAAACAGTCCGTAAATTAATCCGAATCATTATTATCATTGTCTTCATCATCATCATCATCAAGTTCTATATTTCAGTCTTTTAACTTAGCACTCATTGTGTATTTTCCTTCTTAATCTCATCAACATCTTTATTATTTCATTCCTCTTCTTTCACTTCACCGTCAACTGCTTGCGATTTCTTCCTCATGAGAATATCATGAGGAAAGCGTGTTTATCGATATTATTCATAACACTTTCCTGTTTCCGGACCAGCATCCTGATGATCGATGTTTTTCTGCTGCATACGCACCGCACCGCGCGTTGAATAACTGCACTGCAACGCAACGCCACGTGTAGCAATTGTCGTTAAACTTCGTTCACGATTCTTGTCCAAGATATCGGGCTTGGTGCGAATGCTTGCTTGTTCTTTCCTCGAAATTATTAAACACATTAGGGTATAGTATTTGTTTTTTTGCTTAAATCGCCATTAATTTATTTTGATGAACTAATTAAATCATTGGTTAATTTCTTGAATAAAGTAAAATGCATTGACCTTGCAAGGAGATTTGAACTCGGGACATTTTGCTTTCTCAGCAACTAGATCACAACGACAAGATAATAATGCATTTTTATAAATTTTGAATTTAATCCAGTCGAGTAGATCAAAATAAATTAATGGCGATTTAAGCAAAAACAAAATACTATAGCCTAATATACAATACGCCATGTGTAATTAAAAATATAATATATCAAACAGATATTAATTGAAAAAAAACCTTTATATTTCTTAAACATGAACCGAACCTTAATATTTCAAGACTATAGAACCAAAACTTAAAACAGTGTTATAATACCATCCTTTACTTAATATTTTATTATCTTTTATTTACATAATATAATTAATTTTGAATATTATATAATCTTAATCATTTAATATAATAAGTATAATAATTATTTTTAACATCTATCTATTGTATTATTAACACATATATTAATTGTATTTTTAATTTTAAATAGTTATATAAAATGTATTCTTTTGTTGACGTGTGTATTAGAAACTTAATATATGTATCCATTTGGTGGTTCATAATAACAAACGAGATCAGAGATCCTAAACTAATATTTAAATGTTATTTCCTCTATACTTTTAAAATAATTGTTTATGAAGGGAAGTTACCCTAAATCCGCCAAATGCAAACATATGCTGCCGAACGGTGCCTATATCTTCGCAGCCAAGTTTCTAGTTAGTCGACAGTCTCTAGTTAGAACTTAAAGCAGCAAGTCGTAATTGTAATTATAAGTAATAAATTAGACTAATCTACATTTTGTCTTACTTTTATTCATAATCGTTTCCGAACCATAACATAATTTTGGCGCAGCCGTGAAGGATAGCCAAATCGTTAAGAAAAATCATTTCTCTCGATTTTGTTTTACAATTAATCGGCTATTTAGTAGAGTGTTTGTGATATTTGTTCGTGTACCAAGCAAAAGATAACAAGAAGGAAAACAATTCCACTTGCAGCAGCCGACGTAGGTACATCAAATAAAAATCACATCAGAAACTGAAACGATATGCAACAAAAAAGCGCAAAACTGTAAGTCGATTTTATTATTCTGAAACATTGCGATTATTTTAATCTTTTGTGGATCCATATTCTCTCGCGGAAAGAAATTTAATTAAAATTTTATAAAAAAAAAAACTTTAAGAAAAATTTTATAACATTAAATTAAATTAAATATTTATCAAAATGAGCCAAACTAATTTAAATATTGACTCTAATGTCAATTCTGATTTAATGTCAGAAGATGGTTCAAGTTCATCTCATTCGTTAGATTTAAATTTTTTAATAAGAATGATACCAAAATTTGATGGTAAAAGAGAAGAACTTTCATCTTTCATAGCTGATTGTAATAGTTCGTTTGAATTAGCTGATGAATCACAAAAATCTATTTTATTAAAATATACTCTAATGCAAATAAAAGGAAATGCGAAAGCAGCATGTAACAATAGAGAATTTAATACGTGGTTAGAATTAAAAAAAATATTTAAAATCTTTATATCAAGATAAAAAGCATTATTCGCAAACATTCAATGAAATGATGCGGCTTGAACAATATTCAAGTGAGAGTGTTGCACAATTCGTAACGCGAACTGAATCAATTCAAAAACGTTGCCAGCTTGCGATACAAGAGAATTGTGAAAACAACTCAGATGTTATAGGAATGTCAAAATTGTTGGATTTATTAATTATTAGTAGATTTCAATTTCACTGTAAACCTGAAATTTCTAGAATTTTAAGAACTAAAGAAATAAAAAAATTAAACGATGCTTTTACAATTGCTTTAAATGAGGAAAAAGTAGAAGAAATGTATAAAAATGATAAATTCATATCTCAATTTTGCAAGATTTGTAAAAAATCATCACATAGCACAAACTCTTGCTACAAAAAACCACAGCAAAAATCTATTAATGTTGCATCTGCCTCACATTTTCCTAACACAAGTCAAAATAATTATATTAAATTTTGTAAATATTGCAAAAAGAAAGGTCATACTATTGAAAATTGTTTCTTAAGAAATCGGAAAAATGATTCTAACACAAATCAAAATTCGAACTTAAATTCGAATCCAAAAAACTCGAATTCATTCCCGGTAAGGGTCGCCCTACCGAGGAATCTTTGCGAAATCGAGGCGAGCCAGTAAAAGTCTTTCTCTCTAGTGAAAATATCGTGTATGTAATGGCAAATAGCGATAATTTAAAACAAAAAGATAGTCTACGACTACTCGTTGACACTGGTGCGTCGGTTTCAATTATCAAATCCAAAATCCTAAATCCTTATACCTTGGTTGATGAAAATAAAAAAATTGATATACTAGGATTATCAAGTAGTAATCAAATAACAACATTAGGTACGGCAAAAATTAATATAAGTTTTTTCAATCGAGATTTTTGTCATAATTTTCAAATAATTAATAGTGACACAAATATTAGTCATGGCGGGATTATTGGAATAGATTTTCTTACTAAAAATCAAGCTATAATTGATTTAAACAATTTATGTTTAAAATTTAATAATTTTGATAAAAAAATACCTTTAATTAACAATTCATTATCTAATGAATCAGAAACTTTCCCAGTTTTAAAAGCACGTAGTATTACATATATAAAATGTAAAGTGTTAAATCCTGAAATTAAGGAAGGGTTAGTATTTGAAGAAAAAGTTTGCGATAATTTATATATTAGTCGTTGCATTATTGTAACGAAATTAAGTTTTTCTTTATAATTTTGTTTTCAATGTTTGTATCTCGCGGTAACTGAGTATTTTATTCTTCGCTCACTAGATGACGTTACATGTTACTTTTTAAAAAGCTGTATGAAAAAGATATTATATATATACAACATATGTTTTGACAGTAATAAAAAGACCACGTTATATTGAACAAGTTTTGTCGTGATATATTTTTCTACATCCCAGATCTTCAAAAATATACGATTAAAGTCATTAATCATAACAGGTTATGAGCCCAGAAACGTAAAAAAGCGTTTTTGAAGTGGTGATTAAAGAAATATAAGCAGAAAGAAAACAAGATTTTGAGTGTGTTCGTTACAAACGATTCCCGTCGTAGTTGATACTAGCATACAAAATCAGTTGTGTTTTAGCTCAAGACAAAAATGGATTTTAAACATTTTAATATACAAAAATTTGATGGAAACAATTTCCAACTATGGAAATATCAGATGGAGATAATATTTCGTGCGGAAGCAGGAATGCTGGAAATCGTTGATGGAACAAAGCCACGACCAGAGACAGTAGACAACACTCAGAAAATATGGGACAGTCTCAACATAAAAGCTATGCTTTTAATTTCATCAGGCATGGAATATGAACAACTACAAACAGTTGTTAATTGCCCTACAGCTCCTCAAATGTGGACTCGTTTAAAAGCGATTCACGAACAAAGATCATCAATTAACAAGGTAACGTTGAAACAGAATTTTTTCAGTTATCAAATGGCTGAAACAGATAGTATTGCTCAACACATAAGTAAAATAGATGCGATGGCGCAAGCATTGCAAGACGTTGGAGAGCCAGTATCAGACACAGATAAAATTGCGAAAGCACTTGGCAGTCTACCAATAAAATACAATGCGTTCGCTACGGCATGGGATTCTTACGACGAGACGAAACAGACGTACGATAATCTAACCTCAAGATTATTGAAAGAAGAGCTACGTTTGACACAATCTGAAGAAATATCTGGAGCATTTGCATCACAATGTGTCAATAAACACAAACAGAAACGAGGGCCAGCAGCAGTACAATGCAGCAGTGGTACTCAATCGAAACAAAAAGATAAAAGTAATATACAATGCTTTTATTGCAAGAAAATGGGTCACTATAGATCTGAGTGTCGAGCCAGACAGACTAAGCAAATCCAGTCGCGAGATGACAATAAAAAACATCAAGCACTTTGTGTCGAACATAAAAATATAACTACACCCACAAATGAAGACGATTGGCTTGGAGACAGTGCTGCATCGAAGCACATGTCTTTTCGTCGTGAATGGTTTACTACGTTTAAAAAAATTGAAAATAATATTGCAGTCCAAATTGGAGACGATTCTGAAATACAGGTAGAAGGCATAGGATCAATCGAAGTTTTGGCGCTGGTTAACAAAGAGTGGGAGCCACGTACAATCGAAAATGTCTACTACGTACCAGAACTTAAGAAAAATTTATTTTCAGTGGGAGCAGTAACCAGTAAACAAATGAAAGTAATTTTTGAAGGTAACAAGATGGAGGTGTACAGCGATAGATTGATTGTTTCAGGTATAAAACAAGAAAATCAATGTTACAAAATGCTTTTAAAATTAGCTACTAAAATACAGGCGAATGTCTCGACAGAGAATTTGATTATGCTATGGCATGAAAGAAAGGGACACGTGTTTAATGAAAGCATTTACGACAATGAGCATACGCAAAAACCTCATTGTTTAACATTTACAATGGAAGATAGCATACAAGAAGAAGAAGAAGATGACATACAAGAAGAAACAGAAAGTCAAACTGAAGAAGAAGAAGATGACGAAGAACAAAACTTTGCACATCATCCACAAGATGAAGAAAGAATACTTCGAGATCGAAGAACACTACGTCCACCTTCTCGTTATGACAACTACGTGTGCGCTGCGATACTTCTAGAAGAACCACAGACGTATCAACAGGCTATGTCAAGCGATGATGCTCAAAAATGGCGCATAGCTATGGATGAAGAAATGTCATCATTAAAATTAAATGATACATGGTTTTTGGAAACTCTGCCGCCAAATTGCCGTGCAATAGACTGTAAGTGGATCTTCAAGATCAAGCGTAAACCTGACGGTACAGTTGAGCGATATAAGGCACGATTATGTGCAAAAGGTTTTCTACAAAAGGAAGGCATCGATTACGGTGAGACCTTTGCACCTGTAGTAAGGTATGATTCAGTTTGTGTACTTCTTGCACTAGCCACAATTAATGATCTAAACATCAAACAGTTTGATGTAAAGACGGCATTCTTGCACGGTGAACTCACTGAACAAGTGTACATGAAGCAGCCTGAGGGTTACTCGAATGGCAATCTCAATCAAGTGTGTAAGTTACGAAAAGCTCGGTATGGCTTAAAGCAGTCTCCACGCTGCTGGAACGAAAAGTTTATCGAATTTCTATCACAATTTAACTTCACACAATTGAATGCTGACAAATGCGTCTTCAGGTCGGAATACGAGAATGAAAAAGTCTACTTAGCACTTTACGTATATGACGGACTCATCATGTGCAGAAAACACGAAGCCATTGACAAGATCTTGACAGAACTTGGATCCAGATTTGAAATTAAAATATGTGAACCAGAATGTTTTGTAGGACTAGAAATAAAAAGGAACACAACAACAAAAGAAATGTTTATCAATCAAGAGGGCTACATTTCAAGAGTTCTAGAAAAATTCAATATGCAGAATTGTAAACCAGTTGCAGTTCCAGCTGACTCAAACTCTGAATTGACCACTGATCAGAGCCCAAAGAATGATGAAGAAAAGCAAGAAATGAGCAACATACCATATCGTGAAGCAGTTGGCAGTCTAATGTTTGCAGCAATAGTATCACGTCCCGATATTATGTTTGCTGTAAGTCAAGTGAGCCGATTCCTGAGCAATCCTGGTCGACTGCATTGGATTGCTGTAAAACGCATTCTACGATATCTCCAAGGAACAAAAGACATCGGAATTTTGTTCAGTGGTGGTACATGTGATTTTAAGATGTTTTCAGATGCTGATTTCGCCGGTGACGTGGACACACGCAAATCGACTTCGGGATATATCAGTACCATGGCAAACGCACCAATTACATGGTGCTCGCAACGACAAAAATGTGTTGCGCGTTCAACGACTGAGGCTGAATATGTGTCGCAGCATCAAACGCAGCCCAGGAAATCGTTTGGCTACGGGCGCTACTACAAGAACTACAGGGACCAATAGATCAACCAACGAAGCTGCTGATTGACAATCAGAGCGCTATAAAATTGGTGAAAAATGCGGAACATCACAAAATGACGAAACATATAGATATTAAAGTTCATTTTATTCGTGAGTGTGCTGAGAATAAAATACTTGAAACTATTTATGTTCCGTCTGAAAATCAACTCGCGGACTTTCTAACGAAAGCACTACCCCGCAACAAATTTAATATTAATTGTAGTTCTTTATCACTTACTCGATTTCAACAAAATCAATAAATCAAAAGTGGGAGTGTTACGAAATTAAGTTTTTCTTTATAATTTTGTTTTCAATGTTTGTATCTCGCGGTAACTAAGTATTTTATTCTTCGCTCACTAGATGACGTTACATGTTACTTTTTAAAAAGCTGTATGAAAAAGATATTATATATATATACAACATATGTTTTGACAGTAATAAAAAGACCACGTTATATTGAACAAGTTTTGTCGTGATATATTTTTCTACATCCCAGATCTTCAAAAATATACGATTAAAGTCATTAATCATAACAATTACTTCTGTCGATGAAAATAATTATGCTCTTGTATCTATTTTAAATACAGATAATAAAGACAGAAAATTATTTAAATTTAATATTACTTTAGAATCAATAGCTAATGATTCAAATTATAAAAAAAAAATTTCTATAAATAAATGCAACAAACAAATGAAAAAAAATATTGATCGCGAAAGCTTATTAAAAAGTAATCTAAGAATAGATCATTTAAATGAAGAAGAAAAAGATTCTTTATTAAAAATTTGTGAAAAATATAACGATATATTCTTCTTAGAAGGTGATTTATTATCGTCAACCAATACAATTACTCATGCAATAAAAACAACCCATGACCATCCTATTCATACAAAAACTTATCGATACCCTGAAGTCCATAAACAGGAGGTCAATGACCAAATAAACAAAATGTTGGCACAGAAGATCATAAAACCATCTACCTCTGCCTATTCGAGCCCTTTATGGGTTGTCCCGAAAAAAATCGATGCCTCAGGCAAAATCAAGTGGCGAGTCGTTGTCGACTATCGTAAATTAAATGATGTAACTGTAGGTGACGCATATCCGATCCCAAATATCGAAGATATACTAGATCAATTAAGTCATTGTAAATACTTTACAACACTCGATTTAGCATCCGGATTCCATCAAGTCGAGATGAATCCAGATGACGCGCATAAAACCGCGTTTACTACACCTCACGGACATTACGAATTTAGTAAAATGCCCTTCGGTTTAAAAAATGCACCTGCTACATTTCAACGTCTTATGGATGTAGTTCTTACAGGATTGCAAGGTGTAGAGTGTTTCGTTTACCTTGATGATGTAGTAATTTACGCGTCTAGTATTGAGGATCACGTACACAAATTAGAAAACGTGTTTCAACGATTAAGAAAAAGTAACTTAAAACTGCAGCCTGACAAATGCGAATTTATGCGTCAGGAAGTCACTTATTTAGGACACGTAATAACAGATAAAAGTGTAAAACCAAACCCTGATAAAATTAAAATCATAAATGAGTTTCCAGTACCCACTAACACAAAAGAAATAAAATCATTTTTAGGTTTAGTCGGATACTACCGTAAATTTATTGAAAATTTTTCTGGAAAAACAAAAGAATTAACTAAATTATTAAAAAAAGATGTTAAATTTTCGTGGTTAGACGAACAACAAAAATCATTTGATGAATTACGACAGATATTAATAACTGAGCCAATCTTACAATACCCCGATTTTTCAAGAGAATTCGTTCTCACAACTGACGCGAGTAAATACGCAATTGGCGCTGTCTTGTCGCAGGGTGAAATAGGTTCAGATCTTCCAATCGCATACGCGAGTCGTACATTAAATAAAGCGGAAATTAATTACAATACAACCGAGCGAGAATTATTAGCAATAATTTGGTCGGTAAACAAATTTCGTCCATATCTCTACGGTCGTCGATTTAAAATCGTAACCGATCATCGACCACTTACATGGCTATTCAACGTAAAAGACCCAGGTAGTAAGTTAGTTCGTTGGCGGTTAAAACTCGAAAAATTTAATTACGAAGTTGTTTATAAACCGGGAAAAATTAATAGTAATGCTGATTGTTTATCTCGAATTAATAACGCGTCTAACGAAAATTCAAGTAATTATCCAATCTTTAATATAAAAAGAATATCTTATGATGATTTTATAAAAACGCAATATGATAATTTAAATTATAAAGTAGATGTTAATGAAATTAACGATTGTCTTTTAGAACAACATGGTAATATTGCATATTTTACTGCTATCGACATTAAAGACCCTCAAAATCTTTTTTCTAATGAAATTTTAGAATTATCTAACAATTCAGAAACTATATTAAATAAAAATTTAGAAATATATGATTGTTATTGTACAGAAAACGAAAACACAAAGTATTTTCATTGCTTTATAAAAAATTTGCATTTCGATAAACCTTCGTATAAAGATTTATTTTATACATTGCAAAATTTAAAATTTAAGTTAATCGAAAATAAAATTCAATTATTTTACCTGCTTAATCCTAGCGATAATTTCAATCAATTTAGTTTCAGTAAATTCTAAGAAATTTTAAAATTTGTTTTTTATAATAGTAATATTAAAATTATAATTTGTTTAAATAAATTAATGAAACCTGAAACTATAGATGAAATTAATCAGATTTTAAAAGAAAATCATGATGGTCCCCTAAATGGTCATCCAGGTTTTCATCGTATGTATAATAAATTAAAATTAAAATATAGATGGAAAAACATGCAAAACGATATAAAAATTTTTATTAAAACATGCGAATCCTGTCAAATAAATAGAACTAGTAGACGTACAAACAGAAATCCGATGGAAATTACCTCAACTAGCGAGCAACCATTTGATAAAATTTATTTAGATATAGTAGGTAAACTACCATTAACGGAAAAGGGTAATCAATTTATATTAACTATCCAAGATGATTTGACAAAATTCTCTTACGCATACCCTTGTCCCGATCAGGAATCGGAAACAATAGCTAATCTTTTAGTAGAATTCATAACACTCTTCGGTATTCCGCATAGCATTCTTACAGATCAAGGTGCAAATTTTAACTCTAAGTTAATTAAAGATGTGACTAGATTACTACATCTTAAACACATCACTACTACACCTTATCATTCTCAAACAAACGGTGCCCTCGAGCGTAGTCATTCTACATTAAAAGACTATCTAAAGCCTTTTGTAAACGACAAACAAACAAATTGGGACGATTTTATTAAATTAGCGATGTTTTCCTACAATACGAATGTTCAGACTAGTACAAAATTTATGCCATACGAATTAATATTTGGCAGACAACCTTACTTACCGTCTAGTATTATTCAAAAACCAGAGTTTAAATATACATATGATAATTATTATGATAATTTAAAGTATAAACTAAATAAATGTTTTGAAATTGCAAAACAAAATATTGATAAAAGTAAACTTTCAAGTAAAGAAAATTACGATAAGTTAGCCAAATTACACGAATATAAAATTAATGATTTAGTTTATCTCGAAAATAATGTTTCAAAACCAGGTCTTAGTAAAAAATTAAGTCCTAACTATAAAGGTCCTTATAAAATAACAGAAATACACAATAATCAAAATGTAACTCTAAAAATTAAAAACAAATTTACTAGGGTACATACTAATAGAATTAAAATGGCACATCTTGTTACAGATGGCGCATCTTCATCATCGTAGCATTAACAACAATTTCAAAAATATATTGTGGCAAAGAAAAATACACTATAGAAAAAATCAATTCCGGTAGTGGACTATTTTACGAACATATTGGGCAAATTAAACTATATTCTTCTTTTTGGGAAGTTGTCACATATAAAAACATAAGTTTTTATGAACAAAAATTAAATTTAATTAATAATATATACGAAAAATCTATAAATTTATGCGACAATCTAAAAGAATCAAAATCACTTGTTGTTTTCTTTTGTAGACAAACTCTAGATTTTATAAAGCTACAAATTCCTATAATTGAAAATAAAAGAAAATTCTTTAATATCGATAAAACCAGAATCAGGCGCGGTATTTTCAATGGTGGAGGAAAGATTCTTCATTGGCTCTTTGGTACAGCTGACTCAGATGATACCGAATATTATAATAATGTTATCAACAAAGTTAATCTAGACGAACGTAATATTCAATCTCTTATGAAAGAACAAACTCATGTTGTTAAATCAACTTTAATTAACTTTAATTCTTCTCTAAGCTCTCTAAAAAAGAACGAAGATATTCTCAATAAAAATATTATATTATTTAACGAATTTATTAATAGTACCTACTTCGGGAAATATTCGTTTAAATAATAACAAATTACTTGTTACTTCTCATTTAAATTTATTAACTTATTTAATCGATGAATTAAATAACGAATATGATGAACTAATTAATAGCGTACTTTTCGCAAAGTCTAATATAATTCATCCATCAGTTATATCTCCAATTAATTTAATTAATGAATTAAATAATAATTTAAGATTACTGAAAGAAGGTAGAGATTTTCCAATTCCTTTAAATTATGAACATACTTTTCAATTAATAGAAATTAGCAAACTAAATACTTTTTATATTGATGAAAAATTAATTTTTGTCATTCGTATACCGTTAACTTCTTCAAATTTATACAATTTATATCACATTATTCCATTACCTGTTCCATATGAAAAACTTCCTAACACATATGCCTATATTGAACCAACATTTAAATACCTTGCAATGTCTCAGAACAAAATGACTTATGTACCACTGGAAGATATTAACAGTTGCATAAAACTGAACAACAATGAACTAATTTGTGAAATCCATACTATCTACTCAACGCTAGAGAAACCAGTATGCGAAACAACATTGTTAACTACAACAACAAAAAACATTCCAGAAAATTGTAAAGTAAATGTTATTCACGGCAAAATTTCAATGTGGCAAAATTTGAAATTTAATCAATGGATTTATGTTCTAAGCGAACCAAGCAGAGTAACTATTACATGCGAAGATATGAATATTCAAGATGAAGAAATCCAAAATACTGGAATATTATTTTTAGAAGAAAATTGCAAAGCTTACACAGAATCGAATTTATTATCTCCTACGAGTAAAGTTGTTACAAGATATACAAACATAATACCGACAACCAATATAATAGAAGATGATTGCTGCGAGTATAAAAAGATTAACAAAACATTTGATTTTATTCGTTTACAGCCAGTGAAACTTACAAATTTAAAACTAGACGACTTAAAGACTGCAAATCATAAATTAAATCAATTTGACGAACGATTAAGTAAATTAATAGAAGAACCTCACATAGTGCGTTACCAAAAGTGGTATGTGTCCGCGATGACAGTGTTAACTAGTGTCGTTGGTCTGGTTATAACATATAAAATTTTATCTTGCATTGGTGCGTGGAAATTATTAAAATATTGTGTAAACCCTTGCGCGCGAAAAGACAGAGATTGCTGTATACAAATATTCAATCAGTGTTCTAGCAAATCTCCCAGAAACTAATCATACAATCCAGATATTCAACTGTCAACACTACAACGTGCCGCCTATGATAATGAAGGCTTCGAATCCTCAACTTCCAGACAAACAAAAGCTAAAAGTTGCCCACCGGAAAAAACAAGTGCCACAAAGCTCAAATACCCTGACGATTGACTTTGTAGACAATCCTCAGTTTTATACGGGGAGGTGTTATAATATACCATCCTTTACTTAATATTTTATTATCTTTTATTTACATAATATAATTAATTTTGAATATTATATAATCTTAATCATTTAATATAATAAGTATAATAATTATTTTTAACATCTATCTATTGTATTATTAACATATATATTAATTGTATTTTTAATTTTAAATAGTTATATAAAATGTATTCTTTTGTTGACATGTGTATTAGAAACTTAACATATGTATCCATTTGGTGGTTCATAATAACAAACGAGATCAGAGATCCTAAACTAATATTTAAATGTTATTTCCTCTATACTTTTAAGATAATTGTTTATGAAGGGAAGTTACCCTAAATCCGCCAAATGCAAACATATGCTGCCGAACGGTGCCTATATCTTCGCAGCCAAGTTTCTAGTTAGTCGACAGTCTCTAGTTAGAACTCAAAGCAGCAAGTCGTAATTGTAATTATAAGTAATAAATTAGACTAATCAACATTTTGTCTTACTTTTATTCATAATCGTTTCCGAACCATAACAACAGCACCAATCCGAACCTTTTACAATTAATCATATATTATTAACAAGTTCGGAAAATAATTGTACATTTAACATTTTAAATTCATTATTTCATTTTATATTTAGAAGTTTTAAATATTTTTTTAAAATTTATTTTAAATAAAACAGTATTTTTAACATAGTAAAACATCTTTCAGAACTTATTATATTAAAATAAAACGGCTTTAGATTGTATTGTTTTGTATTAATATTCAATGTGCTCAACGTACGTCTTTATCAGGAACAAAAGATACAAATGATATTTATAGTAAATAAATAGAACATGGGAACAAGTTACCAGGTAACAAAATACAAATGACTAGATCATAAAATTTATATATTTTTAATTAAAGCAACGATTTAAATAAAATTTGACTTCCTTTAATTAAAATTTATAAATTTTATAATCTATGTACTTACTTGTATTTTGTTACCTAGTAACTTGTTATCATACATACATACATACATACATACACAATCACGCCATGTACCCAAAAGGGTGTGGCACAAACTGTTTTCATCATTCCGAAATCAGTTGCCTCCAAACATTCCTATCCAAACAAGCAACTTTCGCTTCATCCACATTCATAATTCATGTCATACATGCTCTTCTATTCCTACTACTTGAAAACTTTCGCTCACGCAAAACACTCTCAATCATACCACTCCAGCTACTCATCGGACGTCCACGCAAACGAATAAAATCAAAATCATTCAAATATATCTTTTTAACCAAACGTTCATTAGACATTCGCGCAACATGGCCGAACCATCTTAACTGACTAACACCAACTTTTGCTACAACATTTTTTTCAATTTCACACTCATCATACACTAGTCTATTTCGTACCCGATCTCTCCTAATTACACCACATACCCCACGTAAAAATCTCATTTCCACAGCAGTCATTTTCCGTTTATGCTTTTGCAACCAAACCCAACATTCACTACCATACATCAACGTAGGCACCAAAACTGCATTGTATATACTCAAACGGGCTTTTTTGGAAACATTTACATTCCTAGCAAAAGTTCCCAAAGCACCCAAAACCTTACAACCAGCATTTACTCTCCTTTCAATTTCACGATCAAAACGGCCATCTCTAGACAGCAAACTACCCAAATACACAAATTCATCTACCTGCTCTAAACGTGCACCATCAATATATACATTACATTCGGTCATCAAGTCACCCTTCTCAAAAACTAAAACTTTGCATTTATCAACATTCAACACAAGATTCATATCTTTACCAACAACATTAATTCTATCAATCATTCTTCTCAGTTGTTCATCAGATTCAGCCAAAACAACCACGTCATCAGCATACGCTAAAGCAGGTACAACACAATCACCTATTTGTATACCATCATTACCACAGAAAGCTTTCTGTTTATTTACTATAAATGTTATAAATGTTTGTCGAAACGTCAACTATTAATAAACATTAAGAAAGCCGTTTCAGTTTAATCTATTTCGGTTTAAATATAACATTTATTATATTTTATTTTTATTTTATTTTGTATATTATACATATTATCAAATCAATCAATACAAATGTATCATTTCTTTAATTTATTTCTGATTTGTTAATTACTCATTATTTCGACATTTTTAAGATGAAATATTTAAAAGCTAAAATAATTTTGTTATTTAAAAAATAGCAAAAAATGTGGTTTTTTTTTTTTGAAAAAAAGTTTTTTTAAAATACGAAAAAATTAAAAAAAAATTAAATTATTCTGCGTAGGATATTATATCTCAGATATTTTTTCGGTACATTAATTATCGTTTTTGTAGAAAATAGAGCCAGTTAAAAAATAAACTATTTTTTATTTTATATAAATCAATTAATAATATTAAATTTATTATTGAATTATTAATTGAACATTGATTATGTAATTTTCCGAACAGTCAGTTACAATAAATAAGTTGTATTAAACGAATAAATTCAATATTAAGTTTAACATGTTTTGTATTTGAGCTACTTGTCTGAACATAGCAATTAGAACCGTGTGAATTAACGTTAATTCAATTTTATGATCATGCAGCGGTAATTGATTCAATATATGATTATCTAATAATAAAAAAATATTTAAAATACGGATTTTGCGTATAGTTTTATTCATTAATACATTGAAATATTTTCTTGACCTAACCTAACCTACCCATCACCCCTCCGTTAAGTGTTAAAGAAAAAAAGAAAAAAATAAATACGCTTTTTTAAAGACATTCTTAATATTCATAATATTAATTTAATTTAATTCGATTTCATTTGGTTATTCGATAAATTGTTTTTCGATGAATTGGTACTTCGGTGAATTTGTTTTCGATGAATTATTTTCGGTGAACGGTTTTCGGTGAATTGTCCGGATACCGATTTGGAATGTGTAATGCAGACAACCCTATATCAATATCAATCATTCTTTTAATTTGAAACTCTAAATTAATTTTAAGCTTATACTGTTTGTACGATTTAAAACAAATTTTCAGGATAGATTCTTTTTTATGCATAATAATTTTAAAATTTAATTTCTGTACTTTTGGTAAAAAAATATAAAATTTGTATTCGTATTTCTTAGTATTTATGTGATAATGTCAATATCTACTACAGATATAATCTAAGTAAAAAATTAGTCAAAGAAATTATTTACATTAAAATCCAAATTATATATTAATAACAGAAGGCGTAGAAGGTCATAATATTTTATTTTCGAATTTTACATGATTTATTTCTCTTGATTGTGGTGAAAAAAAATTGTCAAATTTGAGTTTTTACTGTATATTGTTGACGTAATTTGTGGTCTAGTATTTTATTAAAATTTCATTGTAATGTTTAAGTATTTAATTAAAAGTAATGCGATTAGAAATATGCATATTATTACAAATTAAATATTATTAAAATATAATAAATTAAATAAATAAATAAATTTATTAATAAAAATAAAAAAAAAATTAAATAATTGAATAAATATTTATTTCATTATACAATACAAGTCGCAACAAAAAAAGAAAGTGGCTATTTATACATACGGTATGTATACGCGATTGGCTAATTTATACATACAGTATTTTTACGTAATTGGCTATTTAGGGAAGGTTAGGTTAGTAGGTTGGTTTAGGTTTTTTTTTTAGTATGTATAAATAGCCAATTACGTATACATACCGTATGTATAAATAGCCTCATTCACAAAAAAATGTCAGTTTGTGTATCGCATTTTCTATGTAAAATCATTTATTATATCACTAAAGTCAGCAAGTCCCAAGGAACTGTCTAAATTTGGGGACAAAGTTAGAAATTGAATGGTTACAGCAAAAATCGATAAAATAAGAACAAGTTAGAAATATAAATTAAACTAAATTTATTCGAAATTGTACTCACCGTTTAGAGATCGGGTACGAAATAGATTAGTGTATGATGAGTGTGAAATTGGAAAAGTGTTGTAGCAAAAGTTGGTGTTAGTCAGTTAAGATGATTCGGACATGTTGAGCAAATATGTCTAATAAACGTTTGGTTAAAAAGATTTATTTGAATGATTTTGATGGTATACAATTGCGTGGACGTTCAATAAGTAGTTGGAGTGGTATGATTGAGAGTGTTTTGCGTGAGCGAGAGTTTCCAATTAGTAGGAATAAAAGAGCATGTATGAGAGGAATTATGAATGTGGATGAAGCAAAAGTTGCTTGTTTGGATAGGAATGTTTGAAGGCGACTGATTTCGGGATGATGAAAAGAGTTTGTGCCACATTCTTTTGGGTACATGGCGTGATTGTGTATGTATGTATGTATGTATATTCTTCGTAGTAACCAGGTACAATATCTACCTGTGATATTGATTGGATATTAAAGAAGGCATAGGTGTGAATTGGATTATGTTACATTTATATTCTGGAATTGGAATATGGTGATTGGTTTTAACTTTGTAGTAATTACGGATTTGCATTAGTTGTTCATTTTTATCTTGAATGTCGGTTACAAAACTTTTACAGGAAATTAATTTATAGCTCTTTGAATGTAATGTAACTTACATTAGGGAATTGAATGCATTAACATTTTCGAGGTTTAATCAGTAACAACGGTGGTATTTAATAATTTTCGGTAAACTATTTAAATAAATATTTTTTTAGTAATTGTAATATTACTCCGTTCTGAAGTACACATATTTCGCATTTATAAGGTCTCTCATTTGTATGAGTACGAAAATGTTTTAAGAGTATTAGATTTCCACTTGCAGTGTAGGTGTTTTTTCATATATTTATAAAACAATTTCCTTTGCATGACAACGGATATGTCTTGTTAAGTTTCCACTTATAGTAAAAGTTTTCTCACATATTTTACATTTATAAGGTTTCTCCTTTGTATGTGTACGAAAATGCTTTGTTAAATCTCCACTTTGAGTAAATTGTTTTTCACATATTTCGCATTTATAAGGTTTCTCATTCGTATGTATACGAATATGCACTGTTAACTGTCCACTTACAGTAAATGCTTTCTCACATATTTTGCACTTATAAGGTTTCTCTTTTGTATGAGAACGGATGTGTCTCCTTAAGTTTCCACTTCGAGTAAAAGTTCTGTCAAATATTTCGCATTTACGAGTTTCCTCATTTGAATGTTTACGAATATGCACTTTTAAACGTCCAATCTGAGTAAAAGTTTTCTCACATAATGAACATTTATGAGAATTTCTTTTTATTATAGATTCATCATTTACATTCGTATTTTTACTAGGTTGACAACGTTTGGTATCGGAATCATTCTGAAAATCAGAATATTCTTCTTTAGTTATTATTTCTGAACGTAAATCTGAAGATTCTGATTTCAAATCTACCTCAATGTATTCTTCACTAATAGCTTCTTCTTTCACATAAACAACTTCAAAATTTATATTATTTTGTGGTTCTAAACTTTCTTCAACTTTAATGTTTATATCAGTTTCCAAATCTAGTTTAATGTATTCTTCATCAATATTCTCTTTTTTAATTTCGCTTTCATTTTTAATTTCGTTTCTCATAACTTCACTATTTTGTGATTGTTGTTTTGCATATCGCTTTAAAATTTCTTGCGATTTAAAACATTTTTGTACAAATTTATACGTTTCATTTAATCGAACCGAACGAATTGAACAAATACAATTTGATAACTTCTCAGTAGATTCCACCTAAAAATATGAATTTAAATTATATGTTACACACAATACAAATCTCCGATTTAAGAGGAGTTTAATAAAAAAAATATATTTCTAGTAATATTACCAAGTCTCTATAATATTGAAATAATATTTGATTTATTTGAGAGATCTAAATCCCACATTAGAACTTATTTTATATAAATTTTAATGAAACAAAACCAACAAAGATATTAAAATTTAAAATACACTAAATTAGGTTAGGTTAAATGCTGTTTGTTCTCAAACCTTATGGAAGAGACTATAAATAAATGATTACTTATCAATTTATAAGTATATAATTATTTTCGTGACCTGATTAAAGCTAGAATTTTACTTACAATTTCTGATGCAATGGTTTCCAATTTGTATGATAACAATATGTCATCCGAATCCATTGTAGTTAAAGTAAATGTTATATTATCACTACCAGCACATAATCGACAAAGTTTTTCAGTTAAATGTTGTTTTAATTTTATTTGAGAATCGAAACATTGTTTTATAAATTTATAAGCATCATTCAACTGAACAGCACAAATTGTACAAATACCAGTCGGTAATTTGATACTGCAATCTACCTAAAAAAAAAGTCAAAGATTCAGAAATAATAATGTATGTTACAATCATAACAAATTATTTAATTCTTACAATGTTTGGAACAATTGCTTTCAATTTATCCACGAAACATTTGCCATCTGAATCCAGATTAAATATAGTGAACAATACATTTTTATCACTTGTACATAATTGACAATGTTGCATTAAACTATTCATGATTAAAATTAAATTTTCTACCAAAAAAGCTTCTTACAATAAGTAAAACATAAAAATATTGTATTTGACAGTGTTGGAGGTTAACTTATAAAAATCTGTCACAAATCCAGTTGGCCAGATGAATTTTGTGTAATGTTTCTAGTATAAAAAGAAGAATAAATAGCAGCATATTCAATATTAGCTTGATTTAAATAAATAGATATTATTTCCATGATTACTATAAAAAAATTAACATTTATGCTTCCAGTTGTCGATAATAACTAAAGAACGAACAATAATAGTTATTACCTATTATAAGTATAATAAGAAGGCTTTAGATTGTAGTTCTGTATAAATATTTATTAATATAATCAGCGTATTCAACATACGTTTCTTCATCCGGACAAATGATACAAATGATATATACAGTAAATAAACAAAACACGGAATCAAATTACTACATAACAAAATACAAGTAATTAGATCATAATAAAATTTAGAAATTTTTAATTATAGGAAGCCAAATTTTATTCAAATTAGTGCCTTCACAGTGATTGATAATGTTGCTGTTTCCTCATATAAATCTACTGTTAATAATTGCAAGACACATCAATATTAACAGCAGAATGATAAACGGAAGCAGTAGATATTTCTATAAAAAAAAAAGATAACATCAATTAATGTGACTATAGTAACTGATTTAAACAAAATTTCGCTTTCATTAATTATGAGTATTTTATGATCTAGTTACTTATTTGTTACCTAGTATCTTAAAAAATTAGAGAATGATCTACTGTGGCGAAATTTAATTAAAAATAATATTATAAAAAATCCCAAAACCACACTTAAATTAAAATAAAGCTAAATATGTAATTTCGGAAGCTAAGCTTCCATCTTCAGTAGCTAAATAAAATCTACAAAAAAACTTACCTGTGATCCAAAGTACATAAAAACTTAAACACTTGTCAAAGATCACTGATTATGTACTTTGGATCACAGGTAAGTTTTTTGTAGATTTTATTTAGATACTGAAAATGGAAGCTTAGCTACCGAAATACGTATTTAGCTTTATTTTAATTTAAGTGTGGTTTTGGGATTTTTTATAATATTATTTTTAACCTAGTAACTTGTTTCTATGTTCTGTTTATTTACTATAAATGTCATTTGGGTCATTTGTATCAGTTTCCCTAATAAAGACGGACGTTCAGTACGTCGAATATTAATAAATATTAATACAGAACTTAAACCGAAAGCCATTTTATTTTAATATAATGAGTATAAGATTTTGTTAATAATTAAATTATATTACAAAAATTCTACTTCTGTTGCATAATACATTTATAATATAATATACTATAACTTAACAGAATACACAAATATTATGTTAAGTTTATCTATTTAAGACAAGATCCTTTATACAAACTAATTAAGTTAAAACTATTAAACACACCCACATACATATAAAAAACGTTATATGTTGTCGTTGTGTATAGTTTTAAAAAAAGAAGAGTTTGTTACTAATTCTAAAGAAGTTCTAGCATTGAGCTGATTCAAACGATGGTAAAAAAACTGTTTTAATTAAAACAGACAAAACGATAGAAAAACAATATACGGTTTGCATATGTTTTATAAGTGTATGTGTTCTGTATATGTTCATTTAGATTGCTTTTTGTTTTGATTTTTTTCGTTTGGTTTTTGTTTGCGGTTAAAAAGAAATTGGGACGAAGGAGATAAAAATTGAAGAGTAAATCTATCGTTTTTTTTTTTCGTCTACTGCAATTACGAAATGAATTTTTAATTATGATTTATGTACTAATGGAAATTGAAAAATGCCAAAAAAAAAATGGGTAAATTTTGAAATGTTAATTAAACATAAATGTACTATGTGACCCCCCCCCCCCGGGTCTCATGCGGTGCGTAACGTTAGTTAATGCGGCTCGCAAACAAAAAATCGGTAATTTTACATAAAAACCTGGAACAACTGATTTACACCAGTTTAATATGTAAATTTACAAAAGTGATAGGATTTTTTTTAAAATAATATGAAGATAAAATACGTACAATTTATGTAAGTTTAAAATAAAAGCACTTTTGGTTTAAGTCCTGTATTAATAATTATTGTTTTAACGTGGATTATTAATAAATA
Source organism: Clivina fossor (assembly GCA_963966155.1). Lineage (NCBI taxonomy): Eukaryota > Metazoa > Arthropoda > Insecta > Coleoptera > Carabidae > Clivina > Clivina fossor. Next base: position 1,209,202 of record OZ014562.1, on the reverse strand, counting down.
TTAATACAGAATTTAAACCTAAAACCGTTTTATTTTATATAATGAATTCTGAAAGATTTTTACTATATTTTGTAACATATCTATATGACATTGTAAATTAATTATTTTACTTAAAATTACAAAATTATATTATTTTGATAGAAAATTTATCGATTTGCTGAAATAATATGTAATTTTTTTACTTTGGTTTTTATATGTAGAATGGCAATTTTTTTTGTACAGTGTTTGAACAAGTAATGTATTTTTGTCAGAAAATATCTTTCAAAATTTGACTTTTTGCAACTTGCGGTGCGCTAGATGCTGGATACTTATATGGTCCTCAACTAAAAATGTTTCCCCACTCCTATAATAAGGGTATATTGTAGGCTCTTAACTAAGCCACACACCAGAGAAAATAGAAACATGAAATATGAAATACGAAACTAAAAATATGGAACACGAAATATGAAACTTTTTGTACAGTGATACACAAATTGAAGAAACAAAAATGAAATTAGTTTCAATTCGCAATAAACACAAACACCTATAATAGTTTGGATAACAGTGATTAAAAAAAAAATGTTAAACTGAAATGTTTCTATATTTAGTGCAATTTGGACTTAAATATGCAGTTTATCAAAAATTTGAATAGAAATAAAATTATAGACAATAAAATTTCCTACAACTTTTATTTGTATCACTTTTTAATAGAACTTCCAGTTTAGAAACTACGCGTTTTTAAATATCAAGAAATTTATTAATTTTCATGCACAGAAATAAAAATGTTAAACTAAAATGTTTCTATAATTTAGTGCAATTTGGACTTAAATCAAAAAATTGTATAGAAACAAAATTATAGACAATAAAATTTCTCACAAGTTTTATTTGAATCATTTTTTAATAGCATTTTTGGTTTAAAAGCTACGACCACGCATGAAATGCATTTCGCTGATGTGCGGATTCCATTTAAAAAAAATTTTGTTATTTTGTGAAACATGTTTCATGTTTCCTGTTTCACGTTTTATATTTCATGTTTCTTTGGTGTGTGGCCCGCTTTAGGTTTAGTAAATGCAACCCGCAGGCAAATTTATACTTATATAATTATATGAACAAGTACTGTATTTTTGTATGAAAATTATATTGAAAATTTGGCGTCTTGTAGCTTGCGGTCCGCTAAATGCTTCACAAATACCTATTTTGCCCTCGACTAAAAAAGTTCTGTTCTGTTTATTTACTGTAAATATCATTTGTATCAATTTTCCTTATAAAAACGTACGATGAGTTCGTCGAAAGGTCGATTATTAATAAATATTAATACAGAACTATAAAGTCGTTTCATTTTAAATTAACAATACTTTGCGCAACTGGCTTTAGTTACAAACTTTAGAATAATGAATGAATAAAATTTTGATGTTGAGTAATGATTCGAAAACTCAGTGCATATAAAGAAAAACGATAAAAATCGAAATTTATCAAAACGAGCGAAAGAGATAAATTGAAATAGTGAGAAATTGTTATAGCCGTAAAAAATGGGCAATTTTTATCTGCTTATAAAAAGAAGAACGAGGTGTTAATGGAGTTGTAAAAATTTACATTTCACTTACTTTATAATCAAATTTATGAAGTGTATGCTTATGGATTGCTTGCATTATGAAATATCGACAGTTAGAAGGAAAATTGAATTTTCCAAAGATTGACGTGCGATGATTTCCAACATGATATTGTTCGCTTTTATTGAGGATTTTCCATCGAAGCCAGCTTTGTGCCATACCATACACCATCACAAAAAAGCCGATGTTAATCGAAAACGTACGAGACGTAGTTGCGTGCTTTTTTCTCACTGGAACACTTTCAAAGTTCTCTGTTTCTTTGTACACCTTTCGTTTCGTTTCGGACCCAAGTCCTAGTTCGCTTTGAACTGACATGTGTTTGTATGTATGTGCATGCCAGCCCCCCCAGTTGAGCTGAAGTACCTTGTGTGATCAGTGGCGGCTCGTTATTTTTATTTGAAAGGAACAGAAAAAGCGAGGGCTCTTGCTATTTGAGTATTTTTGCGAAATCATTAGTTTATACAGAGTGAGAGAGCGCGTTGTACTTATTTTCTAGTTCAAAGCCTGCCCCGGTTTAAAGCTCACATCAACTATAAAATTAAAAGAAAAAACTTTGATGTGACCAGCACGTAAATCTATTTCATATTTTATAAAAAAGTAAACAAGACACGACATTTGCTCTTATTTCGGATTTTTCTTCAACATGTGCTCAAATCAAAATACAGAAGAAACATTCTTAGCTTGATAGCATATCTGAGCGAGTACATGTCTCAGCGCGAACGCGAACAAGGCAAGCCGAATACACATGAGCATGCAGATGTAGCCGACTGAAGACGATTCTCTTGTAGAATTGAAATAGCAGTCGCCACGATAGCGCAATTCGCAAGTATCTTCATACCTAAGCGTTTTTTCGCCATCGAAATTGGCGGGATTATTCAACGTAGTCAATTTTTCAAGTGCTTTTTTTAATGTATTCATTATCCGATGAAAAAGAAGCACTTATGTTTTTGATGTTGGAAGAAGAGAAAAATAACTAGTTAGTTCTTTGCCAGATTAAAACTATATTTTAACCAAATTATTTATTTATTTATTTATTTTAATGTAATCACTCGACAGGACAATTGTCCCAATTATGGAGTGATGAAAGAACAAAAAAGAAAAAAAAAGTATACATAAAACAAGTACAAAGTGAATACAAGAATGCCGTATAACATAAGTAATACATTACATTAATTACATAGCATTTGAAAATAAGCAAATAGTCTGTGTCTAAATACATACACAGAGTTATAAAATATATCAATATCTATTGACAAATTATTAAAAATAACACACAATCTAATAACTGGAGATTTACATTGAAAAACTGTTTTACAAGTTGAGACAAAAAATGTAATATTTCTATGTCTTGAATTTAATCTAGGAATATAGAAAGTAATTAACTGTAGAAGGTTTGAGTCAGATACGACATTATTTAAAATTTTATACAAAAATAAACACGACTGCAATTTCCTTCTATCAGATAATTTAATAAGATTAAACTCCAGAAGTAAATTTTTATAAGTATAAGTACATTCAGGATAATATTTATGTGTTTTGAAAAAACAATATTTCAAAAATTTCTTTTGTACAGATTCTATCATAGAATCGTATTTATCATATATAGGATTCCAAACTTGGAGACAATATTCAAGATTCGATCTTACATAAGAATTGTACAATGTAGTAAAAGTTACCGTGTTAAAGTTTTTAGAGTTTCGAATTATAAAGCCCAAGTTTTTATATGAATTTTTAACGATAGTTGTAATGTGATCATTGAAACTGAGTTTACTATCAAAAAGAACACCTAGATCTTTATAATGAGGAACTCTAATTAAAATTGTATTATCTAGCTTATAATTAAACAAGATTGCATTTTTCCCTCTCGAGTAAGACATTACTTTACATTTAGAAATGTTAAATTATAGATTACAATTTAAAGACCATTGAAAAAGTTTGTCAATATCAGATTGCATATCGTCACAATCAGAAAGTGAATTAGTAGTTTTATAAATTTTTAAGTCGTCAGCATATAGAAGTATGTGGCAATGTTTAATATCTTTTACTATATCATTTATAAAAATATTAAAAAGCAAAGGACCTAAATTGGATCCTTGAGGCACTTCCGATGTTGAAATATAAGAATCAGACTTGTAATTGTTATACTTACGGTAACACAAATATGAAGCAATCAGGGAAACTATATGTGGTGGCAAATTAAAGTTTGTAGCAAGTTTATTCAAGAGAAGAGAATGGTCAAGTTTATCAAACGCCTTAGAGAAATCAGTGTAAACAACATCAACCTGTAATTTATTGCATAAGGCATCGTTTACAAAATTTGTGAAATTTAGCAGATTGGTAGTCGTAGATCGACCTTGCATGAAACCGTGTTGAGAAGAAGAAATATAATGAGAAACAGAATAATAAATATATTTATAAAAAATTTTTTCAAAATTTTTAGAAATATTGGACAAGATAGTTATTGGCCTATAGTTAGAAATATCAGACGGATCACCAGCTTTAAAAATTATCGTGACAAAAGAAGTTTTTAATCTGGTAGGAAATGTAGATGTCTTAATACAAAGTGTAAAAAGTATATGTAGCGGTTCAATAAGTAAATCACGACAACCCTTTAGAATGAAAGCTGGAATATTGTCAGGACCAGGATTACGGGAAGGTTTTAATTCCTTAATAGCAATATAAATATCATGTTCCGAAATATTTATTGTAGAAGAAGTATTGTTGAAGGGGGGCTTAGGAGAAGTAGGTGCATGTTGCAGGTTATCTCTAGTATAAACGCTAGAAAAGTAAGAGGCAAATCCTTGAACAATGTCCTGAGTGCTACTGAGTTCAGAATCATTTAAATGCATTACTCCCGGTATCCTGGACTGATTTTTTTTACTATTTATGTATGACTTTCGGATTAGAACAAATTTCTTTTTCAGTGTTTGTGATATAGTTATAATATGCTAGTTTTATATTCTTTTTTACTTTAGTCCTAAGTCGCTGAAATTCTTGATTGTAGAAAATATTATTTGTTGTTTTAAATAATTTACGCATTTTTGATTTTAATTTAATATCAGAAATAATACTCTTATTATACCAGGCAGGATATTCAGATTTACGTCTTACTTTAAGCGGAACACTAACCGAAAAAATATTATAAATAGTAGTATTCAAATGCATGATCCACATTATCAAAATTGTGCAATGGATCCCAGTTAACTGTTGATAGTAAATGATATACTTGATTATAATCAGCGTTCGAAAAATCGAGTTGAGAAGCGGGATTGATAGTAGAATTAGTAAAAGTAATGGGGAAAGGTAGGGATGGTGTAATTACTAAGGCAGGATGATGACAATCTTCCGGTAAAAGAAGAAAATCGAAGGCAGTAACATTACAAGTAATATTGGATACAACAACATCAAGAAGGCGTCCCGACAAATTATGAACTTTATTAAATTGTGTAGCATTAGAGAAAAGACAGAAATTATCAAAATTATTAATTATGTTATTTGTATAATTACTATTATAAAACTGGTTTAATTTTGAAATATTTAAATCGCCAATTATTAAAAAGTTAGACAAAGATGTCGATATAGTTGCCTCAATCGCTTCATAAATGTATGAATGTTGCTCAGCGGTAATAGGTGGTGGACAATATACAGTAAATACGTATAGCGAAAAAGTGTGTGATAGTTGTAATTTGACACAAATAATATCAGAAGCACAGTTATTATTAATATTTACATTAATCGAGTATGCTAAAATATTGTTTTTAACTGCACAGAGTACACCACCGCCTCTAGATTTTTCAGTTAATGCCCAATTACGATCCTTCCTAAATATATTATATGAATTGTTAAAGAGTTCTGCATTATATATCGAATCAGTAATCCAAGTTTCAGTTAAGGCGACGATATCAAAATCTGATTGCGTTACATTACTATAAAAATCAATTAACTTTGAATTCATGCCTATAACATTTTGATAATAAACCAACATTTTTAAAAAGTGTAATTACTCAAGAGAGAAAAAAAAAAGAAATATACAAAGATATATACTAAACAACAAACTATTAAATATTAACAAAAGGAAATATGCTATATATGTACAGAAAAATAAATAACAAATGTAAATACTACAAACAGAAACAAAACGAATTATGAGTTGTTTACTAAAATTAAGAATATACTAGCCAGAATGAATGATCAGTGTTCTAACTTGCAAGTTTGGAAACGTCATCAACCGAATTTAAAACAGAAACGGTGTTATTGAACTTCACTAATATCTTGCCGTCACGAGTCCACACATGGTTTTTATCAAATTTAAATTTGGCAAATTTAAAAACTTGATACCGTGCGCCGGTTAAATCTTCTACAATTGAAATGCCAGTATTTTTAAATTTAGAACAGTTTTAAAAAACAGCGGATTTATCTTTGAAATTTACAAATTTGACAATGATGGGACGCGGTTTGTTAGAAGATGGTTTGCCAATACGATGACTTCTGTCAATGGCTTGCACGTTTATATTTAGTTTAAGTTTATCTTTGATAAGCTTACTCACAGTCACATCAGTGTCTTCATCGGGATTTTCAGGAACGCCAAATACACGAATATTATTACGTCGTACAAATTGTTCCTGTCTATCGAGTTTTTGATTGACATTGTAAAGTTCACCTTTTAAACTGGTGTTTTCTTCTTCGAGTTGTTGAATTCGGTTCTCATTGGCCGATATTAAATCTTCAAAATGCACACGAAGTTTAGCAAATAGTTTTTTTGCTAGGTTGGATAAAAATTCCTTACTAGTAACAAGATCTTGAACACTATTCATGATTGTGGTCACAGAATTTTGACGTGTTTTAGTTCCCATATTTGATTCGGATAAAATTTAAAAAAAAAAATCAAGCACGTCTATTCACTTCGACTGTTCATTTTATGAACTCTTTTTCAGAAAAAAAAAGAAGTGGGTCCATCAGATAATTTAGAAATGGTAATAAACGATTTTATATTTTTTTTAGTATGACTACTGTATATTTTGATGAGATACTGAATCTTATTAAAGATGATATTCGGAAATTTGACACAAATTATCGAGTAGTTATTTCACCTGAAGAACGGTTTGCAATTGCATTACGGTCAATAAATAAAACTTTATTATCTTAATTTACAAAAATATATAATTTGTCTTTTTTTCGAACGTTTTTATATTCTTCATGCGATAAATCAAATAAAATAAATAATTTTCTAAGAATTTCAAGTAATTTTTCAGTTTTTGACATTTTTGTACGCCGGTTTTATTAAAAACAGTATCACCAATTAAGCGAAATACGCACCGACAGCGAAATTTATTCGCTACGAATTAATTCGCTGCAAAATCACTAGTGCGGCGAATTCGCTTCGCGCCTGTGTAAATCATTCCATTAGTAGTAGTAGTAGTTCACAAACTACTGCGAATATTTCACTACGAACTATCCGCAGCGGCAACGAATTTTTCGCGTTGATGTGTGGGACCCTTAAGAAAATACAATAACCCCCGCTACCCTATATAAGTTTTCAACTTGAAAATGATTCCATTGTTCATTAAAATGCAGCAAAATACGTAAATAATGTATTCTAGTCCAATATGATGCATAAAATATTGATAAGCATGCATATTAAACATATGTTCTCATCCACATGACGGAAATGCAATAAATTAAATATGAATGTATTGGAAATATGTAATCTAGGATTATACAGTTTTCTTTGTTATAGCAATTCATATCATAAATGATGTCAGGTGTTTCTATATTCTTAAATATTTTACAAGACATTATAACAACCTTTCTATCTAGAGCATAATATGCTCTATCTACATACTAAAAAATTTGTACCTATATAGAATTTATTCCAGAGCTTCGAATCATTACATTTTTCGTTCCGGTTCAATTTAATATATATATATATATATATATATATATATATATATATAAATATATATATATAATAGTTAAAAATAGTTAAAAAATAACGTTTTTTTTTTCAGTTTTCGGTTTAGATCCGAATGATTAATTTTTAAATTTCTTAAATGTTTTCATTTGTATTAAAAACTTATTTTCTACCATAATCTATCATACGCATGTTTAATTATAAATTACTATTCAGAAACAATTTCATTATTAGATTATGCAGCATAAAGCTCTAAAACGGAGATTGAAAATGTATTGCATATGCGGGGTAGTATTGAATTGATTACATGCTCACTGCATTCTGCATCATACGTCAAATAAAACAATACATGTTTTCCAAATCACCCCACCTCACCCCCCTATCGTACATTGCAATTCAAAATCAGAGCTTATCAGAAATTAATACACACACACTATCATTATTAAGCATATCGCATCGTTTTAACAAAATTATTATTGTAATAGTTAAATTACATTAGATTCTTGTCTAGATCCTCGTTCAAGTTTCATACTAAATAATTAGCTAAAAATATAAATTAGAAATTTCTATTAAAATAAAACAGCTAGGTTGTAGTTCTGTATTAATATTTATTAATAATCGACGTAGATATAAGATACAAATAACATTTACAGTAAATAAATAGAATATAGATACAAATTACTAGCTAATAAAATACAAGTAACTAAATCATAAAATTTTAACAGCAGATTGATATGAAAATCAATAAAAATTTATAAAGAAAAAGATAAAAATCAATCACTCTGATTTAAATAATATTTGGCTTCCTTTAATTAAAAATTTATAAATTTTATGATCTAGTTACTTATTTTGTTACCTAGTAACTTATTTCCATGTTTTGTTTATTTACTGTAAATGTCATGTTATGAATCTTGTGTTAAATGTTGATAAGTTTTAGTTTTTGAGAAGAGTGTCTTGACAACTGAATGTAATGTATTTTAGGGTTCATGCGTAAATAAAACTCACAGTAATACACTTTATTGTACACAATAATCTTTTGAGTACGTAGCTACTTTGTTGCTACAGTATATATTGATGGTGTACGTTTAGAGCAGGTAGATGAATTTGTGTATTTGGGTAGTTTGTTGTCTAGAGATGGCCGTTTTGATCGTGAAATTAAAAGGAAAATAAATGCTGGTTGTAAGGTTTTGGGTGCTTTAGGAACCTTTGCTAGAAATATAAATGTTTCCAAAAAAGCCCGTTTGAGTATATACAATGCAGTTTTGGTGCCTACGTTGATGTATGGTAGTGAATGTTAGGTTTGGTTACAAAAGCATAAATGGAAAATGACTGCTGTGGAAATGAGATTTTTACGTGGGGTATGTGGTGTAAATAGGAGAAATCGGGTACGAAATAGATTAGTGTATGATGAGTGTAAAATTGAAAAAAATCTTGTAGCTAAAGTTGGTGTTAGTCAGTTAAGATGGTTCGGACATGTTGAGCGAATGTCTAATGAACGGTTGGTTAAAAAGATTTATTTGAATGATTTTGATGGTATACGTTTGCGTGGACGTCCGATGAGTAGTTGAAGTGGTATTATTGAGAATGTTTTGCGTGAGCAAAAGTTTCCAAGTAGTAGGAATAAAAAAGCATACTATGAGAGGAATTATGAATGTGGATGAAGCGAAAGTTGCTTGTTTGGATAGGAATGTTTGGAGACGATTGATTTCGGGATGATGAAAAGAGTTTGTGCCACACCCTTTTGGGTACATGGCGTGATAGTGTATGTATGTCATTTGTATCTTCTTTCCTAATGAAGACGTACGTTGAGTTCATCGAAACGTCAATTATTAATAAATATTAGTATAGAACTACAACCTAAAACCGTTTTATTTTAATATAATAAATTCTGAAAGATTTTTTACTATATTAGAAATTACTATTCATATTTCATGCGAGTTTCTAGAAAAATACAATCATCTGTAGTTATTTCAGGTTGTAGTTGTCACATCTGCCATCATTATAAATAAATATATACAAACAGTTAAATATACGAACAATAAACAAAAACAAAATAATAAAAATGTTTTAATAACGTAAATAACAGAACTATTTCGGTATAGCCATGCTGGTCCTGCCACCATCTCGGTAGTGTTAAGTGTCAATAGAAAAAAACTAAGTAAGTAAATGGTATCCTACCTCTTCGTAGATAAAGTTATCAATCTCTTCGAGCGGCCGTCCATAAAGTTTCGAAGGAAACGGTTCATATTTCCGGGGCAGTACAGAGCCATCTTCAACGCTCAATTTCCGTTTCGGCTGGAAGCCATATTCGCGCACCAGTTGCACCGTCTTGTCACTGTAACGCTCCAGCGACTCTTTCGTAAAGGGCTTAACGTGCGCCTTTGCCAACAGCTTACCACCGTTATTACCATTATTACCGTTTGTCGCTGCACTAATGCTCGGTCACGGTACCGTTTCATCGACGATTGCCGTCTCATTGTCATCATCGTCGGGAAACTCGATCGACTCCTGGTGGTCGAACGAGCCGTGATGGTCCACCGGCTCATCCTCGTCCACGGCAGGAGGGCACACCGGTTCGTCGGTCATAGCACTGCCACTATACTAACACACTCTGCACTAGCACACTATCAACTAGTTTAATTTCATTCCCTAAGTTATGTTTTACAGTAATTTATACCGGAAATATTACCCTAATGTTACCACAAAAACTATGTCATATATTTGAAATAATTGTAATCATAATCTTATAATAATAATAATGTTATTATAACCAATCGTTATAAATATCATACATTAAGATTAAGGAGAAATGATTTACCTTCTGGTAGAAATGTGCCGAAAGAAAAACCATTTGTACAATCTAGTGTACAAATTAATTAAAATCCATTAAAAATCTTGGTAAAACCAATCAAAGATTTTCTTAAAATTATATAATGTCCCTACAAATTTTGAATAAAATTTGTAAAATTAACGCAAATCGCTACAATCACACTTCAAATCTGTACAATCTAATGTACAAAATTTGGGAAAGTAGTTTCCCCCTCGAAATGTATAAAACATGCTTTTGTTTTCCCATTGAAATTTAAGACAAATATTATGATACATTATTCAAGAAAGATTAATTTGTTGTCATTTTTTACCGACTGTTACCTATTGTAAGAGAGGTATTGTAATCATACCAATTTTGAGTTTTCGAAATTTTACAAAATAATAAGTACTAATTAAGCTTTTTCTAACATTAATTAACTGTTTTAGCATGATGTCATGATGTGTGGACAAGTGTAGAGCAAATTCAGTGTACTAACTTTTTTTTTAATCTGATTATCAATTTTTGGAAAGAATTCGTCCACCAGAAATGGTAGTTTACTGTGATGTCACTTATTTCGCAACAGAGAAATATTTCGAAAAAAAATCGTTTAACACAAATTGCCATACAAGTTATAACTAACACTTTTATTTAGGTAAAATATTTGATGGCCATAGCAGATTTTTCTTTTAATATTGTATTAAAATTTTTGGTACAAGTCTGTAATTTTATAGTATTTTATTAACTTTTTGAAAGATTCCCAAAAAAAAATTTCTAAAATTCAATAGTACGTTAATATTTTATCTAATGACACCAAAATTAATATAATTTGTTTTTATCCAATTTTCTAGGAAAAACAAAACACTGTTTTACATAATAAAAGATGCTACCAGTAAGTGAGTGTCAACTGAAATATAGCCAAAACCAAAATAGTCACTTTAAGAAATAGTTAGCTTGAATAGCGCGATTCTTGTAGTGGTAACATTGTGGGGCAAGAAACACAGGTAATATTACCGGTAAATTACTCGTTCGCACGTAACTTACCGCGGTAATTTATCATGCCAACATAACTAGTATCAACTTGATCGGGTTGTTCGACGGTTAATAGTTGAAGATAGTAATTGGAGATAGTCGTGGTGGCCGGTGCCGGCGGCGGCTGGTGTTGGGGCATAGTCCTGCAGCCCCCGCACCACCCCCGGCCCACTGCCGCAGTGGAAAACACACACACACTTGCACTAGCACTACTACCAACTATTTAACAAACAACAGCTTAAGTATGTGTGTGTGTGTGTGTAAAAATGAGAGTATATATCTGGTGACAATATATATGTGTGTGTGTGTGTGTATGTGCGTGTGCACCACGTCACGCTAACCCCCAGCTACAGAAGGATTGCAAACTGCGCGCTAGGTGCTTGTTCGAGCGCTTGCCGTCGACTGGCGGCCCGGAGCGAGATCGCGTTTACCGGAGACGATGCTAGCGACGCCACACGCCGAAATACGGACGGAACGTGCATATACAGGGTGTAACAGAATAACTATTCCTAATTTTAACTGGAGTATCCTGGGCTCAGAATATGAAGATTTAATGCAAATCACTGAGATAAAATGTGGCCCCTTACTGAGCTACAGAGTGTTTTATATAAAAATTTAAAAACGATTTTTGCCCAGTACTTTAAAACTATTTGACGTATCCTTATCATACTTAGCAGGAAATGTAGGTACCGTACACCATACGAAATTATGTTAAATAAAAGTTTCTGGCTACTGCCAGTGGCGTACAACAGGGGCAAATGAGAGGTTGATCCTTCCTAAATTCTACGCCACTGGCGGAATTGTCATTTTAGCACAATTTTTCGATTCTCCAATACTTGCTGTGTAAAAAACATACTCTTCCTTTGTAACGATAAAGTCACTGTTTTTCGAGATATTTAAAGTTAAACATAAGCTGCACCCTTGGGATTTTTTCAAAATTTGCTCAAAAAAATCTCAAAAAATTTAGTAAAATATAGAAAAAAATTAGCTACATAATATCTAAGTAACTTTTTCTCTAACTCATTCTGGTTTGGATGGAAAAATTATTGAAAATTAATATTTTTTGCATTTTATTTTTTTTATTTTCAATAATTTTTACAGCCAAATCAGAATGAGTTAGAGAAAAAAGTTACTTATTTATTATGTAGCTAATTTTTTTCTCTATTTTACTGAATTATTTCAGATTTTTTTGAGCAAATTTTGAAAAAATTCCAAGGGTGCAGCTTATGTTTAACTTTAAATATCTCGAAAAACATTGACTTAATCGTTACAAAGAAAGAGTATGTTTTTTACACAGCAAGTATTGGAAAATCGAAAAATTGTGCTAAAATGACAATTCCGACAGTGGCGTAGAATTTAGGAAGGATCAACCTCTTACTTGCCCCTGTTGTACGCCACTGGCAGTAGCCAGAAACTTTTATTTAACATAATTTAGTATGGTGTACGGTACCTACATTTCCTGCCAAGTATAATGAGGATACGTCAAATAGTTTTAAAGTACTGGGCAAAAATCGTTTTTAAATTTTTATATAAAACACCCTGTAGCTCAGTAAGGAGCCATATTTTATCTAAGTGATTTGCATTAAATCTTCATATTCTGAGCCCAAGATACTCCAGTTAAAATTAGGAATAGTTATTCTGTTACACCCTGTATACATTGAAATGGAACCGAATAGAACAAACCAGAGACAAGAACAACAACTAGATTCCGCGCGCAATCGATCGAAATTGAACTGAAGATTAAACACTGCAACTTTTGAGTTGGTGGAGTTATATTTATTATATTATATTTTATATTTCTTGGAAATCAAAATAATAATAAACAATGAAAATATTGACAATTAAATATTTGATTAATTTTTATTATATGCTAATTCTGTAAATATATAAAAATTATTATTTAATTATTAATTGTACATAAATTAGCTAATTTTTCCAATAATTAGTTACCATAAATATGAAGTATTAAACACGAATAAATCGAATGTAAAATTATTCATTTTTGGATTTCCACCACCTGTCTGAATATAGCCTTTTGTTTGCCTTGAAATGCCCTTAATAAAAATTTTGTTTTGTTTACTTTTTATTAAGGAGAGCATTCTCTTTCTGAAAGCCGAAAATAGAGTAAAGTGTTTTTAGCAGTTTTTTCTAAAATTAAAATGAAGATTTTACCTCCCGGTTTTTTGCATCTTATTTGCTGTTATTTGAAGAATATTTCCAATTTTTTTCACTGGTAGATTAATGACACGTAGCTCGAGTTACGTGAACGTGCGTGCAGTGCACTTTCAACCACTTTGAGGTCATAAAGTTGAAAATTAACAAAATGAAAAAAAAAGGTCAATTTTTGACCAAATTTTTCACACTTTCACGTGTTTTAAAAAATATTTATTCTTCATAAAAATAGCTAAAAGTGGTACAAGTTCCAACTAATTGTGTCCTCTTTAATTAAAAAAAGCGCATCAAGATTGATTTAATAGTTTTTGTGTTCTGCGACCGCCCAATTTAAAAAAAATCATTTTGAGGAAAACGCGTTTAAATTTTAACATAAGTATAGACGTGGGGCAAAACGCGCTACGCTCAAGCATGAGATAACTATGGAAGGACTTCGAATTCGACCAAATCATTTCACAAGGATAATCTACAGACTATAAGCCTAACTATTTTTTCAAAAAAAAAATAAAGAAATGCCCCCTTAATAAGAAAAACCGTGATTTCTTTGCCCGTGGAATCGACCGTTTTTCCAAGCAAATAGAAAGCAGTTATTGAAGTAAATAGTGACTACGCTCTGGAATAATCATTTAAAAATGTTATTGTTAGAATTTTTATGTTTCTTTTCTCATAATAAATATTGTTTAAAAAACGACTGATAATTATGTACCAACCCTGTATAAATACGGTAATTATGTACCAACCCTATATATATATATATATATATATATATATATATATATATATATATAGTAAAATCTGAGTTGCTACCGTAATAATATGTTGTATAAATTTTATTAACGGGAATTACGGTATGTCAGGAAATTAAAAATTAGCGAACATTACAGTTATTTCTTTTTATTATTAGGCCAATATTTCGCCACTAGATTGTTGGCTTCATCAGGGTGAATACTACAAATAAACATATCAATACAATATAATTACAGTCAATATTATATAGGAAGTATTACAAAGAAAAAATTAAATTGTATATTAAGCACTTACATGTAAGAATTAAAAGTATGTTGTTGTTGGAAAATAAAGTTGTAGTCAAAAATAATAAATTTGTAAATTTGTATTCATTGAATACCATAATCAATAAATTACTGTTAAAGATTGTTCGTAGAATTATAATATTTATAATAGAATTAGGCGAAACTCCGTACATCAATGTTGCGTCAATTGTATAAAACCACATAAATAAAAATATTGTGTTGTATATTTAGAACTAGCTCTTTTGTTCACGTCTTATTATATGTAAAAATTAAATTCAGTAGTTATTTGTTTATAAAAATTATTGTTATTAAGTAAAATCACGACGAAAAAAACACAGTAAATCTCAATTAAAGTTCAGAACAATGAAAGATATTCAATTACAAAATGGCGGTAATTATCAAATTTTATATTGACTAACATCAACACGTCGAAGTTTCTAGAACATTCTATTTTTTTAAATTAAGTTGAAATAATAATTATATTATTTAATAAAAATAATAATTTTTGTTTTATGGAAATGTTTAATCAAATTATTATTAATATTTAAAATTAATAATTCTGTGTTAAAAATGAATTATCTTGGTAATTAAAATTTAATTCAAGAAGTTAAAAAATTATTTTTTTTATTATATTTGTGTTGTTTTTTCCTAATCCCATAGGTATGTATCACTTACAAATGTAGATCAGCTGTCAAACAAAATAATTGCATTATTCAAAAAAGACAAAGAGCTTAAAATTTCACTAAAAAACAAAAAAACAATTTCCAACCTGCATTCAAGAGTTAAAGAGCGGATCCCAATTGCAAATATAACTGACACGGTGTATGCTATCAGATGTTCTTGCGACAAATTTTACATTGGAACTTCATCTCAAAATCTAAAACATCGTATTAATCAACACAAGAGTGATGAAGGCAAACCTAATAAACAGCGTACCTTAGCCACACATATACGTAAATCTAAACATCGAGCTGATTATGACAATCCAGTAATATTAGAAATTGAAAACAATTACCACAAACGCTTGTTTTTAGAATCATATCATATATACAGAAACAAAAGTAAGGTTATCAACAACAAGAGCGACATCAGAAATTCATTGATGTTATATGCCAACTTAACAACGTTGGATCATAATGAAAAATTGCAAAATTAAAATATTTATTTTTGTTTCGGTATTTAAAAAAAACAATTTTCACTTGCTTTCTATGGGATTAGGAAAAAACAACACAAATATAATAAAAAAAAATAATTTTTTAACTTCTTGAATTAAATTTTAATTACCAAGATAATTCATTTTTAACACAGAATTATTAATTTTAAATATTAATAATAATTTGATTAAACATTTCCATAAAACAAAAATTATTATTTTTATTAAATAATATAATTATTATTATTTCAACTTAATTTAAAAAAATAGAATGTTCTAGAAACTTCGACGTGTTGATGTTAGTCAATATAAAATTTGATAATTACCGCCATTTTGTAATTGAATATCTTTCATTGTTCTGAACTTTAATTGTGATTTACTGTGTTTTTTTCGTCGTGATTTTACTTAATAACAATAATTTTTATAAACAAATAACTACTGAATTTAATTTTTACATATAATAAGACGTGAACAAAAGAGCTAGTTCTAAATATACAACACAATATTTTTATTTATGTGGTTTTATACAATTGACGCAACATTGATGTACGGAGTTTCGCCTAATTCTATTATAAATATTATAATTCTACGAACAATCTTTAACAGTAATTTATTGATTATGGTATTCAATGAATACAAATTTACAAATTTAATATTTTTGACTACAACTTTATTTTCCAACAACAACATACTTTTAATTCTTACATGTAAGTGCTTAATATACAATTTAATTTTTTCTTTGTAATACTTCCTATATAATATTGACTGTAATTATATTGTATTGATATGTTTATTTGTAGTATTCACCCTGATGAAGCCAACAATCTAGTGGCGAAATATTGGCCTAATAATAAAAAGAAATAACTGTAATGTTCGCTAATTTTTAATTTCCTGACATACCGTAATTCCCGTTAATAAAATTTATACAATATATATATATATATATATATATATATATATATATATACGATAATTTATTTTTGATTTTTTTTATTATTATTAGTTTTAAATAAAATACGAGATGAACCAATCAATTTTCGAGAACAAAGTAATAACATTGTAAATTCTAAATCGTTATGATCTATCACTATGTACAGCCCAGGCCTTCTCCTATTAATAAGAAACCAAACTTCAAAATATAATTAAAAATCAACGAGTTTTATATTTTCATATTCTCAACTGTAAAAAAGTTGCCATTTTACATAAAAACCATGGTAAAAAAATTATATTATCTCATGCAAAACTTATGGTTTACATAAATTTTCTATAAAAGTAATGTAATTCTGTAATTTTAAGTAAAATAATTAATTTACCATATTATATATATTTGTTTTACTGAAAAAGTAAGTAAACTTACATAAAATATACATATTGTGTAAAAATTTTCCTGACATCTGTAAATTTACATATTAAACTGGTTTAAATCAGTTGCCCGGGTTTTTATGTAAAATTAACAAAAAAAATTACAGTGTAGGTACATATATCATCATCAAGAAAAAAAAAAATATTAACACGTCGATTTTTAAATAAATATATACAGAACTTAATCCTAAAGCTTTTTTACTTTCAATTTCAAAACTTTTTCCACTTTTTTTAAGTTTTGAAAAAATCGATTTAAGAAATAGTTAAGTTTAGTTCCTTCTACTATTCATATTCACTTAATGAGCGAAGCAATTTAGATATATATATATATATATATACAATAAAACTAAAAAGAATAATATCAATAGCAATAAACCATGGCTTCCTATATTGCATAATTTATAATTCCTTTTCTTACTTATAGTTACTTATTTTTACCATTTTGACTGCAAAAAAAAGTGGTATAGTATTTGGTACGATGTCTGTAATGTTTCTCAAAATTAAAACAAAATATATAGAAATCCTTCTAGATGATGAATCCAAACTTAATTTATGAGAGTGTACGTGTGTGCGTCGTCAACTCGCTCGCTCAATCGTCAGTCAAAATTTTCTGATCCTATGGACGCGGTTCAACCGATTTTAATGCAGTTGACAATAATTTTGAAAAACTTACGGACCACTCGAAATTTATTATATAATAATAAAGAAATAAAATAGTTATAAAAATTATTGCAAAACCTAACAATATTTCCAGTAGATTAATAAGAAAATTAATAAAAACGTTTTACGAACGTTTTAATCGGTTTAATTAACCCTGATATAGAATTGTCGGAGCAAAATCCAATGTGCATAGTATGACTGACACTAAAATTAACACTTACTCAAATATTTCTCTCTCACTCACACTTATAATGTATTGCACGCAATAAAAGGTCGAAGTTTGTCTAACAGGGTAGTTCTTCTAAGGACCGGTATTTTGTATTCTGGTTAAGCGCATGAGTAACTAACCGAGCATTCAAATTAAACAGGATTTAAATTCATAGTTAAATTTGTTAGATAATATATATATAAATTCAACTACTTGTTAATGTAACAAGAACAAAAAATCCGAATAATTTAAACTATGCAGAGATTCATTTCTATAATTCTTTTATCTCTTTTATGAAATTAATGTTTGCAAAACAAATCCTGATATAATAAATAAAGCTAACGCGATTGATGTTACATGTTAATAAACTTCTAACGTCTACAGTTCCGTTAGAAAGCATTTTCGGATATATGTTTATTTGAATTATATATATATATATATATATATATATATATATATATATATTAAGGTGGTCGTTAGTTTGGCAATGTCAAAATTTCTTTGATCTCATCCCTTAAAACGTTTCAAAATGTTAAAAAAATAAGGTGTTCAAAGTGACAGCAATTTATTTTAATATTAACCCGTGCCGCAAGATGGATTTCTTTGTCTAATTTCCGTAAAAACGCATTTTAAAGACAAGGGCTGACAAAACAATTTTTTGTTTGGTTTTTCGGATTAGAAATTGGTAACCTAATGCATTTTAGTTTGTTTGTACAAAAATACGATATTTATAAATAGTTTTGACACTTGACAAGTTGTCTTTAATACTGTCAAAGTATTTTGACGTTTAAAAATTTTTTTTATGCTTGAAGTTACTGGCCATTATATATCATACAATTTTAATTGAAAAATAATTTTAACAATTGACAGTTGTTATTAATGCTGTCAAATTAATTAAAAACGCTATTTTGTCATTTTAAAAATATTTTATTTATAGTGTTGTGACTTTCGCGTGAACCCAGCACGTTTGAGTGATTAAATAAAAGACGAATTTTGCAAACGCTCTTTATTTATAATGAAAAGAAGGCGCCTGCCAAAGATACAAATACAAAATTAGAAATTTGGCTTATAATTTACATCAGATATATTGAACACTTTCATAGCATATTATAACAGTAAATCAAATAATAAATGTGACAATTTATATAACAAACTAAATATAATACATTTTACATACCTTCTTTCATTTGCACTTTATTCTATTTGCAATATACAATGATTTAGCACTCGATATAATTTCCGTTATTTCTATGACGTTTTTGCCTCGTGTACAGATACAAAACGAATAGAGTCGCGCAGGTAGCCAATGTATATAAACAAAATAAAACTAAACTTGAAAGTAGTTCTATTACAAAATGTCAGGTTGGTAACTATTGATATTTGAAATATTATACAAGGTAATTAAACTCAACACTCCTCCTTAACTATCTTGCTTCGCAGGTTTACAAAAATTTGTTTACCCAAAGGTTTTGTAAGGATTTCCTCATCTCCTCCGAAGCTGATTCCTAGATTCACCGTTCCTTTCAGGTACTGGAATACTCGCTTAACCATTTTCCAATGGCTTGTCATCGGGTTTGAGCAGTGACGACTTAAATAGTTGACCGCGTAACTGATATCTGGTCGTGTTATCGTTGCAAGGTAGAGGAGACATCCGATGGCTTCTCGATACGGTGTACCGGCTGGTACTGGAGTATCGTTCTTCAAGTTCCGCTGGTCTGTGACCATTCCCTTCTCGATTGGTGTCGAGGCTGTGTTGTTATTTTCAAAGTTCATCTTACTGATTATCTTCTGTGTGTACTTTGACTGACATACGAAGATTTCTTTATCGTTGATTGTTAATTGCATGCCAAGATATGATATCTTGTCCTTAACCTCTCGGTCGTAGGTTATTTCAAAATGTTGATTGATCTCCTCCAGAAATTTCCAAATTTGTTCCTTGCATTTACCAATAATGAGTCCGTCATCGACGAAGAGTGACAGTAGGATATTCTTTTCGCGATTATAGTAAATGCACGGATCATCATCAGTGTTAACCAGTCCAATTTTCTCCAGAAAATTTGATATTTTATCATTCCAGCATTTCGGTGCCTGTTTGAGTCCGTACAGACTTTTCTTCAATTCGCAGACACGTCCTGTTCCATCTTCGAACCCTTCAGGCTGCAACATGTATATTTTCTCTTCTAAATCTCCATGTAGAAATGCTGTCTTGACATCAAAGGGTACTAGATTGAGTTTCTCCGATGCTGCGTAGCTCAAAAGTAATCTGATCGACGCATGACGAGCCACGGGGCTGAAGGTCTCGGAGAAATCAATGCCTTCCTTCTGTTCAAAGCCCCTGGCCACCAGCCGAGCTTTGAGCTTACCGTTTGTCTTCTCACGTAGCACCCACCTGCATGTGAGTGGCTTGACATCTGGTGGACAGTCAACGAGCTTTCAAGTTTTCATTTCAGTCAGAGAGTTAAACTCTTCCTCCATTGCATGATACCACTTCGAATCCTGCAATGCGACAGTCACGGAGATATCCTGTATTTCTCCTATCAAGGCTGTGTTCGCGCTGTTTCCGCCTCGTAGATATCCCATGATGTAGTCCGAATACCGGGCTGGTTGTGTTAGAGTTGTTCGATCTCGCAGGGCTTTCCTTTTTGTTTGCTGCTGTGGTGAAGCTGATCTATGACTTTCCTCTTCACTGTCGTCTTTTTCTTCTTCTTCATCTTCTTCAGATTCCTTATTTGTTTTTTCTTGTTGTAATTTAGTTTCGATCTCAGTTCTCTGTCGGACTTGATCTTTGTTCTCGTTGAAGATAACATTTTCCGAGCTGATAACATCTTGTTTTTGTGGCATATAGATTCTAAAACATGGCGAGTTTACATCGTATCCGACAAATGTCCCCTTTTTTGACTTGGGATCCAACTTGCTTCTTTTGTGTTCCGGAGTTAACACAAAACATTCGCAGCCGAAGATTCGCAGCTCATTCACGTCCAACTTGCGACCAAACCAAAGTTCTGCAGGACTTTTTCCTTCGACGGTGCTCGTTCCAGTTTGGTTTAATGTAAATACTGCATAATTGATGGCCTTGGCCCAAAATTTTTCGTCCAGGCCTTTTGCGTGTATGGCTGAGCGCGCAGACTCCACAACCGTTCTCATTTCGCGCTCAATTCTCCCATTTTGCTCCGGTGTGTATGGGCTTGAGAATGTATGAAATGTTCCCATTTCTTCAAGTAGCTTCTGCGTGTTAGAGTTCTTTATCTCTTTTCCATTATCGGATCTCAGACATTTAATTTTCTTACCAAATTGATTTTCGACTAATTTGGTGTACGCTTCCAGTTTCTTTGCCGCTTTATCCTTCGTTTTCATGAAGTAAACTGTTCTGTAGTGTGTATGATCGTCCTTGAATAGCAAGAAGTATTTTGATCCTCCTAGCGACAATATATTCATTTCTCCCATGTCTACATGAACCAAGTCCAGTGGTTCTTGCGCTGTCTTCAGATTTGCAGTATGTGAGATCCGATGCTGTTTGCCATATGTACAGCCTTCGCAGACGTAATCATTCCAGTCATTGACATATTCAATTCCACTTCTCTGAAGTGTATTCTTCACATACTTGATATTTTGGTGTGCGAGTCTTTCGTGCCAGACTCGGATTGACGTAGCTGCCAAGCACGTCTCCGTACGTTCTCGTCTTAACATCATCTTGTAGAGGCTTCCTTCACGTTGTGCGAGGACTGCGACTTGTCCGTCTTTAGTCTTGAACTCCGACCATTCACTGTTCGCCTGCTGCAGGTAGCCCTTATCCAGTGTCTGTCCAACTGAAAATAAGTTGAAGTCGAGTTTGGGTACGTATACAACGTCTTCAAGTGAAACTGGTTCCCAAACTTGACCATTGAAGGCTTCCAGTTCCACAGTTCCAATTCCAACGCCATCTAGGATTGTTGCATCACCGATTGAGATGCTCAGAGGCTCCTGTAGCTCCACTAGTTGAGAAAACCATTCTCTTCGAGATGTCATGTGCTGTGTGGCACCGCAGTCTTGATACCAGACATCCTTTGTTTTGATTTTTGTTTTGACATCCTTTATTTCTGCTGTGGTCAATCCAATGGTCATCAGGGCTCGACGATTTGGCTTGTGACTTTCCTGGCTCGTTCCCTCAGACTTGTGTGACTCGCTTCGTTGAGGGCATTCCTTCGCAAAGTGTCCCTTTTTCCCACACGTGTTGCATGGATACATTGTTTTGCAGTAAGCAATGTACTTGGCGCATGGCTTGTTTTTACAGTCCCGTTTGTAGTGTCCCTTCTGTTCACATCGGTTGCAGAAAGGTCCTGACTTCTGTTGTTGCCTTTGTCCGGGTTGGCTTGACTTTTTGTTTTGTTTGACGACGAGCGCGTTGTGTGAATTTGCTTCATGTTCACTTGACGCGTCCTTTTGTCGTTCATCCTCTAGTCTCAGTCGTTGAACAAGTGAATCAGTTGTCTTGTCGTTTGTTGGAACGTTGTCCCAGGCAGTTCGGAAGTGTGACAACTTCGGTGGCAGAACGCTGAGAATTCTTGTTATCACCCATGCTTCTTTGACTGGATCATTTTGTGTTGACAGCTGCTCACCTATTTGTATAATTTCAAAACAGTTCTGTGTGGCTGACTTGCTCTCATCATATACAAAGTTAAAGAATTTTCTGCGTAAGGTTTCCAGAGTTACTTCGGTTTTTGTTCCATACAAATTTACAAGTTTGTCTAACATATCTTTTGCTGTTAAACAAGAAGATATTTTGGCTGCTATGCTACTAGAAACATTTAAGCCTATTAGAGACTGTGCTTCTATATCTCGTTTTAACCAATCTTTAACAACTGGAGTGCTGGATGCACCTGCTGGCCTTGGTGTGGCCCCAGTTACAACATCATACAATTCTTTTGTTTTTAATGCTATATTTAGTTTGAAGCGCCACGAAATATAATTCGATGCTCCTTGTGAGTCTTCGTTTAACATTTCTAATTGACTTTTGACTGAGTCCATAATACAATATGACTTGACTGACTGACTATCTAGACTTTACAATTTTGTCGTTGTTTATTTTAATGCTACTTTTGACTTGCTTGTTTGTTGACAACTGACTTTCTTTGACAACGGCGACGTTGAGTGCTGACTGGTTTGTATGTGTAACAAGGATGGACGATGTCCGACTACTGCATTCAATGCCTGATTTTGACGTACTCAAACTTCTTGATTTTGCTGGGTTTGTCTCAGAATCCTGGGGGCATAACCTGTTGTGACTTTCGCGTGAACCCAGCACGTTTGAGTGATTAAATAAAAAACGAATTTTGCAAACGCTCTTTATTTATAATGAAAAGAAGGCGCCTGCCAAAGATACAAATACAAAATTAGAAATTTGGCTTATAATTTACATCAGATATATTGAACACTTTCATAGCATATTATAACAGTAAATCAAATAATAAATGTGACAATTTATATAACAAACTAAATATAATACATTTTACATACCTTCTTTCATTTGCACTTTATTCTATTTGCAATATACAATGATTTAGCACTCGATATAATTTCCGTTATTTCTATGACGTTTTTGCCTCGTGTACAGATACAAAACGAATAGAGTCGCGCAGGTAGCCAATGTATATAAACAAAATAAAACTAAACTTGAAAGTAGTTCTATTACAAAATGTCAGGTTGGTAACTATTGATATTTGAAATATTATACAAGGTAGTTAAACTCAACATATAGTTATACAGTATAGTTTAAATTGAATAAATATCAATGATTATTTATTCAATTTAAATATATATATATATATATATATATATATATATATATATATATATATACAGGATGTAACAGAATAACTATTCCTAATTTTAACTGGAGTATCCTGGGCTCAGAATATGAAGATTTAATGCAAATCACTGAGATAAAATGTGGCTCCTTACTGAGCTACAGGGTGTTTTATATAAAAATTTAAAAACTTTAAAACTATTTGACGTATCCTTCTCACACTTGGCAGGAAATGTAGCTACCGTACGCCATACTAAATTATGTTAAATAAAAGTTTTTGGCTACTGCCAGTGGTGTACAACAGGGGCAAGTGAGAGGTTGATCCTTCCTAAATTCTACGCCACTGGCGGAATTGTCATTTTAGCACAATTTTTCGATTCTCCAATACTTGCTGTGTAAAAATCATACTCTTCCTTTGTAACGATAAAGTCACTGTTTTTCGAGATATTTAAAGTTAAACATAAGCTGCACCCTTGGGATTTTTTCAAAATTTGCTCAAAAAAATCTGAAAAAATTCAGTAAAATAGAGAAAAAAATTAGCTACATAATAACTAAGTAACTTTTTTTTCTAACTCATTCTGATTTGGCTGTAAAAATTATTGAAAATAAAAAAAATAAAATGCAAAAAATATTAATTTTCAATAATTTTTCCAGCCAAACCAGAATGAGTTAGAGAAAAAGTTACTTAGATATTATGTAGCTAATTTTTTTCTCTATTTTACTGAATTTTTTCAGATTTTTTTGAGCAAATTTTGAAAAAATCCCATGGGTGCAGCTTATGTTTAACTTTAAATATCTCGAAAAACAGTGACTTTATCGTTACAAAGGAAGAGCATGTTTTTTACACAGCAAATATTGGAGAATCGAAAAATTGTGCTAAAATGACAATTCCGCCAGTGGCGTAGAATTTAGGAAGGATCAACCTCTCACTTGCCCCTGTTGTACGCCACTGGCAGTAGCCAGAAACTTTTATTTAACATAATTTAGTATGGTGTACGGTACCTACATTTCCTGCCAAGTATGATAAGGATACGTCAAATAGTTTTAAAATACTGCACTGTAAATTTTTTTTATGTAATTTTACCTACAAAGTATGAGACACTATGATGCCCAGCATTTGTAGGTATTATTACCGAACAGCTGTAATTTTACATAATTGTTTAAAAATACATAATGTCGGTACTTTTACAAACGTTGTGTAATATGATATTACCAACGGTATGTAAAAATACATATGTATGTAATATTACAGTTTTTTAGTAAAATCTCTTTTAGTAAATTTACAGAACTTCAGTAAATTTGCTGTCGGGAATTTTCCATAAATAGGTAATATTTATTTAGTTCTGTAATATTATTGTTGGTAAAATTACATACATTTGTAAATTTACATAAAGGATGTATTTTCAAATGAAGCAGGAATTAATAAACATTGAATAATA
The DNA here is from genome assembly GCA_963966155.1 of Clivina fossor. Lineage (NCBI taxonomy): Eukaryota > Metazoa > Arthropoda > Insecta > Coleoptera > Carabidae > Clivina > Clivina fossor. Next base: position 1,184,057 of record OZ014562.1, on the reverse strand, counting down.
ATAATATATATAGTTTATTAGCAAAAAAAAAATGCTATATACAAAAAACAAAAAATATACGTATAGTTTACAAAATTTGTATAGTATTATATGTGTTATATAATATGAATTATTTATCGTAACATTATAAAAAAAAATATATAAAATGAATTAAAAAAAAAAAAATACATTCAGTCATTTAAATCTCTGAACAAAAATATTGTTATTCTTACGAATAATTATTCAGCTTTCTAATTAAGGTTAGTACCCTATTCAAGACAGACATCGTTTTCATTCCTGACGAAGATTTCGATCCTTCTTCTGGATAAAGTTATCTACAAATAAAAAACGCTACGTTAATTATTTTAATATAAATAAACTGTTATGTATCTTTCTAAAAATATTTAATTATTAAATTATAAACAATTTACTTACATTTTCTTGGTAAATGTTACAGACGCCTGGAATTTGCAATAACCTACACAAAAACACAAATATATTATTAGTATTCATAAGTAAAAATCATAAACCTTATATAAATATAAATATTATACGTACTTTATGTGAACTGATATATTAATTATACCGGTGATTTCAACTATAATATGCATGCGTACATCTAGACTTCTTCACTGCTACAAATAAACTAACATTAAACTAAAGTAATGCACATTCTGGGTGGGCTAAACAGACAGGATTCAACTAGTAGCTTATCACTGTTCCGATTGGCTAGCGTCATATTAAAGGAATGTTTTTACCAAATTATTCTGTAAAATTTCGGAACCCTTTTAAAAGTTGCATGTAAATTTAAAATTGCGTTTTTAAACTGCCTGTTTTATATTGTAATACAGAAAAATTATAAACTTTTATATTTAAAATTTTATATTTTATAAAAACCTTATAGGTACGTTTATATGCAATATAAATTATAATACAAAATATGCATATTGTTTATATTGTAAAAAAATATTCTATAGAATAATCGATAATCGATAATTAAAATAATAACTTCAATATTGCACCCATACAATGGAGATTAATCTCAGAAGAATTAATAAGAACATAATAATTACACTTAAAATATTTTATTAGCATTATTACATAAAATATGTACTAACAATAAGTCTCATTATACTGATGTATTATTACAGATATTAATATGCAAACTGTAATTTTACATAATATAGGAAGTTTTACCAACAATATGTAATTCTACATTAAGTATGTGATGCAATTTGCAGAAAGTAAGTAATTTTACATACATATTAAGTCATTTTTACTTACTTTATGTAATTATTATGAATTTTTTAAATATTACAGAATTTTGAGGTAGAAATACAGAATAATGTAAGAATTACAGAATTTTGAGGTGAAAATACGGAATAATTATAGTAAAATGAAATTCCCGAATGTTTTTAGTAAAATTTTACTAGTATTTTTCTGTAATTTTACTTTTTTTTTTACAGTGTGGGCAAAAATCGTTTTTAAATTTTTATATAAAACACCCTGTAGCTCAGTAAGGAGCCACATTTTATCTCAGTGATTTGCATTAAATCTTCATATTCTGAGCCCAGGATACTCCAGTTAAAATTAGGAATAGTTATTCTGTTACACCCTGTATATATATATATAATGTAAACTTTAAGCTGATGAATATATTTCATATATTCGATATAGGTATTTACTTTTGCGATAACTGTTGAAGTTATCACTGCTTAATATAATAAATATATATACTATATTAAATAAAACTGCTTTAGGTTAAAGTTCTGTATTAATAATTGACGTTTCGACAAACTCAACGTCCGTCTTCATCAGGAAAACTGATACAAATGACATACACAATAAATAACAGAACATAGAAGCAAGTTACTAGGTAACAAATAAGTAATTAGATCATATCAAGCTAAGTCTGGTATTAATCTTTGTCTATGAAACAAACTAGGGAATGATATAGAACGCGGGCAACGGTAACGCAAACCCGGACGGATAATCAAATCCTGCAGGCAAAGTAACGCTTACAGCCCAGCTCAACCAAGCAAATACGACGGCCGGCACGGCGTAGCGTGGGCGTAGTGTTGCTTATGTTCTCCTCCTGCAATGATTACAACCTCCACTGCGTGCTTTTCTCGCCCGGATTCCAAGAAAATCGGATACTTGCACAGTTGCTGTGTGCGCTCTCCCTTGTACCCTAACACTACCAGTCGCAGTCGGTACAATCCACACTGTATGTTCTCTTTATGAATACATACGCTTATTATATAGCTTATTGTTTATTATCACCTCTTTTAGAAATTAATTCAATGTTTTGTAGGTCAGTCGATTGTAGATATACGAATATTTATTATTAATATATATGTACCATATACAGGATGTAACAGAATAACTATTCCTAATTTTCAGAAATGATAGAGTGCACATAAAGAAACATTTTTTATTAATAAACTAGTGTCCGGAATTTTTTTTTTTTTTTTTATTTCTTTTTTTTCGGCAGTCGATTGTATCGTTACAACTTGTGTATCGAAAATGGTGGTCGTAACTTCGAACAATTTTTATAAAGTTTAATGCGCTATTATTTTTAATAAAATGTTCCTTAACTTAACTACTCTTTGATGTTTTGATTAAGATTGTTTTTAACGATATCTAGTGTATCTTGGCACCGAGAAATTTCCAGACACTAGTTTATTAATAAAAAATGTTTCTCCAAGTGCACTCTATCATTTCTGAAAATTAGGAATAGTTATTCTGTTACACCCTGTATAGTTATAGTTTACGAAATATTATTACAAAATTATATGTCACATAAAAATTCGAATCAATAACAAATAAATGTTGGATAATATAATTGTATTTCTACGTTTAATATTCTAATACTATATTAATGTTATATAAATCAAATAATTCATAATTATGTGAAATCACCGTCGATAATTTGATTAGTTTTATTGAAAAATTATGCTCATTCAGTTTTTTTTCTGTAATTTTAATCTAATATAATCTACAATAAAATATGTCCTATAAAAATGTTGGTCGCAAGAATGTAGCCTATTTTTCAACAAACTTAACGTCCGTCTTCATCAATAAAACTGATACAAATGACATTTACAGTAAATAGCAGAACATAGAAACAAGTTACTAGGTAACAAATAAGTAACTAGATAATAAATATTTAATAAATTTTTAATTAATGGAAGCCAAACACTTAAATAGTATATATATACAGTGTGTAAAGTGATGAGGTTTCCTATAGAAAAAAAAAATTTAATATGAGTTTTAGAAGGAAAACTTATTTTTAATAAAAAAATTTGCTTCTATCAAAACCTTTAATAGTCAAAAAAAATCCAGTAATCACTTAAGATAAGATCAAAAACTTGATATTATGTCGAGTTGTTGATTTTAAATATGACTAAGTCCGAATGTTACATCAGTATCGTGTGAAAAATGTTCAAAATATTTGTCATACAAGAGACTTACTTTTTAATTATTATTATTAATTTGCCAAAATATAATTATTATTATTATTAACAAGTAATCCATGGGTAACACGATACTGATGTAACATTCGGACTCAGTCATATTTAAAATCAACAACTCGACATAATATCAAGTTTTTGATCTTATCTTTAGTGATTACTGGATTTTTTTTTACTATAAGGGGTTTTGAAAAAAGCAAAATTTTTTATAAAGAATAAGTTTTTCTCATAAAACTCATATTAAGATTTTTTCCCTATAAGAAGCCTCATCACTTTACATACTAAAATATATAATACTTTCGACCATTAAAAATTTTCCAAGTTTTACTCAACAGGTTGTGAGTAATATGATGTAATGTGTAATGTGTTGTGAATACAAAATTGCATTTAAATTATGTGCTAAGTGGTTGTTACTATTATATAGTGCAACTTATTTTAAAATGTCAGACCAATAAGGACAAATTTCTATTGTATAGGTAACCGTAATAAAAAAGATATAACAGTATTCTACTCACATACAATAATAATTATTATTCATTCGGATAAATGAGTAATAGCCATCATTACATGCTCATTTACTATTACAACTATTATATTTAAATATAAAATATGAGGCGTATAGATGCAAAACTAACTATATGACAAAAAGTGAAAAATGAGATTTTGCGCGATATGGACGTAAAATTTTACAAGGAATACGATATTTAGGTTAGTTAGAAAAAAAACTCAGTATTTAATATATGAGAAACACTCTTTAAAATTTAGTGTTGGTTGCAAAACTCACTACTTGCGTTAATAGTTTAGATGCAAAAGTAACTGTTTGCTTTCCACCAATAATTAAATTTTATTGGTGGAAAGCAAACAGTTACTTTGTATGAATTAATGATGTATAAAACCAATGATTCACGATTTTGAATAAGTATTGCCATCTAGTAACAAGATTTTTATCATCAAAATACAATTACACTTAGCTATAACAGTTTTTTGCAAATATCTCAGAACTGAAAATTTGCAAATAGTGAGTTTTGCATCTATACGACTCATATGTACTACAAATATTATATCGTTCCTCATTCGTATAAGCATATTATTTAAAATAAAAACTACCCAAAAGCAAAATTTACATCTTCTTCGCATAGTATAACATGGATCGTGTCTCAAATAAGAAACGAGAAAATTATTCAAATCAACAAACCAACGTGCGAAGCGCTTTTGATCTGACAACTCGGTGACATCATCTCACCAACTGTCTGATCTTTCGTCAAATTTACCTAGTTAAGTTAGTTCGCGTACACAGTGATATGCAATCCTGACTATCACCTATTTCCTGCTGCGTATTTGCGCACAGGAATCTTAACTGCCGGAAAGCCACCGCACGAGAATCAAAACATCTACCTAGAATTATTCAAAAGTGTAGCGCCCGAAAAAGGGATTAGCTGCCAAATTCACCAAGTAAAATGTCAGTAAAAACAAATTTTTTTTTTAATTCTATACACATTTTAATTAATACTTTTATTATACAGGATTATACTTATATTACATAATGATTTATAACAAATGTACCAAAAATTTAAATCAAATTTCACATAACAAATTTAATTCATCCACATAACTACTAATAAACATTTTTGTATCTATATATATATATATATATATATATATATATATATATATATATATATATATATATGTACAGTGTGTTGACTTGGACCGTCGTACATAGGGATTTAGCATGTAAAATTAGACATGTGCGATTTCCTGCTTCCCAAATTATTTTACAAAAAAAAAACCTTATGATAAATGTTTTAGGGCATACTTTTCTGCATGTAAACAAATTACTAAAATATTTTTTAGAACCTTCCTAAAGTCAAGAATTTGGTCTAAAGTTGTTAAGAAATTGACTGGAAAATGGCAGTAGCCGTGAAATTGGAACAAAAAATCAAACAAATGCTAAATGCACGGCCGACTAATGCCATTTTCAGTCAATTTCTTGACAACTTTAGAGCTAATTTCTGACGTTGGGATGGTTCCAAAAAAAATTTTGTTGATTGATTTACATGTAAAAAAGTGTTTCCTAAAACATTTATCCCAAAGTTTTTTTTGTAAAATAATTTGGGAAGCAGGAAATCGCACAATTTGGTAGGTAGATATTACAGTAAATTATGTTGAATTTTTTTTAACAATTTTGAGCTTCCGGTTTGACCGCAAGTAGTGTCGACTTTAAATTTTATAATAAAACACCCTGTATGTTATTTTAATTTTAATTTTAATTTAAATTTTATTGCGATTACAAAAATATAATAACATGTAAAGAGAATTGCCATTTAATAATTTTCAATAATTTTTCCTGCCAAACCAGATAAGTTAGAAAAAAAAGTTACTTAGCTATTATGTAGCTAATTTTTTTCTCTATTTCACTGATTTTTTTCAAATTTTTTTGAGCAAATTTTGAAAATAAGTTTTGTTTCGAAAAAAATCCCCATTAGATTTATTTTCAAAATTTGCTCAAAAGATCAGAAAAAATTCAGTAAAATAGAGAAAAAAATTAGCTACATAATTGCTAAGTAACTTTTTTTGTAACTCATGGTAAATGGTAGTTCTCATTTTATGTTATCTCAGTTAGCCTTGAAATAAAAGCTATCGAACTGTATATTTTTGTAATAGCAATAAAATGTTCTATTTAAAATTAATAATAATATATATATCTCGTCTTAATTAAATATAGATTCTTATCGACAAACTGATGCTTCGTTAAGTGAATAATAGCAGTCAGGTAGAAGTTTGTTTTCCAGTGGCAGGTTACGCAAGGTGCTTACAATATTTGTGCCAAACACGGTGAAGAGAAACAGTAACGTAGCGGTAGCGTAGCGCCACTGTTTCTATTTCCGGATTTGTTTGTTTTGTTCGTACTTCGTATCAGGACGACCAATGGGAGTTTGTTGTTTGCAGACGCAATATTTCGATAGTTTACGTAATAGAACTGAATCGACAATGAGATACTTTTCATACACTAACCTTTTACACTTCCTACGGAAAATATCCTTGCATTTATTAAATTACTATGTAAAAATTTCTCGCTGCCGTACAATTTTATTCAAATTTTAGTAGTCTTCTATACAGTTAACAACGTTTACAGCACCGTTTCAGCACAAATAATTACATACAATAAATTATTTTTTATATACCGGCTGATTCATAATGATTGTAAAAAAAACTTAAAACAGTTGAGAAAGAAGCGATTAAATTGAGTTAAAAAGTCTTTTTTGCAAGTTTTCCTAGTTTTTACTTAATAAGTGAACATAAAACACTATAATCAATAACAATATATTATTCATTAATTACATATGTTTGCATAAATTACTGTAATATTTAAATTATGTATAAGATTCTTTTGATATTTAAATAAATTTCTTATTTTATGCATATGTCGCAAAAATATCGAATAATCTATTTTATCTTTTTTTGCAAAATCGTTAGTCGCTCGGACTCAATGCAGGCTAAATTAGATTTAAAAAAAAAAATTTTTTTTAATTTTTTGTCGAAGTTTTATCCATTTTAGAACTGAGGGCTCATCATCGACAGTTTGACCACCTTGTATATATGATTTATTTTATTCTATGAGATAATATTTGTTTTAATATTAAAAGAATTTTCATTATTTATAATTGATTATATTTAAAAAAGAAAAGAAATTATAAAATCTTGCCCGCGGTGCTGGAACTTACGGCCCAAGGATTATGAAGCTAGCATTCTAACAAAAATTGACATATGTGCGCCAAAGAATTGCTATATTACAAAGTCGTATATAAATAGATATTTGCAAAAAACTGTTATAGCTAAGTGTAATTGTATTTTGATGATAAAATCTTGTTACCAAATGGCAATACTTATTTAAAATCGTGAATCATTGGTTTTATACATCATTAATTCATACAAAGTAACTGTTTGCTTTCCACCAATACAATTTTTATTGGTGGAAAGCAAACAGTTACTTTTGCATCTAAACTATCAACACAGGTAGTGAGTTTTGCATCCAACATTAAACTTTAAAGAGTGTTTCTCATATTAAATACTGAGTTTTTTTTCTAATTAACCTAAATATCGTATAACTTGTAAAATTCTACGTCCAAATCGCGCAAAATCTCATTTTTCACTTTTTGTCGAATAGTGAATTTTGCATCTATACGATACGCCTCATATACGATAGTAAAAAATCTGTTGGATTTAGTATTCTTTGGTGTAAATCACACACCAGATTGTATAAATTTTGAGTATTGTATTGACTTTACTCGAGATTTTACATGATTTTAAGAAAACTTTTAATTAATCACTCTAAAAAAAGAATTATGTACTTTTACCTACAAACCATTATGCACTATGATGCAGTGGCGTAGCCAGAAACTTGTCATGGGAAGGGGTTAATAATCAATAAAGATAATACTACAATTTGTATAAAAATAAAGAGCAATAAAAATTATTTTTATAAAAATAAAAGTAAAATAAAATATTTCATATTTCACATACGTATGTTTTTGGTCATCAGGTTTTTTTGGGATGGGGGGAGTTTAACCCCCTCTAACACCCCCCTGGCCACGCCACTGCTATGATGATTAGTATTTCTAGGTAAAATTACTCAACTGCTGTAATTTTAGCATAACTGTTTAAAAATACATAATATCTGAACTATTACAAACATTATGTAATATGATATTACCAACGGAATTACAGTTTTTTAGCGCATTTTTGTTTTCAAAAAGGAACCTCAATAATACGCTTTGTCCGTTCTGTCGATCGGTAGGTCGTTCGTTCGGCTCCAGAAAAACTTTTAAACTAGACATCGTAGAGAGTTCTAGTTTTTTGCAATATTTCGGTGCTGTCGAGTTATTGGCGCAACGAATAGTTTAAAAGCGCTCAGCCAATGCTAAATAAGTTAATTATTGATATTTTAAATTTTGTAAACAGTGCAACCTATCGAAAACGACTATTGAATATTTTTATAAACGTTACAGTTGTTTTCATTTTTCACAATTTTGTGACTTGCTCATAAAAATACTGATCCACCCGCCAAAAATGCGCTTAAGTTCCTCGATCAAAAGCACGAGAACTTTTTTAATTTTTTTAGTAAAGTTTCTTTTAGTAAATTTACAGAACTTCAGTAAATTTGCTGTCAGAAATTTTCACTAAATAGCTAGTCAGTGCCCTTTCACATTGACTGGTGTCAGGGGCGTAGCAACCGGGGGTGCAAGAAGTGCGATGCACACGGGCCCATAAGCGAGAGGGGCCCACGAGCCAAAGTGCCCAATGGGGCCTTATTTATATTAATACTTACCATTTTTTTTGTTTATTTTAATTTTTTTGTAATAAATAAAGGACAAAGAAGAGGAAAAAAATACCATTCATATAGGATTTCATACATTTATTATATAAATTAATTTATTATAGTAAGTTAAATACATTTTCATAGATTTTTTTACGTTTACAAACACAAAAACATACAGTGCAAATCAAATTCAAAGTTTAGGTTTATAAATATTGTTCATTAACTTTAACTATACTTAACTTTTCTCGCTTTCATTGAAGCAAAGATGCTAATTATTTCACTTAAATTTAATTTACGTGCTCTTTCATTTTCAACGCTCAAAATTGCCAAATTTGATAAGCGCTTCTCCCCCATAGAGTTTCTTAAATATGTTTTAATAAGTTTTAATTTTGAAAATGTTCTTTCGGCGCTAGAAGTTGATACGGGAAATGTTAAGAACAAAATAAGAGCGGTACAAAGTTCCGGAAATGTCGAACTAAGAATAGAATATTTTGTGAATATTAATTCTCCTAATTCAAATACCGAATTAATATTTTCTAACTGTTTTTAAAGGTTTTTCTAAAAGATAATATCTGTGCCTCAAAACCTGCGGTTAAATCGTCAGTATAACTGTCTAGTAAAGATTGGCATAAATCAATTATTTCATCATCAGATAATTGTTTTAAATTTTCTGGAAAAATTACTCCAAATAATTTATTTATTTCCGTAAAACTTGAAAATCTATCTTTTAATTGTGCAATTATAATATCTAACGTAGGGTTAAAAATGTTTAGCTTCTGAACTGTTAAATCGCCTACATATATATTTCCTGACAAGTTGTTTCTTTAGGCATTTTACTTTAATTTATTAATTTTGAAAATACAGATTGCATTTTAACAAAAAATAATTATAATTAATTTTGATTATCATAAAAATAAAATAATTTTTATTTGAAAATTTTTTTCAAATAAGGCACAAACAGACATAAATTTAAAAAATTAAAATAACATTTAGAACTTAACATGAGCCCCTGACTGGTGTTATCTTTTTTTTTATACATTTCTCTTTCTTCTCTTATCAATCTGCTCTTAATATTGATGCATCTTGCAATGGGCCTTTCCACTATTTTTTTTTTTATTTGAAATTTGGAAAGTAATAAATAAATAAAATTTTTTGTATATATTTATTTTTCAAATTTATTTATAGTAAAGCTTAAAAAAATTATTAAAAAACGCTAAATTGGCGCCGAACTTCGACAATTCTCGGATTTGTCCGTCCCGTGACGTATACAAGTAGTAGACATTTTCATTGGTTGAATTGCGCGTGTAGTGCACGCGTACTAATCACTGGTACTAATAGAATTTAGAAAAAGATAGATATAGTATACTAGATGACGTATATGGTTAGAGGTGTGGCTATGTTTAAAACATTTAATTTGTGATTTTTATAGCTTTTTTTCAAATTAGTTTATTTCAATAAATATAGAATTTTAGAATGTAAAATTTAAATTATATTATTATTTTAGGTTGTAAAACAACATAAAGGTATTAAAATTATGAAATTTGATTTTAGTGGAAAGGCCCATTATTACAATATCTTCGAATTTTACATTATAAAGATATTCTAACGCATGTTGTGCAATAGCACAAAATAAATAAAATTTTAAACATTGTAAACAAGTAAAATGTTACAAAATTTTTAGAATAAATTAAAAATGTATGCAATAGATTGTTAATTATAATATTATTAAATCCCTATCAGGTTCATTATTGTTTTTAACTTTTAAGTCATCTTCAGATTTTCTGAGTCCGTGAAAACTCAAAAACAATAACGAACCTGATTGGGAATTTAATAACGCAGGTTCAGGAACCAAAAACAAAAGTTTATCTTTTGACATTAACATTAATAGATTGTTGTTTATATTATTATTATCTTACAAATAAATAATCAAATATTATTTATGTATAAAGAAAGGATACATATAAAATTAATCTATGACTACAATCTTTGTGCAAATAAATACTTATCAGATAATCAATAATCTAAACGGAAAATTATTATTAAAACCATAATAAATTATTCTATTAAATATGTTAAAAGTTAAAAATCAAAGTACAAATTATGACAATTAAAGTATGTACATTATAGGATTAAAAAATAATCTTATTTTTATTATAAGAGGTGGATAATCATTGATAATATTTGACAAATAATAATAATAATGTCATAGATTAACTAACAATTGATAAAAAAAATTTAATGAACCAATTTCATTTTGTTTTAAGTCACTTCAGTTTATTTAGTATTTGCAAAATTAAAATTCAAAAACAGAGAAAAAATGGCAGAAGTGAAAAAAGTACGATTTGTACCAAAAGAAAAACAAGACAAATCTCTTACAGTTACACAATATAAACAAAATTTAAAACTTCAAATACCGTCTGACACATCTAAATCGAAAAGGTGAGAAATACAAAAATATCAATTATATATTTCTCCAAATTTTTATCTAAATTTAACAAGTAATCGTTCAATAATTTAATTTATTTTTGCAATTTACTATAATAATAATAAATAACAATTAATAGACGGAATTCAGTCAGTTATATATTTTTATTTTCTTCTATGCCAACGTTTCGGTAATCACTATTGCTTTCTTCAGAGTTAGCAGAATATATTTAGTTGATGTTACATGTGTGAAACATAATTATTAAAATGATAACGTGATTGTTTTGGCGGAATCTGAAGAACAAATGAGAAGGATGATTGATAGAATTAATGTTGTTGGTAAAGATATGAATCTTGTGTTGAATCAGTTGATAAATGCAAAGTTTTAGTTTTTCCGGGTAGGGTGACTTGATGACTCAATGTAATGTATATATTGATGGAACACGTTTAGAGCAGATAGATGAATTTGTGTATTTGTGTAGTTTGCTGTCTAGAGATGGCCGTTTTGATCGAGAAATTGAAAGGAGAGTAAATGCTGGTTGTAAGGTGCTTTGGGTGCTTTGGAAACTTTTGCTAGGAATGTAAATGTTTCCAAGAAAGCTCGTTTGCAGTTTTGGTGCCTACGTTGATGTATGATAGTGAATGTTAGGTTTGGTTGCAAAAGCATAAACGAAAAATAACTGCTGTGGAAATGAGATTTTTACGTGGGGTATGTGGTGTAAATAGGAGAGATCGGGTACGAAAACGATTAGTGTATGATAAGTGTGAAATTGAAAAAAATGTTGTAGCAAAAGTTGGTGTTAGTCAGTTAAGATGGTTCGGACATGTTGAGCGAATGCGTCTAATGAACGTTTGGTTAAAAAGATTTATTTGAATGATTTTGATGGTATACGTTTGGGTGGACGTCCGATGAGTAGTTGGAGTGGTATGATTAAAATTGTTTTGCGTGAGCGAAAGTTTCCAAGTAGTAGGAATAAAAGAGCATGCATGAGAGGAATTATGAATGTGGATGAAGCAAAAGTTGCTTGTTTGGATAGGAATGTTTGAAGGCGACTGATTTCGGTATGATGAAAAGAGTTTGTGCCACACCCTTAGAATAGATAAGTGTGGTTAAGTATCTATCAACTTATAATAAATATTTTTTCTATACCTAAATTTACAGCCGAGGTTCTGGAAATGCCTTAGAAGATTTAGTCCAATGCGCAATATGTATGGATAGAATATCCATTCCGAAAATGCTCTCATGTCAGCACACATTTTGTTTACATTGCTTACAATCCCATTTGCATCCAGGTATTTAAAATATAATATAAATAATTATTGAAAATAATAAATCTATAAATTGAACATATATAGACGCAAATGAAATAATTTGTCCGTCATGCCACAAACATACCGCGTTAGATGAAGGTGTAAAATCAGTAAAACATTTGCCTGGAAATATGTATATCGATTCCATATTGAAATTACTCTCCGACGGAAGCACACCCAAGACACCTACTACAAAAGGACCTGACACTCAATGTGTCAAATGTCAAAGTATGTGCCAGTTTTTCGAACATGCTTGCAGACATTGCAAACAGGTATATATTATTGTAATTTTACTCTTATCTATATACAAAGCGAATCAAAGTATATGAAGTAAAATTGAAACAAATAAATGTCGACTTTCTTTTTTAAAAATATACAATTTTATGCAAAAATTATCTTCAGATGTTCCTTTGTTTTTAAGTTATGCCGTCATCAGATTTTTTGCAAATTTTTTCCACAATTGATTGTCTAAATGAAAATATATCTTACATATGAAAATATTCGAGAAATAAATAATTTATTAAAATGAAAACGGCTTTAGGTTTGAGGTCTGTTTTCATATTTATTAATAATCGACGTTTCAACATACTCAACGTATATCTTCATCAGGAAAACTGATATAAATGATATTTACAGTTAATAAAAAAGAACATGAGAACAAGTAACTAGATCATAAATGTCATTTGTATCAGTTTTCCTGATAAAGATGTACATTGAGTTCGTTGAAGCGTCGATTATTAATAAATATTAATACAGAACTTAAACCTAAAGCCGTTTTTATTTTATATAATGAGTTTTAAAACTATGAAAAATACTAACTATGTTAAATAATTAAATGCTTAGAAACAGATTGTTAACTATTTTTTATTAGTATCGAAAAAAAAAAAGAAGATAAACAAAATATCTACAGTCTACTCCTTATTTGTTAAATAATTATGTAAAAATTGTAATTGTAAAGAGCCTAACATAAACACTTGAATAATTTCTGTTATCAAAGATTTTAAAATGATTTTTTTTATCTTCGTTCTTAATAAAAACAATATAAAAACTTTAGCATAGAAACGTTGAATATTAAAAAATATATACTATCGAACAAGAAATATTTGGGAAAATGTTTTTTGCTTTCTGTCAAACATTTGTCGAAGTTAATAAAATATATCAATCTTATATAGAATGTAATTTGTGTATAGTTTTTTAGATTTATAAAAATTTCACAAAATTCTAAAATTTTATTTGTTATAAAAAAAAATGTATATTCAATTTATTTTAAACCGTAAAAACCGCAACTAAACTAACACACTTGTGTTGCACGTTGCATTTTGTTTATTAAATAATTTCAAATTTTTATTATCGAATCTTTTTACATGATAACTAAAATACAAGGAATGCTAATATTTTTCGAAAATTAATAGAAATAAATAAACATTTTTATTATGCTATATTAAAATAAAAGATATAGCAAATGTCAAATTCGTCTTATAATTTTTGTAAAAATAAAAATGACATTGTAATTTGAAACAGCAGAGCAATTTGTCATTGTACCCAATACACTGTTGTTGTTGTTACACACCTTGTTATATTTAACATGTAGGTTACTCATTGTTAAAATGTTATATACATACCTTGTTATTGGTGCGCCATACTCTCCTATTTCCCACAAACAAAGCGCGCTGTAAACTGTATTTATTCAAATAGAAGCACAAAACTCTGCAATACAAATAAAAGAATGAAACAGACACAATAATTAACAATAATTACTTAAAGATGAACAGCAATTCACAAGTAATAGTGATTCATAAGCCAACGAATTCATAAACAAATATTATTTCATCTATTACATCATTTATGTTTTAAAGGGAGCTTTACCTAACTCGGGCCCGAAAAAACACATTTAAAAACCAAATTTTAGATTGCGTTACAGATATTGAAATCGGGGTTTTTGCAACTTTTTTATTGATGTGTGCATGAATTTCCCATTTTTCCGTTGAAAAATTCGAAGGCAATGATGAATGATTGTGCTCAATTGATAGCGCGTAAAAGATCTCCAGGTTATTTGAAATGAAATTCGAGTTGAAAAATTTAAACATTATGAACTTGTCTAGGAGTTCTGACAATCCTAGGTCATCCATGGCAACCATTTTGCTAAAATGGCCTTTTTTTGTCGATTTTTTTCCCGTCAGCAGGTCTTACAAAATATTTATTATTGACGGATATGCTTCATAGTGGCAGAACTCCTAAAGAATTTAATAAGCTTCAAATTGTGCCATATAAAAGTGAAATCGGTTAATTTGTTGCTAATTGTAAGTTATCTTATCTTAAAAAGTGCAACTACGGTTCAACCGGCAAAAAAGTATTTAGAGTTCAAATTCGGGAAAAACGGCTTTAATGACACATTCTACACACTTCAAAAATGTCAAAAAATGCAAAAAAATCGATTTTTTTTACCAAAGTTAGGTGGTAAAGGTTCCCTTAATATAATTTGGAGCATTTTGTCTATTTAACCGATACTTCAAATTAATCAAAGTAGCATTAGTGACCCCGTAAAATTACGTATCTTATAAGTATTTATTACATTTTAATACTGGAACAAAATGATACCGATTTCTTTTTAAACATTGTGTACCCCGTTAATAAACAAAACGAATAATGCAACAAATTAAAAATTTCAGATATTTTGTGCAGTTTGCTGGTCAATACATCTGTCTGATTTGCAAACCAAACAATGAGCTCTTAGGACAACTGAAAGAATCGCATAGCAAACTAGATCACCGGATTGATTCATTTCGTGATCGATGCGTACAGTTAAACGATAATATTCATTCCGCAACTGAAATTCAAATAAATGAATTGAAACAGCGTGCGGCGCAATGTAGAAACGAAGCTAAAAACATTCAAGAAAATGGATTGGATTCGGCAGAAGTACTTCGTAAAAAAATTCAAGACATGGAACGAACTATAAAAGAACATGAATTTGATAAAATTGTTGATGACTCGCAAAAGGTATATTTTGCATATCACGAAATATTTTAAATTTTTTTGTTGACTAATTAAGTGATTCATAATGATGAATTCTAGTAAAAACAAAAACTGATATTTTTCTATTTAAAATGAATAAGCAAATATAGTGTAATTTGATATAGATTAATATATTCTTCATAAACTAACTTTAACACTATACATACAATTATTATAAAAAAATCTGTAACTACTTATGTATGATTACTGTAGTTTAATTTGTACCATTTTTTTATATATTTCAAATTTTCTAAATATATAGGGTATACAAATAAGTCTCCGCCGTTTTCTATCAAAAATTTGGAATTTATTGTGCAGGAACCGTACATTACTTTTTATTCAAAGTATTGTCCATCAATAGCCACTACTTTTTCCCATATTTCTGGCAGCATTCGAATACCACGTCGAAAAAATTATTTATCTTTTGAGGCTATCCACGAATCGACCCAATTTTTAGTATCTTCACATGATGTAAAGCGCTGCTTAGACAGGCCATGTGCCATCGACCGAAACAAGTGATAATCTTAAGAAGCAATGTCTGGTGAATACAGCGGGTGGGGTAGAACTTCCCAATTAAGTGTTTCCAATTAGATTTTGACCGGCGCCGCAAAATGCGGACGAGCATTATCATGTTGAAGAATTTTTTTTTTTTAATTTTTTTTTTTTTAACAATTTTAAACGATGCAAAATTGCTTGTTGAGTCACTTCTAATGTAAGTGCAAGTTCTTCTTGCGTTTGGCATGAATCTTCCTCCAGTAATGCTTCCAATTCCTCTTTCGGCCTTCCACTACGTTCTTTGTCTTCCACGTCAAACTCATCGTTTTTAAACTTTTGAAACCAGTCATGACAACTTCTTTCACTTAAAGCAGTCTCACCATAAACAATCTATGCGCCTCAGCTGCAGATTTCTTCAAATTAAAGAAGTAAATCAAAAGTTCTCGCAAATGACGCTTATTCGGAACAAAACTTGATATGTTTGCACAAAAAAAATTATGTGATGCTGATACAGAGTCACTAATACTTTAACGTAATGTTGTTACCAAATGTCCAAACTTACGATATTACGTTTTACATCTGACAATTTCAACATATTTTTCTGGTGGGGCCATATTTTGACAAACGGCGGAGACTTATTTGTACACCTAATATATATATATATATATATATATATATATATATATATATATATATATATATATATATATATATATATTATATATATATATATATATAATATATATATATATATATATATATAAGCCTTAATTAGTACTTATTATTTATTAATAATTTTTGATTCTTTAATTTTCTACACATAAAATACCAACGATTTACGAAACAAACAAGTTAAAAATTAAGCAATCTTATCAATAAAACATTAAAATTTAAATGCATATTTGAATCAGTTAATACGAGTAATGCTACAAACATTTAAGAAAGTGGCTATTTATACATACGGTATGTATACGCAATTTATTTATACATACAGTATCTTTACGTAATTGGCTATTTAGGGTAGGTTAGGTTAGTAGGTTGGTTTAGATTTTTTTTTTAGTATGTATAAATAGCCAATTGCGTATACATTTAATCGCAAATAACTGATTACTTACCTTATTTTGATAAACATCTTAGGATCACACAAATCACAGCACAACAATTCACATAAAAACTGGTTAAAATTATTTTGCATAAATTAGTGTCAATTAACAGCCAAATTAACAAGGGTTATATATAATTTGTTTTCGTATAGCATCAATAGATGTCTCTGTTATCTTAATAAATTTAAATAAAATTTAAAATTTTATAAATGATAATATATTTTAAATTTATCTAAATAAAAAACAATTTTGTATCTAGATGAATTATGTAGACTAGATAAAACAATCTAGATAAATCTCATTAATGTTTATTAATATAGCTATAGATTAATTATTTAAATACATCTAAGATCAAAACCCCAGTACATATAATTATTTTTTTTTTCTATTTTCACAGATCTCGTATTTTATGTCGTTGCACAACAAAACCGCTGCATTATTAGACGAATTATCTCATTGGGGTGATACAAGAACAATTTTCAATGCAAATGCATTTAAGATTGAAAGTGAAAATGACGCATCTTTAGATGCCGAAGTCGATGACGTTGATTCCATTTCCACAAATGTTGGCAATCCTTTGGAAAATGTGGAAAGTCTTACAATGCACTATAAAACACGTTCCTTTGCACCGAAATTAACCTGGTCGAAATGTTTGAGGCCTGCTGGTGTAGCGATAGCACCATGGACAACAAATTGTATTTACATAGCAGGTAGGTAATTATTTGACATTATAATTATTTTATTCATTGTTTTAAACAAAAATACTCTATAATCATGTAATAAAATAGCATTATATTGTCATTTCTTTTTGGATTGTAATAATGATATGTTTACGTAACAAATCAAAAATGCATACAAATAACTTTTAAAGCAAATTTTCTTTACAAATATACATATATGATGTCTACAAAATTGACCTCGAAAAACTAGCAAAAATTGTAAGAAAATAAATTAAATAAACATCACATGCAGACAAGATATTCAGAAATAAAAACATATTTCTAAATAAATAAATGTCCAATCTAATAGAAAATTTATAAATAAAAAAATTAGGAACAAACATAATTCAAAATGTAAATTGATAAAAAAAACAATAATTTTATTAGAATATAAATAAATACAAATCATTAAAATTTTCTTAAAAATATAAACCCGCATTCACAGATCCCTTTTAAAACTTCTTCTAAAATTCATTCATTTTACCAAAAACGTTTTTGATTTACATAAGCAAACTAAAACTAAATTAAACCTATGTATTTCTAAAGAATATAAATTTAGGCTATTACTTATAGTAATTAAATTTTAGAATAAACTATAAATAACTAAATACAATGTCACGTATTCATTCATATCCCCTTTTAAAACACTTCTATGCTGCAATTCTATTCATATCTACAGGACTTGTAGCATTACATATATTATTTTGTCTTTTTCTATTAAATAGAAAAAGACGAAACAGATTTAAACAGAATTGCAATATTAGTTCAAAGCAATCTCAATTTCAAAAATAATTTGTACATTTATTATACTCGTATATCAAATATAAACTTTTTATTACATTTAATATTTTAAAATATCAACAAAGTTGAGTTTTTTTTTAAATTAATAATTATTTTATCTAAAAGTGCTATAAAATAGGGATAGATATGAATATGGGCCAATGAATAGAATAAATTATATATTTCGTATTTGAATATGATTATGTACAGACAGCAGGCAAATTTACGGCATAGATAAGCTAAAAGGAAAATTACTATTCCGAATTTCGTCACCACAAATGTTATGTCCGGTTGGCATAACATTCTCGCAGCAACGCGAAGAAATATTCGTTTCCGACAAATGGAAACATTGCATTCATGTATTTTCGAAAGATGGAACTTATCGAAAAATGTTGGGTAAAAAAGGAAACGGAAATGGACAATTTATATCACCCGAAGGCATTGCTATCGGCTCAAATAATAATCAACTATTTATTTGCGATACAGGTAATGATCGAATTCAAGTAATGAATGCAATCGACGGAAAATTTCTTTATACATTCGGAATAACTGGTGTCGCAACCGGATTTTTAACCGATTTTAAATATACAGAACTAAATATTCCGACTGGAATAGCTGTAACAAACGATAATATCATAGTTGCCGACAGTGGTAATCGTCGAATTAAAATTTATACGTTAAATGGAAAGAAAGTAAGTGAGTTTGGATCGCTTGGCGCAAATCGGGGCCAATTTCGTGCGCCCGAAGTTGTCGCTGTCGATCCGATGGGTTTTATCATAGTTGGTGATTCGGGCAATGCTAGAGTTCAGATTTTTCGACCGGATGGAACTTTGGTGCGGATTTTTCGAAATAAAGGAAAACTGGCCTGGGTGTCTGGCATTCATGTAACGCCGCAATTCGAAATTATTGTTACAGATTACAAAACACATTCGGTTCATGTATTTTAATTAATTCTTTATTAGAGAGATTTATATTGCATTCGAGTTTTATTACATTTCAATAAAATTCATTTACGTTTAAGATTCCTTTAAAAATGTTAAAACATATATATTATGGCAACTAATAAATATCTAAAATAATATCATGTATAATAATAATAAATATATATATATATATATATACCGGGTGTCTACTTTTTTTTTGTTACATAGGGAATACAATGCTAAAATTTTCATTTGGTGATAAATTTTCCCCTAATTATTATAGAACAAAAGTACAAATACAAAAGTTGTTTAGAATTCAAAAATGCATCAAATGATGCCAAATTTATCAATATAGGATGTTCTGATCAAGAATTAGAAGCAAATTAAAATTTCCATTTTTGCGCTCTTTACATCAAAGTGCCACGGAAATTAAACAAATAATTTCATTTCTTCTGGAGTTTGAGTTTGACAGATCGTATTTATTTTATTGTTACGTTCTGTATTATTATTATTATTATTATTATTATTATTATTATTATTATTATTGAAAATAATGAATAAACTTAATGTAAATGAAAAGCTATTAAGTATAAAAAGTATTAAGTATTTATTATTTATTACAATGAAAGGGTATTTTACTCGGCTGTACACTACGTACTAGCTGTGGTTTTAAATTGTGAATGTCTCCATTATAATTTTAAGTAATTGTTTAATTTATTTATTAACTTCAAGTTATAAAAACAATACATTTGAATTAGATGACTGGCATTATGCCTAATATATTTATTATAATAATTTAAACTTATCCCTGAGGATGCTGTAAGTTGTGCAGTGAAACGTCGGATAAGAGTTTAATAAATAGTAAATAGCTGAACTCCGTAAAACTTTCTTTATTTATTACAATATTCAATATACCTATAAAACAGAAAAATTCATGAATACAAGATATAGGAGAACAAAAACGAAACTAACAATTTAAATTAAATGTTCAAATAAATCGCCATTAACTGCCAAACAATAACCTAATCTGTTATAAAATTCGTGACGTACAGAGCTTAATTGTGTTTGTGTTATATTATTGCACTCTTCAACAATGGCATTTTTCAAATCAACAAGATTTTTGATATGTCGTTTATAAATTTTCTCCTTCAAATATGGCCATAAAAAGAAATCGCACGGTGCTAAATCGGGCGATCTAGCTGGCCAATTAATTGGACCACCTCTACCAATCCATGAATTTGGAAAACATTGATCCAAATATAATTTAATGTTGCAGCTGTAATGTGCCGGACATCCGTCTTGTTGATACCAGACAACATTATCTTGAGTTGCACACTCTTCTAACTGCGGACCAATATGATTTTGCAACATATCCAAATATTTTTCGTTGTTTAAATTATTTTCAATAAAAAATGGCCCAATTATACACCTGCCAAAAATTCCAGCCCATACATTAACTTTTTCTGGATATTGGGTACGTGTTGCTACCATTAAATGAGGATTTGTTTGGCTCCATATTCTAAAGTTTTGTGTATTAGGTTCGCCGTGTAAAGTAAACGTAGACTCGTCAGTAAAACAAATAGATTTCAAGAAGTTTCTGTCTAAATTGGATTTTTCCATAATAATGTTACTAAATTCGCTTCTAGCCATTTTATCCGCTTCAAATATCTCTTGGTGCGTGGAATATTTATAAGAATGATATTTTTCATTTTTTAGTACCTTATGTATTGTTGAAGGATGCAAATTTAATTCAGCACCAAGTTGACGCACACTAACATTTGGGTTTTCCGTTACACACAAAAGTATATTCAATGTATTTTCTTTAATTGCATTTTGATTTAAATTCTCCTCCTGATCTTCTGCGTTGATTTTTCTACAATTTTTACAACGTTTTAACACACTTCCAGTTTCTTCGAATTGTTTAATTATCCTACGAATAGTCATAGCGGAAGGTATGGGACGGTTTTCAAAGAAAGCGCTGAATAAATCTCTTACTCGTCGTATCGAATTTCCAGTAAAATACCATTTTACGCACTGAACTTTTTCATTTACCTTAAGTTTATTCATTATTTTCAATAATAATGATAATAATACAGAACGTAACAATAAAATAAATACGATCTGTCAAACTCAAACTCCAGAAGAAATGAAATTATTTGTTTAATTTCCATGGCACTTTGATGTAAAGAGCGCAAAAATGGAAATTTTAATTTGCTTCTAATTCTTGATCGGAACATCCTATATTGATAAATTTGGCATCATTTGATGCATTTTTGAATTCTAAACAACTTTTGTATTTGTACTTTTGTTCTATAATAATTAGGGGAAAATTTATCACCAAATGAAAATTTTAGCATTGTATTCCCTATGTAACAAAAAAAAAGTAGACACCCGGTATATATATATATATATATATATATATATAAATTTCTTTGTTACTTTTTTTTTTATAAAATTGTTTGGATTAAGGCACAAATATATTAAGTGTCATTATTTATGTAGGCAAAGACAATTTGAAAATTTATCACGTGTTTGTACATAATGCTACGTATAAATATAAATAAGAGATTCTTAGATTTAAAATAAATGATGAGTTGTACATGCGCTGCATCGCGTTATAGTTTTACTTTCACCTAATCTAACTGTATCTCCATCTATCTCATTGTGTCCAGCATTGTCATGTCGTCTCTGTAGGTAGAATAAATTCACAATATTACAATAATTTAAACAACAACAAAAAAAACAACAAACATATGGCGTTTTTTCGCGATAAATACCACAGTTAACTATGTCATAAGTTCGATGTGATTAGCAATTTACAAGAATTAATTTGTATGATTTGATGTAATTTAGTAATTAAAATGAAACTCGCAAAAACAACAACAAAAACATATTATTTTATCTATTAATAAATAAATTTTAATACAAGATTTTAAATTCGGATGCTTATGTTGTAATTAATTGGCTAAATATTAACATTCATTCAAAGTAGAACTACAAATTTTCGTATTCCCATAGATATCAAAATATTCTGACTATAAATGATCATTTGATATCATCATGTTACCATTTAACTTTAAAATTGATATATGATGATGATTTGGTCTGTCAATTTTATATTATGGAAGTGACAGATACGAAAAAGAAAACAATTACAGTGTAGACAGATATTAACATCTCTAACTACACAAATCAGAGAATGGCATGATGATTTGACTAACTACAGTTAACGACGTTAGAGTGTAACATCAGTAATTTGCTTGTGAAAATTTCAAAACACATAGTTAACACAAGCTCGCGAAGAAACGCCTACAGACATTGAGTATTATTTAGTTTACTTACCTTTAACTCAGTCGCAAGGCACATAAATGCATCTTCAATATTGGAATTATCTTTGGCTGATGCTTCCAAACAAATAATACCTCTGGCATATATTGACTGACAGCTTCAGCTTCCGCATATTCAACTTCTCGAAGCGATTCCAAATCACTTTTATTACCAACTAAAGCTAAAAGTACAGCACTCCCCGCATATCGTCGTACTTCTTCAATCCATCCTGGAACAGATAGAAAAGATGAACGTTTTGTTATATCATATACTAGAATAATATGTTGTTAATTGAATTAAATTTCTCTAGAAAAACAAGTACAATTATTACCAATTATTACTCCATTAGCAGATCTATAATAACTTTGTGTAATTGTTCGAAATCGTTCTTGTCCAGCCGTATCCCATATTTGAAGCTGTAATTAATAAACTGTGCAAATGAAATTATTAACCTATAATTGACTGTCATTTTCCATTACCTTGACTTTTTTACCATCAACTATTACGGTTTTCATAGAAAAATCTACTCCTATCGTGTTTCCATGACGCTCAATAAAAGTTCCCGATTTAAATCTCTGGACAACACAAGTTTTCCCCGCGCCACAATCACCAATTAAAACTATTTTAAATAAAAAATCAAACGCTTCATCATTCGAAATACTCATCAAAGTTGACGGATTACGACTAGACATATTTGTGATCAATAATAAAATAAATTTAAAATATTTATTTACATCCTGCCATGACTATACTATGATCTTGTACACTTGTTTCACCTAAAAATACTACCCATCCCACAAAATTTAGATGAGATCAACATTCATCTCAGAGTTCGTAGAAATGTAGAAATATAATACGAGTTCAAAAGTTACGCAATATAACTAGTAGTGACATCTGTTTGAAATATTTTCTTTCAACCATAATGAAAAACAGAAAGAAGAAGTTGTATTGTATCATGATATGTCAATTTTAAAATAAAATTCACAAAATTAGTAACAGGCTTGTTATGGCTATATGTGGTGAATCGGGCGATACAACTCAATTCGCCGAATATATTGCTAAAAACATTCAATTATATAAAATGCGCAATGGCTACGAATTGAGTCCGAAAGCAGCATCCGTGTTTACACGAAGAAATTTGGCTGATGCTCTTCGTAGTACAGTAAGTTCAATCTAAATCTATTGCTTATTCGTTATAATTAATATGTATGTTTCAAATTTTAGTCTGCGTATCACGTAAACCTTTTGCTAGCTGGTTATGATGACGCTGATGGTCCGGAATTGTATTACATGGATTATCTAGCATCGTCTGTTAAAGTTCCTTACGCATGTCATGGTTATGGAGGTTTCTTTTCGCTTCCGATTATGGATAGATATCATAAAATGAAAACCACACCCGAAGAAGCTTACGAAATATAATGAAAAAATGCGTACGTGAAGTACATAAGAGACTTATTATCAATTTGCCCAATTTCAAAGTGCAGTATATCAACAAAGAAGGCATTCAAGATATGCCTGATATTACTGCTAAAACTTTGGCACGAGAACCAGATGCAACTGCTGCATAACTTTATTATTATTATTATATTCTCATGAAAACTAATAAATGTAATTTGTAATTATTATCATCGTTTTATTGAAAAATGTGTGCTGGAATATTTCATGTAATTCAATATTATTTTTAATAAATTTACATTCTTTTTTTTTGGAAATAGTAAACATTTACAAAAATATCTTACAAAAAAAAATGTCGGTAACCATTTTACTATATAAAAAAAAAAGTGAAAAATTGTCGCTTGAAATCTTTGGATTTCAAAAACTAACTTAAGTACAACATTTATATAATTTAAATAGTATTACCACTTCAAAAAATTTATGATAAACAAAAAAAAAATGGGGAGACAAAAATTTATATAATAATATCATGAAGACTTGTGGAAGTGCAATTTTTATTTCGCTTTTTTGGATTCAGATTGTGCGGCAGATTTATCTTTTGCTTCTTCTTCTTCGGTTTTTTAAACAGTTGGATTATCTTCGTATCTAGAAAATAATCGTATCTAGAATTAACTCAAATATATTATTTAGGTTCGTATTTAATAATAAAAACACATTAACTGAAGTCGACTTTGGGCTAACAGAAAAGCATTGATTTTAAATTATACTGCTGCCAATAAAACAACGCTGTTTGTCGGCAAATACAAAATAAATAAACAAATTAGTGAGTAAGATTTTTCTCAATGTGAAAGCAAATTTTTCTTACAGTTAGAAACTTTTCGGCCTTAAGAAATAAGTAGGTATAATATGCGACAGAACTTTAGAATAATGTCTAAAGAAGTTTTTTTACGTTAATTACTAGATATTAATTTTTCGTAAATTAATCGTTACTAAAATTGTTTGATTTTATTTTGTTGTACCTGCTTTATCCATATATACATATTGATTAAGTTTATTATTTCTATATTTGCAAGTAATAATAATTTCGTTACAAAATTACGCTTATTTGTTTTCGATTTATTTACGATAAATTTTAAGCTTCATCGTTTCATTATATTAATATTTTTTTAATTTTGAAGAATGGCTACGCTAACTTTTTCGGGAAGTTAGTGAAGATATTAATAATTTTTAAAAATACAGCGCGACAATTTTTCTAATTTCACGACTAAATTATGCAATATTATATTTTTGTTTGTTTGGTGAAAATGGCTTCGCTAACTTCACGGATCTCGATTTTCAACTTACTTGAATAGAGCTTTAATATCTCCTTTAATCAGTGCGAGAAGCATGGGTGTACCAAGACAGGCGGGAACGAGATATAAATGAGCTGGTTGTGCATGATTAAATACATGCATTACGAAAATGGTTGCCATTAAACCTAAGAAATAGGCAATGAATGTCGCAT
This sequence comes from Clivina fossor, assembly GCA_963966155.1. Taxonomy (NCBI): domain Eukaryota; kingdom Metazoa; phylum Arthropoda; class Insecta; order Coleoptera; family Carabidae; genus Clivina; species Clivina fossor. Next base: position 1,158,289 of record OZ014562.1, on the reverse strand, counting down.
AGAAATACGTCCTGGTATTGCGCTGTAGACTATTATCGAAACGTAGTAATAAAGCGATAAAGATACCAGGATAAACGATGTCACCCAATCCGAGCATAGCGAAATTACTTGCATTGAAGCCGTGTGTCAATAAGTCTTGTGGGAAAACCACTATAACAAAAAGAAATTTAAAAAAATAAACAATTCATGAAAGTAATTTAATATTTAAAATATTAATTTCCTTTTTATCGTATTAACAAAATAAATCTTAGTACTTTGTTTTTGCTTAAATCGCCATTAATTTATTTTGATAAATAAAAAAATAATAATAATAAATTAATTAATGGCGATTTAAGCAAAAACGAAATACTATAACCTAATATACCGGGTGATTCATTTAACCTGGAATTTGTTATATTTCAAAAAATACGCATCGGACAGAAAATTTGCCGAATCCAAACTTTAATATCTCAAAGGGGGGCATCCGCTAGTACTAAATTACCGCCACCCCCTTCCCCCTGTGGGCGGGCCGGGGAGCAACTTTGAAATTTTAAATAGGAATCCCTATTTTTTATCACAGATTTAAATTCTACGATAAAAACTAGGTACATTTCGTCAAAAAAAAAAATTTTGATTCTTGACAGATGGCGCTGTAATCGCAAAAAATTAATTTAACCTGGAATTTGTTATATTTCGAAAAATACGAATCGGACAGGAAAATTTGCCGAATCCAAACTTTAATATCTCAAAGGGGAGCATCCGTTAGTACTGAATTCTCGCCACCCCCCACTCCCTGTAGGCGCGGCGGTGGGCAACTTTGAAATCTTAAAAATTTCTTGCGATTACAGCGCCATCTGTCGAGAATCGAAAATTTTTTTTCGGACAAAATGTACGTAGTTTTTGTCATAAAATGTGAATCTGTGATAAAAAATAAGGGTCTCTATTTAAAAATTCAAAGTTGCCTCCCGCCCCGCCCACAGGGGGTGAGAGGGTGGCGGGAATTTAGCATTATCGAATGCCCCCCTTTGAGATATTAAAGTTTGGATTCGGCAAATTTTTCTGTCCGATGCGTATTTTTCGAAATATAACAAATTCCAGGTTAAATCTATTTTTTGCGATTACAGCGCCATCTGTCAAGAATCGAAATTTTTTTTTGGATGAGATGTACGTAGTTTTTATCGTAAAATCCGAATCTGTGATATAAAAGAGGGGTTTCTATTTAAAATTTCAAAGTTGCCCCCCGCCCCGCCCACAGGGGTTGGGGGGTTGGCGGGAATTTAGTACTAGCGGATGCCCCCCTTTGAGATATTAAAGTTTAGATTCGACAAATTTTCTGTCCGATGCGTATTTTTCGAAATATAACAAATTCCAGGTTAAATGAATCACCCGGTATAATACGCCATGTGTGATTAAGAATATAAAAATAAATGTTATACAGAGTGATTACTTAAAACTTCCTACGCGCCAGTATCTCCAAATCTAAGAGAGATATTAAAATTCTGTAAAACGTAAAGAATAAGGACCAGTAATTCCAATTTTATTTATTCTTAAGATAAGTAAAAATTCGTATGTAATTGGCTAAAAATGTATCCCCAGAATAAATGACAATATTTCTTTGACAATTTTAAAATTTAAAAGTATAAATTTGTTTCAACATTCGGAAATACTGGGCCTTAGACGACTATAGATAGATAATTAGATACCGTAACATTGCGCAATATAATAATTATTTTCGATGGCTAGAATGATAAAAAGTTTTTCTGTCAATAAAATTTATAATTCTTATCTAAAAATCATTAAAGCCTGGTTGCACAAAGCATTGTTAGACGCTTTGAAAGTTAACCAATTCATTTACTTGTCAATTGATCAATCAATGAGGCGGTTTGAAGACAATTGACACTCTAGTTGCCTAATTAACTAATTGACTAACTTAACAATGCTTCGTGTAACCGGACCTAAATTTGTTTTTGAAATATTTAAACATTTTAACTGTGAATTCCTCAGCACTTTCTCAGTAAACAATCAGTTTATGTAACAAAATTTTCAGTCATATGGAATGATTTTTTTCCTAAATATTTACAATTTAAATGTATAATATCTAAAGATTTTTAGATAAGGACAAAAAATAAATGTTTTCGCGATAGCCCATGAAAAAATATTTCAAAACGTCCCGATGCATATACTGCTAGTCGTCCCGCTATCTAGTTTAAGTCAAAATATAGTCACCTGCTATCTGTCCCCGGCTTTTTACAGAATTTTAAAATTTAGCCTAAATTTCAAGTTATTAGCGGCGGAAACATTGTGTATACATATACATACAATTTTAATATTTGTAAAGTAGGTCGGTCTCATTATCAACAAATTTTAACAATAATTTATATCAATTTGAAAAAAAGGTAATAAAAATTGTATTTTTGAATTTTTTATATAATACATAACTTTACTTATATAACAGTGATATTAAATTAATAATATTTTTTTTAAATAATATTAAATGAAACAAATTATGTCACCCCATCGATGATAGTCGATAAAAACTAATCATTTAAATTAACATATACATTGAAATTTGAATAATAAAACATGATTTATATTTCGGAAAAAACTGACAACAAAATATATAAGTACGTAATAGAAAAGGAAAAAAAAATCTTACGTTTAATAGGCGCTTCAATAGATTCGGCAACAGTCACCATAACATCGGTTCCGAACACCCAAAAGATATCGTAGAAAAATAGACCGCTGAGTAAAATACAACCGGTTACAACATTATTCAAGTGCAACAACTCAACATCATTGATTGCGAAAGCAATTACGAATAGATTGTTTACGATCCAATGTTTCTTCATCAAATACCATGCGCCAACCAATGAGCAACAAATCTCGTATGATGAAAAATGATAGTTGATTATATTACTTACGATTTGACTGAAATCATAAACATATTTCATACTTAGCCGTATTTATTTAACAGTACTAATGTATATATTATACCTCAGCGCTAAGAAGAACAACCCCGTTAAAAGTAAATTTATGTATTCCTTTGAAAAGATTTGAAATACAATATATAAACCAAACAAAGCACATGAAGCAATTACTGGCAACATAGCGGCATCTTTACTTGTCATAGTTTCGGATTTTTGGAACAAACCACCCATTTCATCACGTATCTATATGTTAAAAACGCGTTTTCAAAATAAGTTTTAACATTGTAAATATCATTTCCGCATTAAAATTTTACTACTTATATTCATATAATAAACAAAATTAACGGTATGTAAAGTTTAAGAAAATCTATTACATAACCGTAAAGTAAAGTTTAGCCGAAAAGGGTATTTGCAATGTTATTTAATTGCCATGTATTTGAATTAAATAATAAAAATAATACCTTTAATAATACATTTAAACTAGTTAACTTTACCTTATGGTGTTTCACAGAACGGAACGATCCGAAAAGTATAGGCAATAAAGCCATTATAACTAAACTACCGTATGCCACAGCCATTCCTTCTGGAGTTGAGGGTGCTTTTCCTGTTGTATTTGTTGCATTTTCATGTAAATCTTTTACTTGTGCCACGACTTCTTGCACCACGTCTGCCATGTTCGTTCAATGTATATGTAAATGTGACAGCGTTGGGAATTTTATTATTTCTAGTCCACGTCACATGTGCAGTAAACAAAAACCAGTATAATTTGACGCATTTGTTTTTTTTAAAGAAATTTTGAATTAATATTTATTTCCCAATTTTCTTTCAAATTTACACAAAAAATAACCGTTTTGGTTAAACTGCTCTATCCAGCCAAAACTGAAGTTGGCTGCAGGCTGACAATCAGCTGTCACCCGCATTTTGCGTAGTGCCAACCTTACAAAGATATTATAAATATTATATATATATATATATATATATATATATATATATATATATTAATATTATATTAATAATTTTATCAATTTCGTCCGTTAAGACTTATGTTATGTTAAGAAGTCCGTTAGGATAGGTTAGGGTAGGTTAGGTAGGTAGGTTGTAGGTAGGAGTTGTGTTTAATAGACCGTTAAGACACATTTTAAAATTATTTATAATATTAATATATATAATATTAATATTTATAATATTAATATATATAAATATAATATTTATAATATCTTTGTAAGGTTGGCACTACGCAAAATGCGGGTGACAGCTGATTGTCAGCCTGCAGCCAACTTCAGTTTTGGCCGGATAGAGCAGTTTTACCACAGTTTTGTCTAGACAAATATTTAAAAAATTATAAGAAAATGAAAAAAATATTAGTAATTGGTAATAGTTTGACTTTTGAATAAGCTGTCAAAATATATGTAAACAAACACCAACTATATTTCTTACTGTTACAGGGCATTGTAAGTCTATTTTAAAATATTAAATTTGTTGTTAAATTAATTAATTATTTATAAATCTTACTTTAATTTTTTTCTCAATTATTTTCAGAGTTTACAGTGTAAAATGTCAGACGAAGAAGATACAGCAATCCTTCTCGATACTGAACGTACATCAACCGAGAAAGAAATTAAAATTAGTCCAAAACAAGATACATATCAAGATACGTCGCAGAATAATACATCGTCAAGAACTCAACTAATTTTAAGTTCTGCAGTGGCTATTGTATCTGGCGTATGTTTTGGTTATGATATGGGTATTGCAGCAAATCTTATAAAACCAGTAAGCAGTACATTAAATTTAAATTGTGCCGAACAGTTTTATATTGTAAGTACTTGGTTATTGGGAGCAATATTATCAGCAATTTTCGGTGGCTTTATTATTGACACATGTGGTAGACGATGGAGCATAGTATGTTCATCGTTTCTTTTAACATGTAGTTCACTTCTGTCGAGTATACCAAATTCGTATGCGTTACTATTATGCGGCAGATTAATATCGGGATTTAGCGGGCCGATGTCCGCCATCTCGCAATGTATTTATATATCGGAAACATCAGATCCTCGTTTGAGGGGATTTCGTGTGTCTCTGCATCAAGTTGGAGCAGCTCTGGGAGGTCTTATAACTTGTATAGCGGGTTTCTATATTGGACCAGATTCAGATACATGGCGACTAGCTATTGGCATAAACACCATTTCTGCCTTATTTATTATTTTACTTACACTATTATGGCTACCTCGTTCACCACATTTTATGTTATACCAACGCGCACAAACTGTCAAACGAAGATCACCAAATCACCGAGTTACAATATTAGTAGAAACATTTATAGTTGCTGTATTACTTATATCTTTTCAACAATTGTCTGGCCGTTTCACCGTATTTTTCTACGCACCACGTTTATTCTCATTACTCGGTATTTGTACATCACAAGCTGCAAAAATTGCCATTTCCACCTTCTCTGTTGTTAAGGTAATCATTCATAATTAATCATCGAAAAGATAATGAGGTATTCAGTTAATTATCATGAATAATAAATAAATAAGTAAACAAAAATATATTAGGCGCTCAGTTTTATTGTCACTGTATATATTGCTACATTCGCAGTTAAAAATTTATCGGCTACATATTTCACTCAGTCCGAAATTTTGAACTGAATGACATCCGGCTTTTGATTTAACTGCGTTATTTCGATTTGTGTAGTAAATTTGGCGTGTATGAGCCACTTTAACCGTTTGAGTGTCACGAGTTTTTGCTATTTCTTCGTCCAAAAGTGCCAAGGAGCGCTTTTGCGCTTGTCTTATTTCCTATTCTACATTATTTAGTTAATTATATTATTATAATAATCGTTGTTTATAAGAATAAAAAGTTTACACCTACAAAGTGTAATATTAGTCGAATTTTATTTTTATTTAAAACGGAACGATAGCCGTAAAGTCGGGCATCGACAGAAACCGAGTTTGCTAGAGCGCTAATAAATTTCGAGCGTAACAAAAGAGCGCAAAATCGCTGCTTGGCACTCAAACTGTTAAACTAAAAACTTGTAACTATTTATATTTTATATAATACTTAGTACTAAATTGATTATATGATACAACATTATCTTGAAATATGTTTACTATTTCCGTATATTCGATATAAATTTCCATGTTATTTATTTTCCAGTTTTTGTCGACGTTTCTCTGTCTTTGCATAGTCGATCGTTTAGGCCGTCGAACTTCTCTAATAATGAGTTCAACGATAATGATGACATCTGTAGCACTATTAGCACCACTAGCAACAATCGACGATTCGGAACATTCAATTTCGCATTTATATCACGAGAACTGTTACCGAATTGCGGTATCCGATTCAACCGGATTCCTAACCGTACCTCACACCGATATGTGGCGTTCCGAACACTCAGATGCACCATTGGCACTACCGAAAAGTCCACCACCTTATCCGATGTTACCAACTCCACTATCGTTAATTTCACCCCAGTCCGAAGGGTGTCCGGAAGCTGAAGCTATTTCCGCTCTAATGCCAGCACTTCGTGTTGTTGCTGTTATAACATTGCTGTTGTATGAGGCCGCCGATGCGCTAGGTTTCGGAACGCTAACGTGGCTTTTGCTTAGCGAATTATTTCCGGCTTCGATGCGTGGACGAGGCATGTGTGCTGTTACCTGCCTGCATTGGTTAGCTGATTTTGTCGTTCCGACAATGTTTATTGAAATAGGTAAGTTATTAGATGGTCAGATTAAATCATCTTTTATTTAATTCACATTGAATTGAAATAGGAAGTTATATAATCGTTTCAAGTTAAGCCTGGCTCAAATTCTTGTGCTTGTGCGGCAGTCTGAATGAGACTTTATAAATATAATCTGTTCCCTTTTTTTTTTAATGTAAATTATTGTACTTTTCTTTTTCTATAATTTATTTCAATGTAAAAATGATTAATAAGTGTTTTTTTCTTTTTTTCACCTACTATTTGGGTTACCACCTCTTCGGTTTTTCAATTGAATCTCCGGTTTCCAGGTTATTTGTTGTAATCTCCGAATTCAACTGAATTTTAGATGTAGTCATATAGTTTTAAGTTAAAAAAATAAGTAAGTCATTACTTCGATCAGTGATAAATTTATAGCCAAATCAAAATGTTATTTAGTTTAATATATAAGCGTTGAAACGAATTTCAAAATTTTATGGTTGTATTCAAATTAAAATGTTTCTGGTAACCCTACCTACTATTTTTATAAAATATATATAAAAACTTGCTATTTTGTAATATATTAATTTGCATTAATGATTTTATGAATAGGTTCCAGTCTTGGATCAACATTTCTAATCTACAGTTTCGTGTGCATGATGTCAATTATATTCACATTTTTCATGATACCCGAAACGAAGAATAAAACGTTACATCAGGTCGCGCAAAAGATGCGAAACATGTCACTAGTTACACGAATATTCCATAATCTGTCCGGCTTGCCGTTTTTCAATAACAGCCAATGGCTACAGCACCGCGCTCAACAGTACCGCCAACAAAACAGACCGGTAGTGGAAAGTACCATCATTTGAGATTCGATTACACTCAGAGAGCTCCTATCGGATAACTTAACGGAAGGCGAACGAGTCTATTGGATTAACGATTAATTGTTTATATATATATATATATATATATATATATATATATATATATATATATATTTCATTCTTTTTATACTATCGATATTCATTGCTTTGTGATTCATTTTATAGTCGTTACATCACTGACATCACGCTCAAATCCATCAGCTGTTTATGGTCAAAATCCGAACTTCATATGGATATAGACAACTGGCAAGCATTCTTCAAGTTCAACAAATTTACCCTGATCAGCTGATGTCAAGTTCGTTTGAATATACCATAAAGTTTTTTAACCATAAACGGCTGATGGATATGATCTGGGATGTCATTGATGTATTTTTTTACGTATTGTGTTACTTATCTTTATTTAGTTTCTAAGTTCTAAGTGTTCATTTAGTTTAATTTTCTTTAAGACTGACAAATTTTATAACATTAAGGATTTGGAAAAGCGCGATTTTCGTCAATTTGCATGTTAAATTTTGAGTAAAATATACATAATGCTTGCCAAACAAGTAGAATGTGTCAAAATTTACATTAACACGAAAAATATATTTTTTAATTGTGCATGACACACTAAATGACAAAAGGTTCCAGAAATGTTTGAATGTTTCATAATAATTAAAGTAAAATTATAAAAGAAATTTTTAATTAAAAAAATTGCTGATTAGGATATTGTATGAACTTTGTTTGTTGCAATATTAACTGTGATAATGGAAGAATGTTACGAAGTGAATGATATAAATGTACTTTAAAAAGTTTATAGCAATATAAGATTCTTTTTTAAAGATTAAGAATGGGGCTGTGCATTATTTTCAAATTTCTTCTATATTTTTAATCATCTTATTATTCTTTTACCTAAAAATAATTATATATTCCAAATATTATAGAACCTCTCATATGCTTTTTATCCTTTACTGTTTTTTTTTTATTCTGGAACGTGTACATCCAGAATACGAAAAATGTTTGTCTTCAAATTAGCAATTTTTAAAAATTTATTCTGAGCTTTTCTAGTAGATTCTAAATTATTGATAACATAAAAAATTAGTGGACAGGCTCATTAGAAAATTCGATAATTAACATGAGAATGTTTTTCTAGTTTCCATCCTAGGTATTGATAAGAGTTTGATGTACAATTGAAAAATGCAATTGAATAATTATTAATAATGCCGTACATTTTGGCAAAATTTTTCTTTATTGCTTAACATCTAATATTGCTAAAAAAATTGAAAATGTATCACATATATTTTACATATTAATACACTGTATCTTAGCGTATAAAATATTTTAAAAAAATGTGTATTATATACCAATAATGATTGTATAAAGATCATTAATGTGTTTCATTATTTTTCTTTTTATATACATCCTTAAAACATTATTACGTTATATAGGAAACATGCATTTTAAGGCACCATTGTGACAATAACAATTCAAATTGTATTTTAAAAAGATAAATATTTTATTTTTGGCTAAAATATTCTGAAAACTAATTTAAAATTACTAAAAAATACTAGTAAAAATTAATAATTCAGGTTCTAAAAAAAATGCATATTTCCTCATTAAAATAAAATTGTATATGGCACATGAGGTATGAAATGTTCGTTTCTTTACAAAAATGAGTGTTTTCTGTCAACACTATCACAACATTTATTTGGAATTAATATCCTTGGCACTAACTGCTTGTCTTTTGTTTCGATTATTAAATTTCGGAGGCGATAATACTTGTTTCAAGAATACGTTTCGTTTGTCGCGTAAACTCGAGAATGTATTTCTATCAATCGTATTCATTTCATTTGATTCTTGATCGGATAAAGAGAGCTGCCCTTCTTCATACGCCGGCGGCGTATTGTTTTTATTTTGATTACGGATAACGTTATTCCATTGAATAACTTTATTTATCACAGGTGGTGTAAATTTCGCCGATTTCAAATCATCGATTAAATTGACAGTGGAACCCATTTCCGCCGAACAACTATTTAATATTTCGTCGCTTTGCTTGGCTTTCGGTTCGAAGCGTTCTCGCAATAGTGAAAATTTTCTTCTAGGTTTATTACCGATTTTATTCACTTTCTTATTGTTTTCATTGTTTTCTTCTGATAATTCCATTCTAGATTTATTATATACATTTAAGTTCAGTTTTTCTACTGATTCATTATTTATTAGATTACTACTGCTTGGTAATTTCGGGGGAGAATTTTCTTCAATTATTGTTTTATTTCGTTGATTTTCAACCGTTACTGAATTGCTCCAAAGTGCTTTGACAACGTTTTTCGATGATGTTGAACTAGTTTTTTTAATCGTTTTCTCATTCGAGGAGATATTTTTCATCGTTTCATGTACATCGTCATCGTCCCAAAGATTTTCTGTTCTATGATAGACATTTTTAGGTGAATCTGTATCAGTACCTCTTCGGATTTCATCTATGGTGGCAACTAAAGCAGAACGAGATTTCCTTAATATATGATCAGCTTTATCTGTTGTGATGATAGGTTCTTCCAATTCTTCGATAGGTTCTAGTGTTGAGGCCAACGGGAAAAACATTCCGTGCTGATCAACAACGTATGGTTTAGCGATAAAGACATTTGATTCGGGTTCAGGTTCTTCCGTATAATCTAAAATATGTACACGACGCTTATCACAGTCTACCAAATCATATACGAGCGTATCTAAATAATCATCTTGTCGCGATCGGAGTGGACGAGGTCTTCTATTTGGTAGTAAAGGAGGTGGTGAACCAGCTGTATCTGAAGAACTGATCTCCGAACTGACTGATGTGCCCCCGGTCACTGTACTAGTTAAAGTGTCGCGTCTATGATCTCGTACCGTACTATCGTCATGTAAAAATGTTTCAATATCTGTGTAACCCTCCCAGGAACGTAGACCCCAACGTTCGCGCGCTATATTTACCGCACAAATATTTTCGTAATCATGCGCTGATAAAACTTCACTAGAAACTTCCATAATTTCTTCCTGTCTTAATGTACCACTACTGCAAACACTTTTATCATCACTAGACATTTTCATAACTTTAATACTGTATATATTTTTCAAATTTAATTCCAAATTAAAACTATTTAACGTAGAACCTACGCTGTTTAGCTCGTCGCGGTGGTGTAAAACGTATTTCTGGTTTAATCTATGAAGAAACACGTGGTGTATTGAAGGTATTTCTTGAAAATGTAATCAGAGATGCAGTTACATACACCGAGCATGCTAAACGTAAAACCGTATCAGCTATGGATGTCGTTTATGCATTGAAACGCCAAGGACGCACATTGTACGGTTTTGGTGGTTAAATAAAACGCGCTGTTTCTATATAATTTTTCTGGAAAAACAACCAACAAGAAATCTAGAAGAACCAAATGTTAATTTAACATCGTCATTTAAATTTAAATTCACGTCCGAGTTTGTTAATGTATCTAAATTTAAGTCGAGCACTAATTGATCAGAGGAACAAATACCTCTGCGTTTTTGTGAAGTTATTTGCGCAGTCATTTCGGTGCATTTTTCGTTAAGTTGAAAGAGTTTCAAACCTAATTCAGTCGGCGAACAAATACCGCGTCGTTTATGTTTTTCGTTAGTCACTTTTTCCGTTTCGGAAATGATTTTCGTTTCGGTTGATTTGTATCCCTCATTAATAACGCCTGCATCATAAGAGGAATCGGCTGAATTTGCAACCGTATGAAATTCTATGTCATCTACGCCAGTATTATCTGGATCTTGAGAAATTGGCGCGGAAGCAAACATCGGCGATCCGGAACGTGCAATCCAATTTTCTAAAAGTAGTTTCTTATCCGTACATCCGTCATCCGAATGCGGTGAACTTTTCAAGGACACGCCTTCTGTTTGGCCCAAAGAACAGCCCCGTTCAAGCGTCCACATATGTTTTAATGAACGAAGTGTATTCACTTTACTGCCTGATTCTGTATCGATCTTCGGACTGGGCGGTTGACTTTCAATTTCTCCAAATAGTGGACAGCATGGATTCGGACCAGCCGGATGAAATTTTGTATAATATAATGTCATGCTACACAATCCTTTTAAAATAAAATTTTAAAAAATTAGTAAAATACAGGGGTGATTCATAAAGAATGGAAAATCTCCAAAACAAAAGATTTCGCCCAGAATTCTACAGGCTTAAATTTATCAAATTAGTAATTAAAATTATTTCCAAATTCTTATTTGTCGTGTCAAAAAACATAAAACTGTCAATTTTCAAGTTGTTACTATCGAATATTTCAAATCTATGGGATAGATAATTAAAAATAAAATTCTAACTTCGAACAACAGCAATATTTATATATGGCATGTTGGACTTAATCGTTATATTTTGGTCTTCAATATTTCCCATTCTCAATGAATCGCATTCTATATAAAAACAAAATAAAAATACCTATAGCTGTTCAGCCAAGAATTAATACTGTTGAAACAATGATAATTTCAAATGATGTTATCAAATTTAGTGAAATAACAAGAATAAGACAGGCCACATTCTGTGTAACAACAATCAGATAAAAAGAAAATACTCGTCGCCTAGATCGTCCTTCACAGATATTGAAAAATGAAAAACAATAGATAATTCCAACAATTCCATTATAAATTCGTTCCTCCCAAACTGTTGGACAAAAGTCCGTGTCTTGAAGTACGACCCATGTTGTCATTGCAATCCAATGAACACCTAAATTGTAAGACAAAGTTTTCATAAAATTCTGTAATCAATATTATGTCTGTAAAGTAAGTAAAATAGAAACGAACCTATAACAGCTAAAAGCCAATAATGAAAAGCAAGAGCGAATAATACAAGTGCCGATATATGAGCAGCTAGCATTCCACCGCGCCAAGTTGCTTGCAGCACTAGACCGGGCCATTTTACACGATTTTTATCCGGGCGTACACGTCGCATGGCTCTTGTATAAGCGGCAATTGCCCAAGCCAAAGAACATAGAGACGCACTTGCTGATAATCCTAGTAAGTAACAAAACATTCTATTTATTTATTCAATTTCTTTAAATTTAAAAGCAAAATCTCTTATAAACTCCTAGACAAAATAAACGCACCATTTGTGTTCAAATTGATTTCGTCCATAATTGGAATCAAAAACTTAGAAGTAAATAGAAATATGATTTACAAATACATGTATCTTCCAAGTACATACACCATTTGATGACGGCTTTATCATGTTTTGAGCAAGATTCTCTTATAAGCCGTACAGAGATAGTAAACAGTTGTAAATTTTATTAAATCTGAATTTGTTTCAGTACAAGATAACGTCCGACTGCACACTGCGGGCTATTTACTAAATTTAATTGAAGGTATTTAAAGATAAAAAATTTGTTGTGTAAATTAGTTTCTTCCTTCTACACACACATATATATATATATATATATATATATATATATATATATATATATATATATATTCTTTATAATTTTTATTAAAAAAATAGAAATTTAACACGCAAATTTAAAATTACAAGTACAATATTTAAATTCAAGCGTTGCGTTAATTTTGTCCAGTTCTCTTCATATACATTTTCTTTATTATAAATACTTTTATTTCGATTTGAAAATTATTATTATTTTACATTCAACATATTCAAATTCGTTATTGAAATTTTATAAAAGTAGATTAAATAAATGTAAATATTTACCAGTCCATGAATGCCATTCACCGACATTTAGCATAACATACAATTGCAAAACAAGTTGAGGGGCTGATTCCATAAAACTATCAAACAAATGCAGCATACATAGATCGCTTTGCTGATGATACAATCTTTGAAAATCAGCAATATCGCCACTAGCACGCGCTTCTAAGCCAGTACGAAGCACTAAATAATATCTAAAAATATATATACATTATTATTTTTGATTTTGTTATTTATTGCAACTACAAAATATACCTCTGTGCTATTCCAAGTAAACAAGCATGAAATATATAGTGCGAAGTTGATATTTGTTCATCTAATTTATGCCATCGAAGAGAAAATAATTGTATAACACTAGCAGGTAGTAACATTAACCCAGATAAGGCCAAAATTATTTTTTTTTAAATTTGCACAAATTTTGAATTATATATGTTTAAAATTGTGAATCAAACATAATTTAATAACATATTTTTTTTGTAATTATTACAGTTTTTTTTTAAATTACTGTTCTTTTAAAAGGACGGTGGCATTTTAAACGATGATTTATTTTTAATTTTTTGTAATATGCTAATGGTACGGGTTAGTAATAATACACTGTTTTACTGAAAAAATATTGATTTATTTTATTTATTATTATTTATTTTATTTTCATTCATCGATTTAAAATCGATGAATCTTTTATTTAAAATATCAGTTAAAGGTCTAATTTTTGAAAATTTATCAGCTTTATTTAAGTTGGCGTTATCGTTACAATGAATATTTTGCATAATAAATCTAAAACGATTTCTGGGCATAGCATTGCAAACAAGGATATTGTTGCAATCATGTGAATTCTCCCAATACATTTCACGTCTTGGCAAACATACATATCCACTTAACAATAAAATGCCCAAGAAACAGCGCATTTCGTTAGGTAGAATATCACCTGTGCGATTATGGGAGCTAGCATATATATTGGAATAATGAACGAGCAAATCAATAACTTCATTATCAAATATTTGAAAAAACGTTTCCACAGGCGACAATAATAAATTATTTGGTCCATGTATAGGAATCCAGCCAGGCATGTTGGACGTTATATCATTTTTTGTCCATTCAAATTTTTTGTAGCTTTTATTTCTCGCTTTTTGAGATGCCACAGACTTTCTTTTATTTATAAAAGTAGATAACGGATAATCATCCTCGCTGTCATTATCGTCTGGCATATCAATGTGTGAATTATCCATTATTTGTCCTTCTGTCCTTAGTTGGCTACCGGGAAGATTATGTATTGTGACATTATCCTCTTCACCACTATCTTCATCGGTGTTTTCACAATTTGAATTTTCTGGTGGAAAAATTATTATATTTTCTGGAACGACAATATCATCATCAAATTTTTCTGCTTCTTTAACAGCTCATGCAATGTTAGAGGCTTTTTCCAGTAACTAAAAAATAAATTACATTTATAAGTATATTTAGCCACTGGCCTTTATAAAGAACGCCTAATTTATTCTAAGTATAGCACAATAGAAACAAAAAAAATTAACCTCACTTTCATCAATATGCATAATATGAATCATTTGTAGACTATATATCTAAAATTATCTAAACTTACATTATCAGAAAACAATTTTTACTTACTTCCAATTATCCATGTTGCACACTTTGAAAAATCACCAAATAAAAGCAAACTATTTTCATCTGACAAAATTCTACACGTGTCTAACTACAGTTGATTCAAGTATTATAATCATTGATATTTCAGATACATATAGTGCCATTTGTGAAAAGAAACCATAACAATGGCTTTTATAGGTATTAATATACTGTCCTTTTAAAAGGACGGTGGCTTTATCTGGGTTAATAAAAGTGTACTGACAGCCCATCCGATGTAACCACATCGAGAATATTCCACAACTAAAATTATATCTGAAAAAAAAAATACGAATTTATTCAATTATATAGCTTGCCGGTAATTGATAATAATTTATTAAACATCATTATAAACATTTTAATTATATTTATGTTTATAAAGTAATTTTAATTTGAAATTATAAAACTTTGTTCAGGTTATGTATATATTACTATTATTGAAATATACTATATTTCATAGAATAAAATTACTTTACTTTAATAAATTATATTGTAAACAAATAATTTTAAATGTTTATATCATATTATCGAGCGGTGTAGTGGGGAGAACACCTGTTAAACACAAAACAAAAACAATGAAAGTTTGATAACTTACCTGTGCTTAGATCTGCGACAAAAGTTCCAAGTGAAAATAGCACACAGAAAATATCAAAGGTATTAAATGTTGGATTATTGAAAGTTTGTTTATTTCTTAGGGCATTTTCTCTTTTATTTTCAGTTTTTTCTTGAGAAGTCTTCATCTCTGCCATTTTTGTTAACCGCCCTAACCCCTCATTCAAATTGCCGAATAAAACTCTTTTGATTGGTTGTTACAGGTGGAAGACGTTCCATAAATATTTTCAAATCAAAATTAACTTTACCCGCCATCCTAAACTGTTGGCATTCATATTTTTTTAAGTATAATAACAAATATTTAAATTAATTTACCTTTTAAAATTATTTTAGCCTGTATATTACTAATTTCTTTTAATTAAAAATAGTTTTTAAAGTATATTTCATTCAATCTATTATGTTGTAATTTGATTTAGAAAAATTAAATTAATTGTCAAAACAGTTATCTAAAAAAAAAACTTCCAACAGAGGTTATTAATATTGTTTGCAATTATAAGAATAGGAAAATTAGGATTTAAGGACACATTGACCATAAAGCAAATGAATATTATATATATACAAATTTCTGTATTTATTACTGGCGATATTTGTATCGTGTCGGAAAAATAAATATAAAGAAAAAAAGTATTACTAAATTTCAATGTAATTTATAACAACATACATAACAAATAAAAAAAATTTATATAATTTGAACTTGAAATGAAAGCATATTCAACAAGATAGACATCAAATTATTATATACATTTTAATTATGGCAGTGTTTCGGTATGTCTTGTTGATTATGGTTTCAGACAGATGCCCAATTTCGAGAAGCACTCACACTCATGACCGTACGATAATTGATTCTTATCTCAACTGTAGTAAACATGGCAATTCAAAAAAATAATACAAATATAAAACAGAAAACGGCTCATACACGCTCAGTTTATTACTGTACAGATCGAAATGTTGCAGTTAAATCGTAGCATGTGTGTGTGTGTGTGTGTGTGTGTGTGTGTGTGTGTGTGTGTGTGTGAAAACCGGAGTGACGTTCAGTCTAAAATTTCCGATTGAGTGAAATATGTAGCACAGATTTGTAACTGCACAGTTAAATATATGGCATATCATTAATTTGTAATAAAATTTAGTTATATAGCAAAATATTTCGTGCACTAGAATTTGTTTTTTTAGTTTTTATTGAAAAATATCAGTCAGTGTACGCGCCAATTTTGCTGCACAGTTCAAAGAGGACAGTTAAAACTGAGCGTGAATATAAATGTGCTTTCTGTTGTACATTGATAAGTTGGCTTAATAAATCGTAGAAAACAAAAAGAACAAAAACAAAAAATATAAACAAAATAATAAATAAACGTTTTTATGAATATGAATATTTACGAACATAATAATGCAGTCTCACAGATGTCGCCGAATAACAAGTAGAGATTAATTTACTTATGAATGAATAGTAATAAATTTGATAGCAGATCAGAGACCGTAACAGTCGCCTTGTTTTGTGTAATACAGTCTTTGGTTTTCGTACCAATTCACCAATTACATAATGATTGATTTTTATATATATATATATATATATATATATATATATATATATATATATATATATATATAGGAAGAACGAACTGAACTAAAAAGTTCAGACATTTTTTTTTTTTTAACAAATACTTAACACTACAAAACTTATCAATTGACTAACTACATATCTATGAGCACACTGTCGATTAAAATAGAATAATTAATAATAATAGTAGTAGTAGTAATAGGATTGCTTATAAACTTGAGCAACATACATCTAAACAGTATTGTCCTGTTTGTGATCACTTTCACTCACTCGCGTTTCTTTCCCTTCATACCACATGGCACGCATGTAACGTTCAATCTGTCACCCTTTCATACACACGAAATTCATAAAAATAAAGAAAATTCAATAAGTAAGTTTGGTAAACATCTCAATCGAAATCAAATGAAATTTACTTGAAACAAAAAAAAAAACGAACAAAACTACGAGACACAATTGAGTGTTGTCTAAACAAACTGACTGACTTATATGTAAGAGTATGCTATATAGTATATTGATGCCGACAAACACAATACACTGCTGTCGTACAATATAAATTAGCCCTTTTTCCGCATCCGTTATAGTCGCAAGTAATTATTAAGTAGTAATAGTAAAATATAGACAACTTGCAAGTATTATTCAAGGACAAATTTACCCAGATCAGCTGTTGTTTTTTAACATCTGAACAAATTACTAACATGTTGTAATACTGTCACATTTAAATATTATGTAGAAATTTTGTCTATACAGTTATAACTTAAACTGTATACTGTTTGGGATATCAAGCGTCCTACTTTCGATAGAACAGTCCTACATTTACATGTCAAAATTGTAAAAATTGAAAGTGTTTATTTAATCTATGCAATTATTTTAGTTTACTTTTTTCAAATATCGTTATGCAAATTTATGCCATTAAATATTTCAATTTAGACATGGATAAATTTTTTCAAATTATTGTTTTTGTCAATGAGAATTTTAAAATTTTTTACAAGCATATCAGACTGGCACTGCATTTTTCAAAAATTACCATTACCATCTGTTTGTATTGTTCTAATTATAATAGTCTAATGTTGAGATTTTTTCCCACCCAAAAATTTTACAAGTTACTCAATTATTAAATCTGCTTGTTAGACTATGCATGGCCAGTATGCTGCTCGTCAGTATGGTGCTTGAATGGTATTTATTGCCTCTCAACTACATCGTTACAATTTACTTGGCATAAAAGACAGCCAGACAATAACACCTGGATCAGTTGGCTTCGGACAATTGTGGTTAACTGTGGCCAGTCATTGATGCATAGCCTAACAAGCCTAACTTGTGAAATTTTTGGGACAAACATCTCAACATTTGAGTATTATTACATTAATTTCACAGATACACTTATGAACATTTATTTGTTCAATATTCTAATTAGATAGTATTAACAACATATGTGTGAAATTTGTCCATAGATGTCCCAAAAACAACAGCTTATGTGTGTGGGGGGAGACTTTATTCCTTGAAGCATGCATTGCAAAGTTCACTATTTGATCTCGGAAGCGGTTTAAAGCGCGTGGGTGTTGTGTTGTCGGCCGAGCCGCTATTACAGCGTTGTCTTATCTAAGAGATTAAGGCACATGTTGCAAGTGGCCGACACGCAGAAACCGATGCCTTGAGGTAGAACGCGTCCAACAGTTGTCGTCGCAGTGGTGGTGGTGGTGGAGCGATGCAGAACGTTATTATCGAGCGTCACAACTCGCTGTTGCATCATGCTGCTGTTGTTGTTGACTACGGTGCTGGCGTTGCTGCAACTGGACGTAGTAGAACTGCTGCTGCTGCTGCTGCTGCTGCTGGAGTCGTTCTGTGTGGCAGGAGTACTGATGTTACAAGTCGGCACAACGGACACGGTGTATTGTTATACATGAGTGTCTTCTTGTTCCTTTTCGCGTTGTCGTACAGCGACCGCCGTCTCGACGAGCAGGTACAGGCACTTAAACTTGTCCTTGTCCTCGCCTTCGGGCGGCGTAGGTGGCGGCGATGAGGGTAGTAATGGTGCGACAGGATGAGCTGGCATCACTTGCACTTTCGGATTCGATAACGGATGAGGCAGCTGGGGTAGATGCGCCAAATGGGGATGCGGTGCACTCCAATAATCGGCGCCTGCCAATGGTACCATCGGTACCATTAATGGATCATCTTTCGATCTGAAACAACAACAATACAAATCAGAAAATCACATTCAACAAACTAATACATCATAAACAACAAGATCAAACACTACTTATATACATATCAGCTGATTCTGATTAATATTTGAACAAACTTTATTTTCTTTCTTTATTTGCAACAAATATCAAATATATATATTAAAAAAAAAAAAACCCAACCGATGTTCATGACATGTCAAGCTAAATCTCGGGGGGCAGGTTATAGAATTTTAATTTAGAGGGATAATTAACTGATTTGTATCAGTAATAAATAAATTATAATTGAATTACGTAGAACGAGTCAAACAAAAAAAATAAATTGTTAGGAAAAATTAAAATTTAATTTAATTATAGATTTATGTAACTAAAATTCGAATAATTTTAGTGTACAAACTAAAACGATACAATTTGTACGTGTTGTACAATAATTGAATGTGTGTGTGGGGGGGTATAGTATAGTTCAAATCTGTAGTACGATGTCTATGGATAAAAACTGTTTCAATTTGTATTTTCAATTGCTTGTGCAACTTGAAGTACAATTTGTATGATAAATTGTGTATCGCCTCCTGTGAACTACACAAATATATTTAATATTTTTTTTATCTTTATTTAATATATTTAAAAATATTTAAACCAAATTGATTTGAATTGAACTTATTTGTTGCAAAAAGTGTAATATACAGTGTGTAAAGTGATGAGGTTTCCTATGGGGAAAATTTTTTTAATGAGTTTTAGGAGAAAAACTTATACTTTATAAATTTTTTTGCTTCTATTAAAACCCCTAATAGTCAAAGAAAAATCCAGTAATCATTTAAGATAAGATCAAAAACTTGATATTATATCGAGTTGTTGATTTTAAATATGACTAAGTCTGAATGTTACATCAGTATCGTGTGAAAAATGTTCAAAATATTTGTCATACAAGAGACTTACTTTTTAATTATTATTATTAATTTGCCAAAATATAATTATTATTATTATTAACAAGTAATCCATGGGTAACACGATACTGATGTAACATTCGGACTCAGTCATATTTAAAATCAACAACTCGACATAATATCAAGTTTTTGATCTTATCTTAAGTGATTACTGGATTTTTCTTTGACTATAAGGAGTTTTAATAGAAGCAAAATTTTTTATAAAGAATAAGTTTTTCTCATAAAACTCATATTAAATTTTTTTTCCCTATAGGAAACCTCATCACTTTACACACTGTATCAACACAAAAATAAAACCGTTTATTTGTTGAAATAACAACAGAAATAGTAGTTATTATTTTAATATAATTCAAAGCAAATTTCTTTATGATACATATGTTTATTTAAAATATATATATATATATATATATATATATATATATATATATATATATATATATATATTGACCTTGATGTTAGTGATGCATTTGCAACTTACCCTCTATTAGCTGGATGTTGTTCTTTTCCATTCATTCCATATCGAATAACAGTTTGCCACGGTGTAAATTTCTCCTCCTCACTGGGACTGGAACTCTCGTACTCATTGGGACTATCCTCCTCGCTACGATACATCAACGTCATACCATCATCGTAATCATGATCGCGTACCAAACTAGGTCGTTTAGCCGGCGATGGATCAACATCTTCACCATCAGTTGGTTCCCAGCTAGCATGCGGTTGCGGTGAAGTCATACCCGATGGCTGTGCACCACTTCTCGATAACTTTTTCCCGCGTCACGAGATTGTATAATGCAATGGATCGTGACCTTCACGTCGTATCATCTCGGGCAAGATGCGACGTCGTGCATTTATAAACCAGTTGCAGACTTGCAGAACAGTTAGATTGGCTTCTTGCGATAGGGTGAGTTTTTCAGCATCACTAGGATATGCATTGTAACGATGTTCGTACAGCCATCGTTTTAGTATTTTCACCGAATGTTTGGGCAGGTTGCCGCGTCTTTTACGAACGGCATGATGTGATCCAGTACCACCATGGCTGAGTGTTAATTTACCGGAACGTCCGTGATCCTGATCGGAACCGGAATCGTTTTCGTCCGTACTACTACTGGATTGGAAGCGATCGCGCGCTATACAAACAGAAAAAACAAATATTGAATTTTAACTACAATATTATGACAATCCATAATTCTATCAAATAAAATGAAAATTAGACATTTCGTGCGGTTGATTTTGACATTTTTTATGCAATATTTTTACAACATTATAGTATACAAGTAACCTAACTTTACGTATTATTCATATACAATATGTCTAAGAAAATTATGTACAATGTGTTTTAAAAAAACTATTGTATACAATGTGTCTTAAAAATTTAGATACAATTGTCATCAATTTTATATAAATTTATTTATATTTACATTAAGTAATACATATAAAAATAATTGAGAAAATTTCATTCGATAAAAAATAATCAAATTTTGTTAAAATTGACTTTTCTTTTGATAGAAACTAACTATTATTTTAAGATGAATAGAAATTTAACTTCCATAAAAAAATAAATTGCAAATTAACCATTAGCAAAAGTATATTTTCCTTTATTTGTAGGTTTCATTTCAAACAAACATTTTCAAATACATTTTTACTATTGACTACATAAACTAGTTACTCAGCAAATAACAAAAAAATTAATCTTTCAGAACTCATTACATGACATTTAAAAGCTTTAGTTACAGTTCTATAAATAATTTATTTTCCTAATTTATGTGTAGTGAATGGAAACGTCGAAATTTAATTAAAATATTAGAGATATTTAATCTCAAATCTTTAAATTTGATAAAAAAAAATATTTAGCTAGTAAATAGTTTATAAAAAATATATTATATAAATTTTAGGATTTTAGTTACTGATTTTTTTCTATTCTAAAGTGATAAAATTTATTCAATAACATTAAAAAACGAAATTATTTACTTGTCCATATATTAAGTCGTACATTCACCCATTTTGCAGTTTCTATTTCACATATGAGTCAATTAACCCTGGACCTTTACACACTACGCACGCACTCAAAGCGCCTATTTCATTTCCTAATCAAATATTTTCCGCATTTAACTGTCATACACATATACTTTACGATGTTAATACGTAAGTGCATTAGATTTGGAATTTGGTTTATTTTGAGCGACTAAATAACTAAAAATATCATTTCCCAGTCGCTTTTTTAATATCACGGACAAAGGCAATCGAGAAACTATCAACAAAATATTCGTAAATATTATTTTAAAAAAAAAAACAAAGAATTTGATTTTTTAAATAGTTGATTTAGAGCTATTTTTTATTACTTCCTATTAAATAATATGACATTGGTTGGTACACTATCAAAAACGTCTGTCAATTTTCATAGTTAAAATCATATAATTTTCTCTGTAATACAAAATTTACTACATTTATTCTGTAAATTTCATAACACTATTGTGGAATTAAAATTATACATAAATTAAAGTAGCAGATTTATATATTTTTTGTATATTTTCACGAAACTTTATGTAAATTTGTGCTGTAACAGATAATATTATGTATTTTTCCATAATACTTGTGTAGCACTAAAATTATAATGCACTATAATTTAGAATATATTCACTTTAATTTAGATCATATACACTTTGATAAAAACAATTTGCACTATAAACAAATATATTGCACAAAAAAAATAATTCCACTATAATTAAATTTATTCAACTTTAAAAAAAATATTTTAACTTTGAAAAAACATAATGCACAAAAACAAATTATTATCACTATAAAATGGATACTTGCCACTATAAAAACGGATACTTTCCACTTTGGGGGCTGTCAATCATTTACGCCAGTCGATACCTATGATTTGCGCCGATGAAATAAGCGTCTATATTGAATAATAACATAACTAAACAACCTAACCTACCCTAAGCCAACAGTGGCGCAGATGATAGGGTTTCGTAGCGTTTATAGTGCAAATTATTCAAATTAAAGTTTAGGTTGGTACCAAGTGCATAGTATCTAATTTATAGTGGAAAGTATCCATTTATCCAAGTATGTATTTATATATTTCCCAATTATAATAATTATAATTATATTAAAACAGCATTTTTACAGAACAATTTAAAACATTAAAGTATATTTTATATAAAATTACACAATATGACAAGGCATTTTTGTTACCCTTGGCTTTTTATAGTAAAATTACATTAATAAAATTTACAGTGTACTACTATAAGCTCGGTATTTAGGTGTTTTAGTTTATTTATTTAAAAAAAAAAAAACTAATTAAATTGCCCCTAGTTATTAGTTAAGTTGGCTCTTTTTATCAAACATATTTGCTTACAAAATATATAAAAAAATTTAATCAAGCTTCAAAATCCTAAGCAATTATTTTAATATGAGATTGTACTAATTTTTAAAAAAATAAATGCAATTTATAAAATAATATTCTCGCAAAGCGAGAATGGAGCTAGTCGAATGTGGTTTGATTTTATAAGCTAGTTTTTCGACTAGCCAAAATACAAGATTAGAAGTATGTGGGTAAACCCATATACCACTTTGACATTATCACATAAATGATAAGATAGAGGGATAAAATTTTTTTTTATCGAAAGTTGGCAACATTGTATTTTGCTAATATACAGTGTGTCCCAGGATTGATGTTACAAGAGGTGTAATGGACTAAAACTTTTTGAATTTCATTTCAAGATTCTGGAATTAAGCCCTGCTTGGCATGAAACGAATTTTAAGAATTTTTTCGTTTTTTGAAAAACAAAATGGCCGTGACGGTGAAGCAAGAACTATTTTCTTTTCAGGTAAAGTACCCTTTTTGTTTAGGATACGACAAAATTTTATTAAGAAAAGTTGTTTATAATGACAAATCATGGCCGTATACCAAACTTCAGGACGATCTACCTACTTTCATTAAACTGTCTGTTTTAGATTGAACAAAATAAATTGTAGGTATCTATTAATTTATTAAAATTTTTATTTGTAGACCATTGAACGAAACAAATAGTATTTACAACAAATTTAACTTACAAAACGTAACACAAGATTGTACTGCAATAAATTATCTATTCAAAGCAACCTCCGTCATTTTCTGCACATCTTTCTATGCGACGTCTGAATCCTATGAAACTGTTCCGAATTTCCTCTATGTGTATTTGTGTTACTGCGTTTCTTATCCTTTCTTTTAGGATTTCTCTACTGTTGGGTATTGGTTGAGAGTAAACCAGTTGTTTGAGGCGACCCCATAAAAAGAAATCTAATATGGTGAGGTCGGACGACCTTGGAGGCCACTCAATTGAACCATTTCTAGCTATCCACTTTTCTGAGAACACAGAATTTAGCCACTCAGCTACGCGTGCTGTCGAATGTGCAGGGCATCCGTCTTGCTGGAAATACATTGCTTGTCTTTCTGTTAGCGGCAAGTCATCTAAGTAGTCTTCCCTGAACTTTTCAAGTAGCTGTAGGTAAACATTTTGATTTAACCGTCCCTCTATGAAGAAAGGTCCAATTATGCCAAAACGATATGAAACAGCACACCACACATTCACTTTTTGGTAATACTGTCTTCTACAGTTGATCCGAAAGTTTGGATTTTCTGTAGACCAGTAGCGACAATTTTGAGAGGAAACAACGCCATTGGTAGTAAAAGTTGCTTCGTCTGAGAATACAATGTTTTTATAAAAATTTCGTTCTTGAAGACATTGCTCCCCGATGGTAAGACAAAATAATAATCTACGGCCTTCATCACCTTCTTCGAGAGTGTGCACAAATTTTGGTTTGAATGCCTTTACATTGGTCGACTTATAAATTCTTTGCAGTTCTGATTTACTAATATCGAGATTACGCGAACGTTCCCTTAATGATAGTCTGGGATGTTCATCCACCGAATCAAGGGCAAGAACAGTTGCGGTATCATTTTCGTCATATTTCTTTCTTTCTTTCTTAACGTTACCAACGCTGCCAGTTGCAAGAAATTTTTTAACTATTCGCATGGCAGTCATACGTGTAAGATTGGTGTTGGGAAATTTCTCGTTAAACCGCTGCACCACTACTCTTAGGGCAGTTTGTCCAAGCCCGTAACACTGAACAACGTAAATTCTCTGTTGTAACGATAACATAATCTAGCAGTAATTATACTTTGAACTAAAGGCAGTTACTACAAATTGCAATCTGACAGTACTTGAGATTATACTCAACGATTGTTTTTTCATGGCCTCCCATTGTTATTTTCTTTATTTCACGCCGTTTGGTGTAAATTCCGAATTCGCAGATAACGCTGAGTAATTTTTAATAAATTTATTGCACATCAATGATATTATTAAGCTTCGTAAGTTAAATTTGTTGTAAATACTATTTGTTTCGTTCAATGGTCTACAAATAAAAATTTTAATAAATTAATAGATACCTACAATTTATTTTGTTCAATCTAAAACAGACAGTTTAATGAAAGTAGGTAGATCGTCCTGAAGTTTGGTATACGGCCATGATTTGTCATTATAAACAACTTTTCTTAATAAAATTTTGTCGTATCCTAAACAAAAAGGGTACTTTACCTGAAAAGAAAATAGTTCTTGCTTCACCGTCACGGCCATTTTGTTTTTCAAAAACGAAAAAATTCTTAAAATTCGTTTCACGCCAAGCAGGGCTTAATTCCAGAATCTTGAAATGAAATTCAAAAAATTTTAGTCCATTACACCTCTTGTAACATCAATCCTGGGACACACTGTATATATATATATATATATATATATATATATATATATATATATATATATATATATATAAACAAAACAATTATTGTCATACAGAATCACAAATAATTAAAATGAATAAAATTTGAATGTTAGAATTTACCGCGAAAAGAAATGAATACTTCGGTTTTTCTATGCCGTACCATGCCAGGCGCCCAGTTTGTCATGCGGTTTTTTTCCATGCGCTGCAATGTTGCAATCTCTGAATCCACCTTAACGCTTAAATATGCTTTGAGACTCGGAACATTTGTTTATAAATTTATAAGCTATATTCAATTCAATGATGCAAATGATACATATGCCATCTGGTAAATTAGCATTGCAATCCAGCTACGAAATAAGTATAACCAAATTAAAATATATCTACGTAATAACAACTATAACTACATAACCTTATTTATCATACTTACAATTTCTGGTGAAATGCTATTCAATTTCAGGAATAATGATAAATTATCCGAAGCAATATGATTTAATGTTGAGTTGATATTGTCATTGCTTTGGCATAAGCGGCATAACTTTATTAATATAAACATTTTTTTCAAAAAAATACTCCTACAATTTTTCACTCATATTGAAAGCTTAGAAAATGTGAGACAGTACACAGTAGCCTAGCGCTTCTAGCGGCAAAATTACCAACTACCATATACAGTGGCGTACTTGTAATTTTTGGTTGGTGAATTTAATTTAAGTATAATAGATTGCCAATAAATATAACTCTTTAAATTTATATATTTGTACTTTTATTATAATTATTAATTAATTAATAACACAAAAAGTGGTGACCGCGACTTTTGGTCAGAGGACTTTAACATATAAGACCACTATTTTTAAAATATTGAAAATACAATTAAGACAATTTCAATAAAATGATTTTTACTTATTATCACGTTGACTGAAAGGTAAAGGTGTATAGTGTTTGATACGGTGCCTGTAACATTTTCGAGAATTAAAAAGAAAAATACAGAAATCTTTCAAACAGCCTATAGATGACGAATCTGAACTTAATTTATGAAAGTGTATACGTTCGTGACGCCATACAGATTTATAACACCATAGAATGGGGCAATAACAGCTACTCCATACACTCCTTACTATTATATCTATTGCATACACCTCACGTTTTTCTGTATGGGGAGGGGGGGGGGTCTAGGAAAAATTATTTTATATTTTTTAATTTTCGTGTTAAAAACGTGATATATTAAAAAAATCTTTTTTTCTTATTTAATTAATTATTTTTTGCTTTTTAGTTTAATGTAACTTTAACTTTAACCTAATTAATTATAATTTAATAATTATAATCATATAATAATAATTAAGTAAATTAATTAACTTTAATTTAATATATCTAATATTATTAATTAATGAGTTAATTGATTAATTGATTAGTTAATATTGCATTGTCATCTAGTTCTGAGCTATGTTTCTAAGTTTCAAGTCTTTAGATCATCGGGAAGTTAGTTTAAAATCGATTGCAAAATTTTTATCGAACAAATAAACAAAGAAACAGACAAGAAAAAAAGCGAGTTAATTAAAACTCGTTAAAAATACGGTGAACGCAGTTGTATCATTAAGCCGGAATGGTTCAGAACATCGTTCTGTTATTTTTTTTTTAAATAAAAAATTGCAAATTTTTATTGTTTGTATAATAGATATAAATTTGTAGAAAAAATATTGTATTTCAAATATCTGATAAGTAAGTGTTGTTGCTAGAATTTCGTATAGTACAGTCCTAGTAAAAATATGGTGTAAACCTCGCACAGAATGTATATTTCTCACTCGCTTGAATTGCAGCCCGTTTGAATTCATATTATTACTATTATAACATAATATGATGTTATAGCATTATATGCAAATTTCGATACGTTTGAAAAAAAAATATTAATTTTTTGTTATAGATAAAAGTAAATATGTTACGCCACTGCTAGAGTTTAGTACAGCAGTTTTTCTGTAGAGTGCGGAAATATAGTTGATTGTAGATGGTGAAGGAGTCATTTTTTTTTAAATTTTCTTCGTGGGAAATTAGCATCATTCTGTGCTCATTGTACAATTACTATTACAGGTATCTTATTATAATAAGTAGAGATATATCTCTTAGAATATATATAATACTGATTTTATGCAGACAATGAGAAGAAGAAAGTGGAAAAATGCATATGGCATAGTGATATAATATTAATTGGGAAAATATATTAATTTTTTTAATCTTTAAAAAGTGCATAAATATTGTTGAGTTTTGCTGGCAAATTAAAGAAATAAATTGTCATTGCTAATTTAAAACAAATTTCAATTTTCGTTTTTCTAATAGTTATATAATTATTGTATTCGCTGATGCAAATGTAATGAACGGTACCTTTCTGAATGTTATTAGAGAAAATGGCGGAAAAACGTGTATTTCAAGCACCCAAAAAGAAACCTAATACGACTGTTAAAACTTCAAATTCAAATAAACCAACCAAGTCTTTGTCAAATTTGCAATATGAAGAATCACCCGTTGTATCGTCAACAACAGATGTTAGTAAATCTGAGGAAGAGAAAAAGGAGAATAAAAGATCTAGTAACCAAAGATGTCATGATGAATCCGGTTCGACTGCATGCACAGACGATTTCTCTAATCTCTTGTTTAGTTCTACACCAGATCAACCTGGAGCATTGGAGGATGTTCCAAAGCAGACGCAAACGTCAAAACGTGAACCTATGGTTAGTGATGCTTTGAAAATATTGGAACTATCGTTTAACGAAACACAATTGAGTCAACCTGGCAAAACTCTATCGCATCGGGATAAATTACAATGGCTTCAGGATCGACGAGGTGGAGGATTATATGTGCAGTGTGACAATTGCAATCGATGGCGTTATTTAAAGGACACAGATGATCCGGTCGACTTACCAAAAAAATGGTACTGTCACATGAATCCAGGTAATATATTTCCTTAGACTAGGATTTCTTTATTTATTGCACACAATAATAATAATATAATTGATAAACTAATCAACTAACTCGACATACGTTTAGCACGGTTATTTTGATTTATTCATTCAAAATTAATTTATTTTTATTATTTGCAAATTATTTTAATTTTACATAAGCATCAAGAAGACAAATTCTCTTGTTATAAAAATAGTTGAATAAAAACTGCGTATTTCTATTTTGGATGCTGTTTTATTGTTTTATTTATGAAAACATTCGCTTCCACAAAACTATGCTCTTTCTACACTAATTTTACTACAACAAAAACTCATTTAAACTTGATTTATGTGAAAAAAATAAATAATACAATATACATATATATAAAATATTCATGTTTAAAACTAAATAATTTTCTAAATAATTTAATTCGAATAATTTGTTTTTGTATTTTTAATACGATGATATTTGTCATACAAATATAAAATTTCCCTATGTTTTTTTTTAATTTGTTGTAATTTTGCGACAGATGTATTGCAACATAATGGCTCGTATTCTCAGCTCATTTATAAAAGTGATTTTTGCCAAAAGTGCTTTTGACATTTACTTAAAATCATTTATTAAGCACTTTATAATAGTTTATTTAAATTTTATAATACCAAATATAATAAAAATGATAAAAAATAGACAAACTATTCATATTTGATCAAAAACTGAAGCAAAAAGTTTCACGAAAAAGTGAGGTGAGAATATGGGCCATTGTTTTTGATTGAAGATATGTTTTCGCCTAGTTTCCATATTTTTTTTTTGATTATGTTCGGAAAGATCAATTTTAAACGAATTGATTCGGTTCAAAACGGATCTAATCGGATGAAATTGAAATTGGTATTTGGAACGGTTCTAGTGTTGTTTGTAGTAATATTAGATGGTTTGTTTGATTTATTTTATACCATTGCGTTTAACTTTGTAATAACACTTACTAATAACGTAGCGAGTTAATACTGCTATCTCGGATGTAATGAAATTATTACCAAGTGTATTTGATTCAATAGTTTCGACGAAACTATAAACTTATATCTAGGCTAGGTAGAAGCTGCTGTGGATTTTTTTGTCGCTGCGTTATTACAGTAAAAATTTGCCATAACACAATAATATCTCTAGTTAATTTTTTAAAGAATGTTGTGTAAAGAACACAGACAAAAGAACACGTTTAACTTTATTCTCTGATTGATTAAAAAAGAAATTCTTTTCATCTTTCTCTCGTTTGATAACAAGCTTTGAAACAAAATTTATAATATTTTAGTAAAATATAAATATATTTATTTATTCAGCAACTACTATACAGGATGATTCAGAAACAAACGGCACCTGTATATGGCGTGTTTCTTTCACCAAATTAAGAAGAAAAGTTCCTCTAAACAGGGGGGGTCCTTAAATACAGCGTTACCAAGATACAGGGTGTTGAAAAATTGAATTTTCCTAACTATTTTATTTTAGAATGTGATATTGTAGTAACAAATAAAAAGTATAATTGAGACCCCTGTTTATAGGAACTTTTTTTCTTATTTTGCTGAGAGTAGCACGTCATATACAGGACGCCGTTTGTTTCTGAATCACCCTGTATATGTACGTATGAGAGGCTGTAATTTTTGAGAGATTATTTGAAGTTACTATATTTGACACTGACTTTTCCTAACTGGGAAATGAATAAAACAAAAAACTGACGCAGAAAATGCAAATTTACAAATAAACAAATCTATTGTTTAACATTATCTATCTAATAATGTGAAATGTTTCTTTTGATTTGTATAGATAAAAAAGCGAATAAATGTAAGATTCCTGAAGATCGTCTAAAAATATTTGTCGATCATGATATAATCCACAATAAGTATACAGCTGGAACAATTGTGTGGGCAAAATTAGATGGCTATCCCTGGTGGCCGGCAATGGTGGATGACGATCCCGATACGGAACAATATTATTGGCTCGAGGAGTTCAGTGACTTTCCTGTAAGCCTTATTTATACTAGTTCTGGTACTAATTAGGTTCATACAGAATTTCGAAATGTTTCTCATTTCCAACACAACGACAAAAACGAATTAATCTAATATTTCATTATGTGTATTTTTATAGACACGTTTGTCTACATTTATATACCTATCATTTTAGAGTACTTTTAGGAAATATTTACATCATATATATTTTACGCGTTCGAAGTGTTATATATTTATCGTTACGAGGGTTGTCTTTTATATTTCGGAATTAGAGAAAAAAAAATTATAGAAATCCTTCATGTAGCCTCTAGATCAGACGAATCCGAACTTAGTTTATGTAGGTGTATGGATGTGCGTCGTCAGCTCGCTCGCTCGCTCGGTCGTCAGTCA
The DNA here is from genome assembly GCA_963966155.1 of Clivina fossor. Lineage (NCBI taxonomy): Eukaryota > Metazoa > Arthropoda > Insecta > Coleoptera > Carabidae > Clivina > Clivina fossor. The sequence continues at coordinate 1,127,145 of OZ014562.1, read as the reverse complement.
AAATTTTGTGATCGCAACTTCTCCTAGACGGTTCAATCGATTTTAATGAAATTTTTAGGATAAATTTGTCTAGTACCCAAGATGGTCATGTGGCTTTATTTTTTTCCAGTGATGCCAATTTTCCGAGAAACAAATTACTAACCTTTTTAAAAATTCATTATGACCACTTTATTTAACCGATTTTACTCAAATTTTCACAAAAGATTTTCCTAGTTTCTAAATAAATTATGCAATTTTAACAAAATACAGTGTTGCCAACTTATCGAGAAAAAATCACAAATTTTTTTAAAAATTTATTGTGGCTACATTATTTATTCGATTTTGATCAAATTTTCAGAAAAGTTTCTCCTAATGCGCACATAAATTATAATTTTAATAAAAAAGATTGTGTTACCAACTTTCCGAGAAATGTCAAAGTGGTTTGTATATGGGTTTACCCATATACTTCTAATCTTGTTTTTCTAAAAATAAATAATATTTCCAAAATTATATTTGATAAAATTTATTTCTCTATTATAAATTATTAAGATTGTTTTTTAAAATTTTATCTTATAATTAGAAGCACTCCGAATACATAAAATATATTAATAAAACATTTTTGTTTTATCCAGAAATATTATCACGTAGTATTTTTCTACGGTGATCAAATATCACGAGCATGGATTCCAAATCGATTTTTGAAATCGTTTAAACATAATCTGCATTACGATGCAAAACAGAAAATTGCCAAAAAATATGTAAAAGTAATGGCAGTGGCAATGAAACAAGCTCAAGATGCAATAACATTAAATGTAAAAGGTAGACTGAAGAAATACAGTTTCCTGACGCGTTGGACTGGTCCAATTGTTACACCGCCTTCAAGTGATTGTGAAGAACTTCTTGAAAATCCAATTCAGAGAAAGAAGAAATACGCAAAGCGAGTTAAGAAAACACAGATTCAAATGGAAGATTTAAATGAAGAAGAGAATGGTAAGCGCTAGATTTAGAAAGACAATAAAATAAAAAGCGATCAATGTAATCTAATGATGATTTTGTGATTCCAGATTCCGATAGTGGAAAAGAAAAGACGTTTCAGAAAAATAATAAAAAATCTAAAAAACGTATTAGAAACATTAATGAAGAAAAGGAAATAAATAATAAGAAAAAAATCTACTACTAACAATGAAAACATTGAAAACCTTTGCCAAAGAAATTCTATCGATAAATGTGATAAATAATTTATTAAATTATTAAAGCCAGTAAAATTTAAATTAAATTTTACTGGTTGTTCATTTGCTTTTAAAGATAATTAAAAATAATAATTTGTTCTTTCGTTTTAACTTTTTTTACGGGTACTAATAATTTTTTTTATGTACTAAATTTTTTAATATGTTGCTTAATTAAGTTGTTTAGTTTTTTCAAGAACATTAAAATGTTCCAAAAGAATGAACTGCTCTAGCAAGTTTAAATTCTTCTTTTACTAATTCGAAAAAAAAGTTTTAATTTTACTAGTAGTTCATTTGCTTTCAAAGACAATTAAAAATAATAATTTGTTTTAGCGTTTTTAACTTTACGGGTACTTTAATTATTTATTTATGTACCCTAATTTTTTAGTATGTTGCTTAATTAATAAGTTGTTAATTTTTTCTTTAGTTAAATATTTGTTATATGGTAATAAAACATTCTTTCAAAATGTTTTGATTCCTTATTACCACTTCATTTTTAAATGTGAGTTTTTGCAATAATATTTACCTTAAAATAAATTTGCAGAATTTATACTTAACATAAACTTTCAATTTGCAATTATTGCTGATACTTTTTTTTTACTAAGTTGTGAAATAAATATTTAATCTGTTAGCAGGTTGTGAAATAAATATGATAAAATGTAATAAGTTAGTTTTTCTTTAATGTAAAAGCATTAAAATATAGGATATAAGAAATAATATAATTATTATGTACAACACATAATTTTTTTTGTAATAAACTAAGTTATTTATTTTAACGGAGAAACATTTTAAACCTACGAGTTTGTTTAATGAACCGAAAATTGTAAATACTGTAATATACATATTTTAAATAAATAAAATATGACATTGTTTTTCTATAATCTTTCAATATTTCGCCCTTAAAATAGTAAATTTTAGTGCACCGAACTCATTTAAACAAACAAGAAACTTCATTCGAATTATACTCTCTGCAAAACATGGGAATTAGGTAAACAAAAAGATATATAAAGATTAGCGCTTCTACAAAAGAGAAATGTAAAAAAATATATTTGTAAGGCCCATTAATAGCATTGACCGTATTCCATATAACTGACTAGAAGCTAAAGCAAAGTAATAAATTTAGTATTAAATACTGTCTTAACCGGGATTTACACGATCATTCGGAATGACATTCGAGCTTCAATTAGGAAAAGTGGAGGGGAGACTGACAGTCTGAATGCTTCTCCCAGTCGCAAGGAATCTTAAACTAAACACTAATTTCTCTCACGGACTGATATTCAATCTTTCTAATAACTCTATGATGATGATCAACGTATTAAAAGTCACACTTGAATTTGTATGATCAAAGTTATACAAGGTGATTTACGACGTTGGGGCAAACTACGCCGGATGATTCCTATCAGTGATCTAAATAAAAAACTTCAAATAAACATATGTCCGAAAATGCTTTCTAACGGAACTGTAGCCGTTAGAAGTTTATTACATGTAACATCAATCGCGTTAGCCTTATTTATTAAATCAGAAAAAAAAACAAAAACAATAATTAAGGTACTAATTTAAAGCATGAACGTCTGACATTAAACTCAAAGTAAGTGATTCGGTGGCCGTCTGCCTGGAAATCGGCTTTTGATGCTTGTAATGCATTTTCATCACAAAATCCATAAATAAAAATTATATCAGCATAACATGTACTGTGAACTCATCCATAATTAATTTAATGTTGATGTCAGAGAAAATTATTGTGACAGATAGATTTTTTTCCTGTTAAATTTTAAATAGTTTTATTTAAATCTGTGGTAGTATTAATTCCATTCATAAATGTCACTACAATAGTAGGTTTCGTGAAAAAAAAAAATAGAAATAAATATAATTTATTAAAATACTATTCAATCTTGTGAAGAAGGCCTTGATAAACAAAACAAAAATGGCGTCCTTATTGAAGTTATCAAAATGTGTAGCACAATTATCGAATAAAAATAACATTTTGCAGCTATCTAAACGATTTGGGCAACTGTTGTTGCGACAAAAACATTGTTGAATGTGCCACCTACAAAGTGCACCATTTTAGAATCCGGTATTCGCGTCGCATCTGATGATTCCGGTTTACCAACTGCGACAGTTGGTATTTGGATCGATGCTGACAGTAGATATGAAAATTCGGATAACAATGGTGTTGCTCACTTTCTGGAACGTATGGCATTTAAAGAAACCGATGAACAATCTCAGTGTCAACTTGAAGTTGAAATTGAAGAGATGGGCGCCCAGTTGAATGCATACACAAGTCGCGAACAAATTGTCTACTATATCAAATGTTTGGCAAATGATGTGCCAAATGATATTGAAATTCTCTCCGATATTGTTCAAAATGTTGCATTAGGATCAGCTGAAATCAAACGCGAACGTGGTGTCATTTTACAAGAAATACAAGAAGTGGAAACTAATTTACAGGAGGTTGTATTTGATCTCCTACACGCAACAGCCTATCAAGGAACAACTTTAGCTAATTCTATTCTTGGCCCTACCGAAAATATCAAAGCAATCACCGGTAATGATTTACGTCAGTACTTAACCACTCATTACAAAGCGAGCCGTGTTGTAGTTGCTGGAGCCGGTGGTGTGGATCACGATGCTCTGGTTAAACTTACCGATTTATGACCCCATACAGATTCCTAATTCCATGCATATTGTGCTGAAAATTTGTGATTGTAAATTTTTAATAGCTATGACAATACTTGTAAGATTTAAAACGAAATACGCGGGGGGCATGCAATAGATAATAGTAAGTATTGTAGGGAGTAGTTGTCGTTGTGCTAATAAAAAAAAGAGAAAAAACGTTTGAACTTGTAGTTAGTAGGCGATTCATTCCATTGTAAATTTGTTACTATAAATAATGTCCGATATAATTGTAGTTAAAAAGAAAAATGAATAATTCGTGTTTTTTAGCAAATAGGAGACTGATATGTAATAAAATCAAAAATAAAGATGCAATATATATATATATATATATATATATATATATATATATATATATTATATTAAAAACAGTATTGTTTATATACAAGGTTATACATATAAATAAGAAACTAACGTTTCTAATTTTAACATTTTTTTATACATAAATATTTAGATTTACATTCATTGCAAATGAATTCATTTTAGTTTATTCGGTAAAACGTTTTATAATGAATAGAACTTCGTGCTATTTCATGAAAAACATCTTGAATGAATTCATTTAAAAATATATATAATATAAAATATAATAATTTGACGCCGCTTTATATCCAATATTGTTAATGCTTTAGTCAAAAAAATTTTAATACGTTCACTATGCAAAACTTAAAATCACTATCACTATAAAGCCCACATAAAATGTGACAAATTAATGTAAAAATTATTTCTGCAGAAATAAGTTTATAAAGTGTAGTGAGCGTGTTCGTTTAAGGGAAACAGACTATATACAAGATGATTCAGGACTAGGGTAACAAACTTTAACAGCTTATTCCTGAGGTCATTTTGAGCCAAAAATGAAATATGAATATAGGTCCTATTAATTCTAGTTACCAAAATACAAGAGGTTGAAGTTCTATAAATAACACGAAATTTTCTAATTTTTGTAATCCGGATACTTTCGGAAAACAAGAGTTTTATTGAAAAGTCATACTTTATTTGTCATTACATTACATAATCCATAAATAAAAATCATATCTGCATATTCAGCAGTACTATAACCAGAGGCGTAGCAACCGGGGGTGCAAGGAGTGCGGTGCACACGGGACCATGAGCGAGAGGGGCCCACGAGCCAAAGTGCCCAATATGGCCTTATTTTCATTAATACTTACCATTTTTTTGTTTATTTTAATTTTTTTGTAATAAATAAAAAACAAAGAAGAGGAATAAAATACCATTCATAGAATTAAATATATTTATTATATAAATTAGTTTATTAAAGCAAGTTAAATACATTTTCATAGATTCTTTTAAGTTAACAAACACAAAAACATACAGTACAAATCAAATTTAAAGTTTATGTTTACAAACATAGTTCATTAACTTTAACTAAACTTAACTTTTCTCGCTTTCATTGAAGCAAAGATGCGAATTATTTCTTTTAAATGTAATTTACGTGCTCTTTCATTTTCAATGCTCAAAATCGCCAAATTTGATAAACGATTCTCCCCCATAGAGTTTCTTAAATATGTTTTAATAAGTTCTAATTTTAAAAATGTTCTTTCAGCGCTAGAAGTTTATACGGTGAATCTTAAAAACAAAATAAGAGCGGTACAAAGTTCCGGAAATGCCGAACTAAGAATAGAATAATCTGTAAATATTAATTCGCCTAATCCAAATACCGAATTAATATTTTCTAACTGTTTTTTAAAGATTTTTCTAAAAGATAATATCTGTGCCTTAAAATCTGCGGTTAAATCGTCAGTATATTTGACTAGTAAAGGTTGGTATAAATCAATTATTTCATCATCAGATAATTGTTTTAAATTTTCTGGGAAAATTATTCCAAATAATTTATTTATTTCCGTAAAACTTGAAAATCTATCTTTTAATTGTGCAATTATAATATCTAACGTAGCGTTAAAAACGTTTACCCTAAAATTATCTTCTGAACTGTTAAATCGAAAATCTTCACATCTTTCTTGTTTATGGTTAAGCCAACTTTATTAGGTACATACATATATATTTCTTTCTATTTCGGAAGTCTCAAGGTGACTTAATCCCGTTAATATATAATTAAGATTAAAGACTGTTGTATTATAAATATAAGGTTAAAAGAAATTAAATAAATCTTGTTAAAAAAGCATAGTTTATTAAATCATAATTTTCTTACACAATAATAAAATTATGTAATACGATAGTCAGTACAATGTAAGATAAAAAGCAATTTTTTCAAAAACAATATGCACATACAGACATATGTGTTTTGTTTAACAACACATATTTATTGTTTCCTTTTCAATACTACATGAAATATAATTATATATAAATTAATAAATTATTTTATTAATATCAGTAATTTATGTTGATTTTAAATGTGTAAGTTTTTGTTAGTTTCTTGTTGATCGGTGTGATAAAAATGATTGTAGAATGACTTTTTGGATCGGAAGACGACTAAATGAACACTTGTTCACTCGCTAAACGATCCGCAAACGGTTTCACAATTTCTCTAGTTGCGAAATAAAATATTAAACCGAACGTAACGGAAATTGGTAGTGCTGGCAGAGCTTTCTTAAATATTGCTAACAATAGCAATGTAAGTGATAAACCCTAAACAAACAAACAAAAATAATAATTTCTCATAGAGTTTTAGGCATTTTGATCGGTAGAAAGTAGTAAATATTGTAGCCAATTTAATGTAACTGCTGTAAAACTTATTGGGTTGGTGCAAAAATTATCAGGCGTTTTTCTAGACGGGTTATTTGTTAATAAAAATTGCTGTTTTGTTCACTTTTTTTTTTAATAAATTTGCCCGTGGAATCGACCGTCTTCCAAGCAAATGGGAAGCAGTTATTGAAATAGATGGTAACTACGCTCCGGAATAATTACTTAAAAAGTTATTGTTGAATTTTAATGTTTCTTTTCTTTTTCATAATAAATATAGTTTTTAAAAAATCTGATAATTATGCACTTACCCCTTTATATTTGAAGCTTTTTTCCCTAAAATAATTAAGGAAGCTTGAAATTATAAAAGTATATTTTTACGACCGACAGTTACGAGTAATAGAATAAAAATATGTTTTACTTACAATTAAGATTGCAACAAAACAAGCTAAAGTTGTATTCCAATCACCATATGAAGAAGCTTTACCAACTAAAACACTGTAAAAAATAAAGTCTCCTAGACCTAATTTGACTCCACCTGAAATTTATAAGTAAAAAAATTATTTAAATTGTAAATATGATAAATTGAATTTTCGCAAGACGAAATTACTTCTTGCTGAAACTCCATAAGACTCATTCAGACTATACTCTACTTATCATAAAAATTAGTGTTATGTTTTAGCGCAGAACTTGTAAACCAAACTACATAACCCAATTTTAATTTTATTAGTTATTAGTTTGATTACAGTCAAAAATTGCGCTTAACTTAAATTTTTATTTTGATTTCGCAAGCTAGTAGATGCCAGCTCAATTCCGAATCAATAGTATTCTATGTCTAAAACATAAAACTAATTTTCAGATAAGTGAGAATTGTGTAATTGTTACATACGTTCTTCTTCTTCTTCAATTTCTTGAACAGTTGGTCTCGACTGCGGTCTCATCTGTGTTTTATATTTAGTATTTCGGCCCCTCGATACGTCACGTACTTCTAATTGTCGACGATTCGCACGATCTTCATGACTATTCACCCAATCGGTGGAAAAACCACTTTCCGGATCTTCTCCATTATTAACCAACAAAAAAATCAAACGGCTATAGGTTGTAGTTCTGTATTAATATACTGTAATAATTGCAAGACGCATCAATATTAACAGCAGATTGATAAGAGAAGCAACAGAAATTTATATTCCTCTAGTTAGTAATATAAGTTTAGGATTAAGAAAAAATTATTTAGAAATACACTTTATGTATTTTGAATGTATTAATTGTTTTTGTTTATATAGCACTTTTTTGCTAAATAAAGTTTCCATTATTATTGCAGTGCGATGCGTTGAGCCTTTACTGTAAAGACCCCAAAGTTGATTAAAACAATAAATTTTTATTTACCTTCTGGATTATCCACCATTTGTGGTACTTGTTGTTGATGTTGTTGTTGTCTAGATCTATTGCTAGTACTATTATCAGGATCTCCTGTTGCCATTCTCACATAACTATACATGAATGTTGCTTAAAAAAATAAATTAAATCTATCATTTTAAACCAAACACTTCGGCTCTAGCTTCTAGTTCTGTATTAATATTTATTAATAATCAACGTATTCCTCAACAGAAAGATATTTATAGTAAATAAATACTTAGAACAAAGAAACAAGTTACTAGACGTAATAAAATAAGATTTATTAATTTTTAATTAAAGGAAGCCAATATAAATTTTATGATCTAGTAACTTGTTCCTATGTTCTGTTTATTTACTGTAAATGTCATTTATTATGTATTGTATATATACAGGGTGTTCGTTCGCTTGGTTGATATAGGGCAATAACATGGGATTTCGATAATATGCAGAGTACTACTTTCTGAAGTAAAATTCGAAGAAATACATAGAATACTTTTCGATAGGGAATAAAACGTTCTATAATTTGGTTTTACTTTTAACTTGCTAGCATGTGCCGTTTGGGCGCTAGAATTTTTTTAAAATGTTTTTTAGAATTTTCAATAATTTTTCCTGCTAAATCAGTATGAGTTAGAAAAAAATGTTACTTAGCTATTATGTAGCCAATTTTTTTCTCTATTTTATTGAATTTTTTCAGATTTTTTTGAGCAAATTTTGAAAAAAGTTATATTTCAAATTTTTTTAAAAATATAATTTTTTTCAAAATTTGTTCAAAAAAATCTGAAAAAATTCAGTAAAATAGAGAAAAAAATTAGCTACATAATATCTAAGTAACTTTTTTCTCTAATTCATACTGATTTAGCAGGAAAAATTTTGAAAATTCTCAAAAACATTTAAAAAAAAATTCTAGCGCCCAAACGGCACATGCTAGCAAATTAAAACTAAAACCAAATTATAGAACTTTTTATTCCCTATCGAAAAGTATTCTAAGTATTTCTCCGAATTTTACTTCAGAAAGTAGTATTCTGCATATTATCGAAATCCCATGTTATTGCCCTATATCAACCAAGCGAACGAACACCCTGTATATTAATTAATACAGAACTATAACCGTTTTATTTTAATTATGTGTTCTGAAAGATTTTTACTATATTACTGACAGAATGATTACTATTTATAAATAGTTTGATTTGAAAAAATTAAAACAAAATAGATCTCAAACATAAAATGACATATACGTTTTTTAATGATATTTGATTTTATCCAACATAAATTTAGTGTTAAGTTTTGCACTCGTTGACGACATAAATAATTACACACAATTAACAATCAAACATTTCTAAATGATTTGATCGTCACAATGAACTGATTTTAAATTAGTTACAAAATGAAAAAAATGTATTTGCATTCCGGTGAAGTTAATACAATTTTTTCAATTTGTAACTAATTTAAAATCAGTTCATTGTGACGATCAAATCATTTAGAAATGTTTGATTGTGTAATTATTTTAATTTAGTAGGCAAAATTGCGTATTTTTCGACCAGTCGATGCAACTTACATGAATAAATTAAGGCAGGAAAGATTTGTTCGTTTCTTTCTTGAGCTGTTTCAACTAAAATTCGTAGAGAACCTTTTGGCATTAATACAGCGACATGATCTAATATAACAAAACAAAAACATTACATCTAGTTATTTTCGTTTTAATACACTTAGATTACCCCAAATTGAAATAACAGCCAATACGACCCACGTAGTCCATTCGGGCAGATATTTAATGAACACTAGTGCCATAACTGCCGATACAAATATTAAATAAGCTTGCTGAAGACGTAAAGGGCCGTGCCAGTGGATACTAATCATTAATTATAAAGTCCATTGGTACATTGTAAGCTCGTAATACCTCCCTTAAAAAATTACAATTTTATTTTGTTTTCTTATAAAATTATCGAATAAAATTGAAAATTTTACTTACTCTAAATATAGATACGAAAATATGAATAGTAACATTAGCGATGAGACAATTAACCATCCGTGAATTACCTGGAAAATAAAATATTTAATTGGTTTCGGTAAATTACCGCGGTAAGTAACTAAAATAATATTCAAGATCCAACAATATTAACGGTAGATTGATAAGAGAAGCAATAAAGATAACATCAATCAGTGTGATTGAAATAAAATATAGCTTCATTTAATTAATAATTTATAATAAAATAAAACTGCTTTAGGTTCGAGTTCTGTATTAATATTTATTTATAATCGACGTTGAGTACGTTGAAATGTCTATTATAAATGTAGAACTTTAATGTAAAGCAGTTTTATTTAAATATAATGAGTTCTGATAAATATTTTTCTTATTTTGTTACCTAGTAACTTGTTTCTATGTTCTATTTATTTATTGTATCATTTTACGTGATGATAATGTACATAGAGTACGTTGAAACGTCGATTTTTATTTAAATTTTATAGAGAACTTATTCCGAAAGCCTTTTTATTCCATCGATAATATTATCTTCGTTTGTTAACCAGTTTTCAAAACCACGTCATATTTTATGAAATTATAAATATATTTCTTAGTGGTAAAGCAATAAATATACACGTAAACTTTTATTTTTCAAAAAAATATATGCGTAATTTTTACGAGAAAAAAGCCACTTGCTCAAATTTTAAGTATAATTGTTGAGATTTTTAATTGATTTTACCATGACTTTAAAAGATTTGAATTAATTTATATACTAGATTGTACAAGTGATTTTTGCAATAAATAATTATAACTAATTCTTATATCATGTATATAGTATCTCTCTGGATACATTTACGTTTCTAAGGTATTTTTTTTGTTAAACCAGCCATCTTTATACAACAAACTATCCAAATATCGAATCATCCATTCCAAATCACTTAATAAGTTAATTATACAAACCGTGTAACAGCGATATTTGTACAAAACTATCAAAAATATTGTCATCACAATAATAACGGTCATCAGAATAAGTGAATTTGCAACTGCCTACCATGCTTTCGTGCTAGTTTCGTGACTTTTCTCGTGAAATGGAGTATAAATACTGGAAATTTAAAATCATATTTATTGATAGGTGGAATAGCTGCCAAATAACAACTTACAGGTAAACATCTTTGGTGGTGTAGAAATTAATCGAACTGATCGTTGCAACAACTACCAACATACATAATGACACAGGAACAAATAGTTTAATAACATGCTTAGCTCCGTATTTTAATTCTTCCTCTTCGTCAGCTAATCCGGACTCGTTAATCTGTTGTTGTGGTTGGGGATTTGGTGGTACTGTGGGCGGAGCACGAATTGATACTTCCGGAACGGTTACATTCGCCTGAAAAACACATAAACCGAAATTTGATTGTGTAAAGTTTATTACTATCGAAATGTAACCATATTGTTCCGTAATTTACATGATTAGTTGTCTCGTTTCTGGGTTTTCGTCGTCTCGATTGTTGGGAATCATTACTGGGATCGGACATACCACCATTTCTTGCTACGTGCGCGTCCATCAATCTAGTATTTTCGGACACGGTTTCTATTTCACTATCGCTATCCGACATTCAATTTAATTTTTCATAATATCTAAATAGAACTAAAAATGATAACAATAGCTATAGTTGACAGATTGACTCATAATTGCCTGTCACCGAGAAGTGTGAAGTTAGCTGCTAGTTCCTAGCATGTTTCTATAATTTTATAGATACCAATCGGAAAATTTATTAATTTATAATTATACAGAAATATAAATTATTATTATTTTAATATAAATATATTTTTTTCATGAATATAATTGATAAATTTTATTTTCAATAAATTGTAGACGGTAGCGCACTTTAGCCTATCTTCAAACAAAACGCGCGTTATTCATATGTTTTTGTGAAACTTTTGCAAAACGCTGTACGGAAAGTTTAAAAGTTTAATTATTTTGCAAAAAGTTCTATAAAATCAAAATGGAAAATATAAAAGAAATGTTTGAACCCTTAACCAGCCAGATTCAGGAATTGGACGTTGAAAAGGTATACAATATTATAATACAAAACATACACCTAAGTATATTTCTCTTGGGTCATTTTTTTCCGCCATTATGAAAATTTATATTTTGTGATATTTATTGTCAAATTAAATAACTAAATTATTGTTTATTATAAAAAATATCGAAATTAATGCAAATATTTGATTACTATACATAATAACCGGTTATTATGAATAATTATCATATCTCTTAATTAATATTTTGAATATATATATATTACATATGTAACTTTATTATATTTGCCGGTAACTATAATATCCAATACTAGGTGGTCAATTTGATTAATTATGTTACGATTAAAGTAATTTAATCGGTTATTATTAATAATAACTGATTAGTATTGATAATAACCAAACAAAAATAGTTATCAAAAGTTTTAGTTTTGTTTATAAATACATATAGCAAATGTTTTAATCTAGTAACATTAGATTCCGTATGCATAATAGTTTTCAAACCAATTATATTCAGAATTAAAACTATAATTTATTATTCCGTTTATCATTAAATTAAATTCTTTGACTGGTATTATCAGCTCTATTTGTTAATATCGGTTTTAATTAATTCCAGTTTTAAAACAACGTAACTGTTATAAGGGCAGTACTAAACAAATAAAGTAAAACACTCAAAAACCAAGCTTATAGTACCAATCTTTATTTTATTATATTATTTAAAATTTATTTATATATGTGTGTTTATATTTTTGTGTAGGTCAAGATAGAAGAATCTGAAACAATGCAATTGTATGAGAAAAAATGTTTGAAATTGTATAATCTGCAAGCTGAAAATGCGTCTCTAATGCGTCTACACGAAAAAAGTACCACTGCTAATACGAAAATATTTAATCGTACCCAAAAAACATATGGCACTGTTCGACAACTAACCAAAGTTATCAATGATACAAGCACCATTATGCAACTGCGTTTAAGTAGCTTAAAAGATTAGAATCGGCAAATAAGGAACTTGAAGAAAATCTGATCAAGTATAACAATGAAACCGAACTTGAACGACAGGAAAATATGCGTCAGCTCGATTGTTATATGAAAGAAATAGAAAGTTTGAAACAAGAATCCGAAGATAACGCGAAACGATTTGAGGAAACTTTGAAAGAGATAAGGGATAAAATCGATGCAAAAGAAAAACACATAAATGAACTAAAGGATATATTGCGAGATGAGGAAAATATAACTAAATCGCTTATGGAGAAGAGAGGTGCAATTGTTAAAGAAAAAGAATCATTGGTTTCCGAACTTTCGCAACTAGAAATTAATTCTAAAGAATGGTTTGCAAAGAACGAGAATGATTTAACCGAATTAAATATTGAACTGTCGGCTTTGACTATTGTAATTGAAAGTGATAGCAGCATTGATAAGAGAGCTCTGCTACAAACACGCAAAGAATATTTTTTGAAACGGAAACGAATGTTGGAACCGCGCAATAAATACGTAAGTTTATTATTAAAATATTTTATTTACAACCGTCGATAAAATGAAACTGTTTTAGGTTAGTTTATTTAAAATCGATATTTAAAATCGTCTTCATCAGGATAAATGCTATCATTTGTTGAGTTTGGTCGAACTTAAACCTACAGCAGTTTTATTTTAATGTAATAAGTTCTGAAACTATTCTCAAGTTCTCAACTATTATTTTATGTATTTGTTTAATAAACATTATTTGTTGTGAGAAAAATATCTTGTTGTTTTGGTTGTTTTAAAAAAAATAAATGATTTCAAATTGTCAAGATTTGGTCTAGATCAAGTCAAGATAATTGTAATTTTTTGTATCTATATTTTGTTTTAGCCTCAAGCATCAAGTTCAAAAAAATCTAACCTTTCTAATCTTTCTCCCTCTCCGCCAGTACCAACTCAACAGGTAATTTTTTTATTTTATGCTAAGTTTTTGAGTTATAAATTCGTTAATATGTTATCTTAATACATTGTTTTACTAACAAAATAATTATTAAAATAAAAAGGTTTTAGGTTTAGGATCTAGTTTTGTTTTAATATTTATTAATAATCAATGTTTCTAGAAAAACTAAACTAAAAAACTAAAAAGGATACAAATGATATTTACAGTATATAAACAGAACACAGAAATAAGTAACTATAAATTTTTAATTAAAGCCAAATTTATAAATTTTATGATCTAATAACATATTTTGTTAACTAGTAACTTATTTATTTTCTTTTTATTTATTGTAAATATTATTTGTAATTTTTGTTCCTGATGAAGATGTACGCCGAGTATACCGATTATTAATAAATATTAATACAGAACTACAACCTAAACCCGTTTTATTTTAATATAATTAGATCGGAAACATTTTTTGCTAACTGTAAGTTGAAATAGTTATTGATATATCTAGAGTTATCGTTATGGTTTTTATGCCCTATTATTAATCTTAAATTAAATTAATAGTCTTTTAAAACAGAGTTTAGATCAAATCTTCAATTCACTTCGTGATGAAGACGCTCCGTCACTTCCAAAACCAGCAAAAAAAGCTAAGCGTGGTGGGCGAAGAAAGGTCTTTTAAATCATTTTCAAGTATTTAAGTTTATTTTTTGTTATTTACAAAAGAAATGTTAATTCTTAAATACTTAAAAAAATATTTGTTTTCTGTAATATTATAATTTTCATGAGTTATTGTTTAAAAGTTTATTGTTTAAAATTGAACATAAATTGAAATGTTTATTTAAAAATAGGGTTAATACTAAAAATATTCATTTTTTGTAACATTATCTTTAAAAAATTTCTGTTCTTGTTTATTTGTTTAAATAATATTAGTACCTAGAAATATTTGTTTTGCTTAAATGTTATATTCATTATTTGTAAAAGAGTTTTTGTTATAAATTGTTGTGTTCTTAAATATTAAAATAAAATTCAAATAAGATTTTTTATTTATAGAATATAGATAAAAAAAAATGTAAGATAATTAGTAATTGTATAATTTATTCTAAGTTATTATTTATTTATTTTTAAATATTCAATTTTAATTATTTTTAAAATTTGCTGAAAATTTTTGGAATATTCATATATGTAATACTCCTATATTGATAGTTGTCGTTCAAAAATTCTGCCGATGAAGGGAGACAGAACATATCGGACGTACCGTTAGTCCAACTAGACTATATGCGCATGCGCTATCGCTGTTTAAAATTCAAATGCGATTTCTTGCAGTAAAAATGCCCGAATCTTATGCTGTTGCACCGCCTAAACGATGCACGATGAGATTTTATTGGAGAATTGCTCTTTAAAAGGTATTTTTATCATTTTTCATATAACAATTTGACATATTTTCAATATGGCAGCGAGATTCATTTTTTTCATAGCTATCTACGTTTATTTACATACATATATTAAATTTTTAAATGCGATATATTTACACTCTTATTATAGTATAATTATACATAATTCTGTATACAATGTGTATTTTAATGCAATGTGTAACAAAAAAAAAATATTAAACTATTTTATTTGAATTAGAAATCTTTCACCGGCAAATTTTTAGTACATGATTGGTTATCCCAGCGCATGCGCATAGTGTCTCGTCGGATCAACGGTGCGTCCGATATATGTTTTGTCTCCTTTCATCGGCAGAATTTTTATCAATGCGTTTCATTTACAGTGCGGAATATAGGAGTATTACATATATGCATATATGTAATACTCCTATATTCCGCACTGTATATGAAACGCATTGATAAAAATTCTGCCGATGAAAGGAGACAAAACATATATCGGACGCACCGTTGATCCGACGAGACACTATGCGCAAGCGCTGAGATTACCAATCAATTATGTACTAAAAATTTAGCGGTAAAAGATTTTTAATTCAAATAATATTTTAATATTTTTTTTTGTAATAACAATTTTAATATTCTCGGATATTGTAAAATAATATGCATTAACATTACACTTAATATCTTATTAAAAGGTACGGGAATTACAATAAAATTAATAGTAATAAAGTTTTTATTTCCAACATTACACTCATGAAGAATATATGAAAATTACAAATTACAAAACAGCAAATTATAAAAAATAACTGGTAAAAATATAATACAGTCGATTCATTGGGACTAGGGCATTTTACATAAAATTAAGCAATCCATATTTTCCTTTCAATAATTTTATTTTATAAATTTTTGGAAAAACCTATAAACTACATATAACCAAAAAAATATAAACTGTTAAGAAAAAATAATAATAAATTCCAAAATAAAATAATAAATAAATACATACATTTTTAATTCAATTCAAAAATGTGTCAAGTGTAGTCTGTCTTTTGTTTTTGAAACATTTCACTTCTACAAAATCAGCACAAGTATTCAGTGCGGCTCCCTTCATTTACTTCCTGCATAAAATAACGCTGTAAGAAGGCCATATATTTTTTGCCTCCTGGTTAGTCACAGGCACAGGTGGATCATCATCATCGTCATACTTCATACGTGAATGAATGTGTTGGGAAAAAAGTTCACAGCGCGCGATACTAATGTAATTAGTTGATACATATTTGCTAGTTTTTTAAATATAATTTTCCATGTTGTGAATCAAAAAGATATGAAGCGTATCATATTAAATTTTTTGTAAATATTTTTTCTTGTAAATATTTGTAACATAATATATACTGTGATCTTAAAGTTACTGTCCCAATTAAGCGGAATGTTGTCCCAATTAAACATGTAAATTTACTGTTGGTTCCTTGGTTTGGTTTCTGTTCTTTGAGATTTGGCCCAAATAAGCCGCTGGCCCAATTAAGCGGAATCAACTGTATATAACATCAAAATCAAATACTGAACACATATTTTTACAAATATTTAAAATAAATCTTATTGGTTTTTAAATAAAATTAATATATATATAAATAGAAACAGATATAATAATATTAGTAATAATAATAAAAAAATTGTTATGTAAAATTACCTAATGCATATATAATAATAACCTGGGAAATAGAGAGAAGCATTTAATTTGACAATAAATTATTTACTGATAAATAATTATTCCTCATTAATAATAATAATAATAATAATGATAATAATATGTATTATTAATATCATAATAAACAACTGTCACTTTAATTTGAATATTTTAAATAGTATTAATGTGAAATATTTATTTACCAGTAGAAAATTTTTTGTTTCATCTATTTCCCAGATCTCATTATTAATTACATACATATATTTTTTTGACCAATTTATTTTTAATGTCGTCTATTTGATCCATTTTAAAATTCAAATAACAGCCATAAACAAAACCACGTGACCCCAAACACAAACGCTAAACCAGAGAAATTCTTTGGTTCATTGTTTCGATACCAAGCATTTGTGTTTACGTCAAACATTTGCATTCAACGCAAAATCTTGAAACAGTGTTCGTGAAACGGAAAGCGTTTATGTTCGCTGAATGCAAACATTGTTTCTTGTGCTGTAGTTATGTACATCTGAGTGTTTATCAAATTTTGAAATATTCATTTTTACATACCATGATTGTGTCTGCCCCTTCTTCACTCAAAAAGTTTTTTTTACGCAAATATGATAGCATACTTTTCAAACATGATACACGCTTTGTTAAGTATCTGTTTTTGTTTTGTAATCGTTTTATTTTCATTGTTTTCTCTTTATCAATTTTCCGTACCATCACAAGCATCCTTCGAGCTTTTCTTGGTGAACTGAGATGTTCGAGAGATAATTCCGAGGGAAATCGAGCTTCTGAAAACAAACGTTTTCTGGACACGCTACCTCCTTCATCTACAAGAACAAAATATTGTTTAGTTATAAAATAGTTCGTTTCTTTAAATCTGCTCTCATAATAATTGCATAGTCTTTAAATCTATATTAATTTAAACAAATTTTAAAACCAAGTAGGTATATTTATAAAAAAGTTTTAAATATTGATTGTCACTTGAATCTATTTTACATTTTCTATAAAAATCTATTTACCTATATTTTTTGCTGCACATGGGCTATTTATTGACAAATTACTTGGAAGATCTATTCCAACTGACTGTTCTACTGTAGATTGAACAAACTGAGACGTAGATGGTAAATCAGTTACATAATCTGCCTTTGTTAGTATCTTCTTTCTGCTTGGAACTGAACCAGGTCTTAACACTGGCTTGCCACCTAGTTGTTTCCAATTTGGTTCAAGATAGGCCTCAGATGCAAAATGTAAAGAGCAAATTCTAATATTTGAAACATTATCATTTGCATTCAAATAACAAATTTTATACCATAACTCACGGGTTTTTTCGTCACGAGGGAACCTAAAACAGTAGAATACAAATTTATCTTCCTGACATGTATGTTGGTTATAAACCGTATATTCCAAAATTAAACGGTACTTGTGTTCATTGGCAGTTAAAATTCTAGTCGGCTGAATTTTGACAAACCAAAATTTCAGATACCGTGGTTCGAAATGAAACCGGTTGCATTGGAAATAAGCAATTGGTTTAACTGGTTCGCTTTTGAAATATACGGAAAAATTAAAAATTAAAACTGTTTATACTCGCTGTAGCAAACATTATTATTGAATCGTCAATTTTGTTTTTTTTTTTTAAATTGATTGAATTAATTTTTACTAGTATATCACAGCTTTCATGCAATACCCGAAATTAATTTTTACTTACTTATGAAAAGAAATGCCGCATCGTGGTTTCTCATCACACAAAAAACACTTCCAATTCCCCATTATTACAGGCAAAGATAGTAAAAAAGTATTTAAAATTGCACTGTTAAACGAAGAACTGAACAGATTGCTATATATTGCTACGCAAAGAACAAACTCGAGATCGCAAACAACATTCAAAGACGAGTCATAGAATAAGTAATATATATATACACGAGTGGACGAGTGATGAGGTTAAAATCATGTCAGTAATCACGTCAAAACACTATTATTTAGCGCATGCGCATATAGTTTAGTTGGACTAACGGTACATCCGATATGTTCTGTCTCCCTTCATCGGCAGAATTTTTGAACGACAACTATCAATATAGGAGTATTACATATATGCATATATGGGAATATTCAACATGGTGGCGCCGCCAGTGGCAATTTTCGTTACGAACAATAAACATGTTATTCTTGGGTTATGTATTTTGGAATTACAAAAATTCTCCGTAAACATCTCCATTTTAAGATTGATAATTTATCATAATACATTTCTCGCTACTCTTTGTGGTAACTCTAAAATAAATACGTAATATTTAAAGTTTATTTTAACGTAGAAATATATCTGCGTATATTTGTTCAAAAAAAAATGGTTCGAACTATATCGCAAGATACTTATGATGAAGTTGTTCGAGAAAATCTAGAAGAATTTGATATGAATGCCGAAGAGGCTATACAAGATGCTGTTAAACAATTTCAAGCTCAGGTATGTATATAAATTTTACTTTATGTAGTTTAAAAAAATAGCTTTACGGTTACCAAATGTATTTACTTCAAACTTTACATACTGTTACTTTTGCATATTTTATGAATATAAATCGCTAAATTTTAGTCCGGAAATGATATTTACAATGTTAAAACTTGTTTGGAAAACTCCTAAATTAGCTAAGATAAATGGGTTAGGTGAAGAGGTTATGTTATATTATGTTTGGAAAAATTAAAGCTACGTAAAGATTTTTGAGTTGTTTTCAACGTAAAAAATTAAAAAAAAAAACAGTATCCGCTAGTAGTTATGTAAATATGGACAAAATATGAGCAATTTTTCAATCAACATGTTAAAAATGAAGTTTTTAAATCAGTTTTTAATATTGTAAACTAAAGTTTCGTGATGTATATTCATAAAATAACTGTTTTAGGATTAGACTTTGTTTAATTATTTTTATAAAAACGACGTTTCAACGCTCGTCTTCGTCATGTTTAAATTTATGAATGTCATTAAAGTAAATACAAGTAAAAACAAGCTAATAACAGTCTGATACATTTGGTAAAAGATCTATAGATCTTTGGGAGTTTCTATTGTTTTCTAATATTTTTTTGACATTTTATTTTTAGGGCGTTGATTTAACAAATATTATAAAAGATCTAGCAATGGTAAACGATGTAGATCGCTAAGAAATCTCAACTAGTGTGAAAATTTTAGAAAAACTTGCCAAATCAAAGACGACAACTGATATTTCGAATATTCGAACAGAACTAGACAAATTAACTAAGCAATGCGATAAAGGCATACCACATCGGATAGTTGCTGGAAAAGAACGCGCTTACGATAGTATTTTATCGATTTTAAACTCGTACGAAACCGAACGTAACGTTATAGTTGGATGTTTCAAAACGTTAGTTTCGCTAATGACAGGCCAGCCGGATTTACTACAAGAAAATGGCATTGCAGTGATAATAAAATATTTAAAACTCGAACGCGATTTGGAAGTGTTGCATTTAATTTTAAAATGGGTTCGAGAATGCTGTATTAAACATGAGATGAACAGGTAAGGTCAATATTTAGTTATTATTTTTATTGGAAAGAGCACAAAATTGTCAATAATTTGGTAGAAAAATTTGTTAAAATATTCCGAAAAATGCAATGTATTGCTGTTTTAGTTTTTTAAAAAAATAAAACAAAATAGGTTTTGTTGTAGAGAAAGATTGTAGAGTAGTGTATAATGCAATAATGTAAAATTTTGACCTAAATCACTTTAATTGGATCTTCCGAAAAATTTACTATTATCATCACATATTATCATTTCGATTTGGACATTTTTTTTTATCCTCGATTTTATTAATAGGCAATAATGGATCATTAATTAAATTTTATAATTTCTTTTTATTTTGGACGTTTCGGTTGTTAATCATGAACCATTTAATCATCTACATTTTACAATTCAATATACAATTAGTATTTAAAATAAAACTGCTTTAGGTTCGTTCTGTATTAAATTTTTTATTTATAATCGACGTTTCGACGAAACTCAACGCTTGTCTTCGTCAGGAAAAACGAATACAATTGTTGAAGACGAGCGTTGAGTTTTATCGAATTTTTTACAATTAAAATCGGAGCCGAAACAATTGTATAAATATTGTAGTGGAATAGTTAAAAATTTGATCTGATGTACGGAATACTTTTTTATAAAATTTAACTAATAAATTTTTGTTAGATTTGCAGGCAAAACATATTCAACGCATCGATTTTAAATGAATTGAAAGACATCTTACATAATGTGAACGCGCAGATATTAAGAGATATTTGCGCTGTACTACGTGCATTAGTTCTGGATGATGATGTCCGGGTGGAATTCGGTAAAGCTCCTGATCATGCAAGAGTTATTGCTGGCAACACGTTATGTCATCTAGTCGACCAATTAACAAGTTAGTAATTTCATTGTTAAAAATTTAAAACTATTTAACTTAAAAAGTCTATAGGCGTTTTTGATTGGCTTTGGTTTCTTGTTTCGGTTTGTCAAAAACGTAACCAAACGCTTTTGGCTTGCAAACCATGACGTCACATAGCGTTTTGGTTTCCGATCAAGCAAACCAAGCTCCGAACACGGTTTAACTTTCGTACATTTGTTAGAGTACATTTAGATAAAGTATTTATTTAAAAAATATTTCAACTGTTTTAAAATATTAAATAAATAAAATTTGATACATAATATAAACGAAAATTTATGTTGAAATCTTGACTGATTTTTAATTGAAAGTACTCTATTAATACACAATATTTACTCTCCTCCACAAAATAACGCAAAAACACACGACAGCATTATTCTGAAGATGAAAATTCTTTATTAAAAATTGAATTTTTTTAGGATACAAAAATGATGAAGCTATAGTTAGCGATTTACTGTTGACATTATCGGCTATCATAGTACGTAATGAATTCTGCAAGCAAGTGGACGATGCTGGTGGACTAGATTTTGTAATAGAAGCACTAAATAATTTCCAAATGAATGAGGTAAATATTTTCCATATGAGATTCACGTAATCAAAAAATAAAAATTACTGATATTTATTTGAGTTCGTTGAGTACATCGATTATTAATAAATATTAATGCAAAACTTAAACCTAAAGCCGTTTTACTTGAACACGTTTTTATTAACTTGCTTTCTTGTTTGTTTGTTCAGCACAAATTTTTAAGCAATTGATTTTAAACTAACTTCCCGACGAGCTAGAGAATTGAAACTTTAAACTGAATTAACTTATATATATATATATATATATATATATATATATATATATATATAATATTAATTTTTATCTTGTGTCATATTCACGAATTCCCATACATTCGTGTACTTAACAATTTTTTTTTGTTCAAAATACAGAAAACACAGAACACACAAGACTAAAAAAACAGTTAAAACAATTATTTAAATAAAAATAATTTTTTTAAAATAGCACGTTTTTAAAACGGACTAAAAAGTATAAAATAATTTCTCCTAGTCACATACAGATTGTCCTGAAAATTAGTGATTTGTGAATTTGACAATACTTGTAAGATTTAGAACGAAAATTTACATTCACAAATTTTTAAGACAATCTGTATGGGCTAGGAGAAATTATTTTATATATTTTTTTTAAAATTAAATGATAATTTATAAACAAGAGGTGGAAATACGGGCGTATGTGTTCAGCTTTTCGAGCATATAGTCCCATATTCCATCTAGGAATTACGGGAACTGATGATGTTAAACTAGAATTAAAAATTAATAGTTTTTTCACATTCATATTATTAGTTTAATCCATACTAATATTTGTATCCTCACAAAATCTTTTCTTTTTCTTTTCCAGAATATTAATCGAGAAAGTTTGAAGCTACTGAAACGCGAGTAAGCTGGCCGGAGCAAAATCGTTGGATTGCCCAACGTTATCGTAATTTAAAGTTAACTGTTTAATACTATGGCCTAATAATTGATTATAATTATATTATCGATGATTGTTCGTCGTAAAATGGCACCGCAACTTGGGGCGTGAGTGTGATAAAAATTAACAACAACAATCTATAACTTCTATTGTTATCAAAAGCACCAATATTGTAATTGTTACAGATAATCGTAGAGTAGTTGTTTTCTGTGATATACAATTCGAGTTTACAGTAATTAAATGCAATATTTGATGTGTATAACCTGTAATACGGAAATCTTACCTGCAAACAGGCAACCGATTAATTAATTGAATAATTAATTAGAATTTATCGTTTTTGAAATATTTGTTTTTGTACTCTCGTTAATTTAATTAGAAAAAAATAATTGTGTTTTGTTTTTATCGAAACAATATTCGCAGAAATATTATACGCTCTGTAAAAGATTTAACTACCGCCTATGAAATTTTTGTTTTGCACTTTGGTTAATTTGAGAAAATTTTAGTTTTGATTTTTTGTATTGCAACGATTCAATTATGGATCCGTGTCGCTTAGCGCGTGATGAGCTCGAGTATGAACTATCAGTTCGTGGTTATACTGGTCTGGTTTCGGTATCGCTGGCAGATTTACGTAAACATTTATCTTCAGAATTAAGACAAGAAAAATTAGGTACATTAAGAACAGTAATTACTATTGATGGCGATCGCGAATTAACTATTTGTACAGAAAAATTTGTAGAGCTTGAAACGTTACACAATTCAATTAAGGGACAAATCACAGACTAACGAATCTAGAAAATTCTCGAGCAAAGTTTCTCATCTTTTAGGACGGTTAGCACGTATTAACACTGATGCTACTGAGATGTCGGAATCAGTAACTCTTTTGCGACAGAAAATATACGATTTAGAGTTAGAATTGTTAAATAAATTCGAGCGACAAACTGAACAAACTATCTCTACCGCTGCTATACCTAATCCTTCCTCAGACGTTCAGCAAACCCCCGTTTCTATACTACCTACGACTTATTCTTTCAGCAATCATATACCGGTTAGTAAATGGGATATTAAATTTAACGGCGACAATAATACTTTGAGCGTGAACGCATTTTTAGAGCGTGTCGACGAATATAGAATTTCTCGGCGAGTATCGAAGTATGAACTTTTCAATTCGGCTATTGAGCTATTAGTTGGTCAAGCTAGAATATGGTATCGTTCAATTAGGTCTAAAGTAAGGGATTGGGACGAACTAGTAAACCTTATGAAACAAGAGTTCGAACCATTTGGCTACGAATATGATTTATAGGCGGAAATTAGAGCGCGTACTCAAGACCCGTGCTGGTGCATACTTTGCGTGTATGATTAATCTCTTCTCTAGACTACCGAAAACTCCTTCAGAGGAAGAAAAATTATGCATCTTGCGACGAAATTTGGATCCGTATTTTCTACATCATATCGGTTTATTTGAATTCAAAACAATTGACGAATTATTAGCGATTTGTAGAAGGTTAGAAAATAATCGATACCTCGCAGAGAATTCTCACGTTGCGTCTGTAAAGAGACGTATTCTACTAGAACCGGATCTTGCGCCTTTTAATCCTAAATCTCGCACTTGTACTGTTACTACCGAATTTAGAAATCTAAATTGCTGGAACTGTAATAAATCAGGTCATAGATATAGCGACTGTCGCGCACCGAAAAATATATTTTGCTATAAATGCGGAAACCCGAAATTTACAACCAAATCTTGCCCAAAGTGTACAAAAAACTAACGGTGCAAAGAAAATATTCGAGCCGTGTTTTCCGGAGCACAAATAAATTGGTTCACAGCTTAGAATGGAAAAATTGGCTAATCAAAATTAGACAAACGTTTATGCAGACTAAAATTGACTCTCTTTTAACTTCGTTACCATCAGATAATAGACCATATCTGAAAATACAAGCCTACGGTTTAACGCTCAATGGTTTACTCGATTCGGGAGCTTCTCAAACTATTATCGGTGAAAGTGGATGGAACATTTTGCGAACTTGTAATCTAGTTTTAGATAAAGACAATTCTCGTTGTATTTTTGCTAATAATATGTCGTGTGACTGTATCGGCAGTCTAAATTTACCGTTAGTTCTAGAAAACAAGAGTTGTGTTTTAAAGGTTTTAGTTGTACCATCTATACCGTATGAGATTATTTTAGGAGTAGATTTTTGGGTGGCAATGAATATTTTGCCAGATTTAAAGTCAGGTTCTTGGACATTTACGGCTACGGTATCAACGTCTGATACCAGTAACTCATTACAAACTCTCTCTCGTGAGCAGGACATCGCCGTCGGAAATTTAATCAGTAAATACTCGCCACTAGTATCGAAAAATATCGGTTGTACGACGCTCGTACAACATAGAATTGTAACTGATGCAGAACCAATCAAACAGCGCTATTACCCCGTTAACCCAAAAACTCAAGAAATTTTTGATTTGGAACTAAATAAAATGCTTTCTGAAGGGATCATAGAACCCTCCAATAGTCCCTGGTCTAGTCCTGCGTTATTAGTTAAGAAAAAGGATAATTCGTACCGTTTTGTCGTGGATTACCGTAAATTAAATGCAGTCACAAGAAAAGACGCGTATCCTTTACCGTATGTGAACTCTATTTTAGATAAATTAAGAAACGCGCGCTTTTTAACGTCTCTAGATTTAAAATCTGCGTATTGGCAAATTCCAATGGCCAATGATAGTAAGGAATATACTGCTTTCACAGTTCCCGGTCGCGGATTATATCACTTTAATCGTTTACCGTTCGGATTACATAATTCGCCTGCGACGTGGCAGAGGCTTATGGATAAATTATTTGGCGCATCTTTTGAGCCATATGTTTTTGTCTACCTTGATGACATTATTGTTGTGACGCCTACATTCGAACAACATCTAGAAATATTAGAAAAGATTTTTCAAAGATTGTTAGATGCTGGTTTGACAATTAACAAAGATAAATGTAGATTCTGTCGTTCCGAGTTAAAATATTTAGGATACGTTGTCGATAGCACAGGCTTACATGTTGACCCGGATAAAGTCAAAGCAATCCTAGATATTCCTAACCCAAATTCGGTCACCGAAATACGTAGATTTATCGGAGTAGCATCATGGTACAGACGCTTTATACCATCGTATTCAGATACACTCGTACCGCTTACCAAATTATTACGAAAAAACCAACCTTTTGTTTGGAGCGAGGATTGCGAGAAAT
Organism: Clivina fossor; assembly: GCA_963966155.1. Lineage (NCBI taxonomy): Eukaryota > Metazoa > Arthropoda > Insecta > Coleoptera > Carabidae > Clivina > Clivina fossor. Next base: position 1,101,128 of record OZ014562.1, on the reverse strand, counting down.
CGTTCACTCTGATTAAAGAGAAATTAGTTTGCGCACCTGTTTTGAACTGTCCTAATTATAAATTCCCTTTTGTTGTTCAGACTGACGCTTCCGGTTATGGTTTAGGAGCCGTTTTGACACAGAACATCGACAATCAAGAACGAGTGATTTGTTACGCGAGTCGCACTTTGAATCGATGTGAACGCAATTATACTACTACCGAGCGTGAATGTTTAGCTGTAATATTTGCCGTGGAAAAGTTCCGACCCTACTTAGAAAATACCCGATTTCAAATTATTACCGATCATTACTCTTTGTTATGGCTAAATAACCTTAAGGATCCTGTCGGACGCCTCCCTCGCTGGGCACTTAAGCTGCAACAATATGATTACGAAATCATCCATCGAAAAGGGAAAGAGCATCTTTTACCTGATCTACTCTCGCGTACGGTTGAAGTTAAATTTAATTTAATTCGAATTGATAATGATATTACCGTTCGTGAAAATCCCGTATCGTACAGTAATTGGAAAATTGTAGAAAATATACTTTATAAGCGCACGCAATATAATAAAGAATTAAGTTGGAAAATGGTTGTTCCTAAGGAAAACCGTAATTTAGGTGTCTATAAGACATTTCACAGAATAAATACCTTGTACTATTGGCCGAAAATGATGGCTGACGTAATCACGTACATTCGTCGTTGCGTAGTTTGTCAGTCTCAGAAACCCTGTCAGAGATTACCCGCTGGTGTTATGGGAAAACGCCCGACTATTGGTTACCCTTGGCAAATGATTAGCTTAGATTTTATGGAATTTCCGCGATCGAATCACGGATTTAATTATTTACTTGTAGTTACTGACTATTTTTCGAAATATGTACTTTTGTTTCCACTTCGTACCGCTACGGCCGCAAAACTTTGCGAGATCGTAGAAGAAAGAATATTCTTAACTTTTGGGGTTTGTCAATTTCTTTTGTGCGACAACGGTAGACAAATGATCAGTAAAGAATTTAAGAAGCTTGCGGAAAAATATCAAGTAAAATTAATATTTAACCCTCTCTATCATCCTCAAAGCAATCCAACTGAACGAAGTAATCGCGTTATTAAGACGATGATACGATCATATCTTGATAAAGAACATAAATATTGGGACGAACATTTATCGGAGATCGCGCTCGCGATAAATACGGCTAAAAATGAAGTTACGCAATACTCGCCATTCTACTTAAATTTTTGTAGAGAACATTGTTTGTCAGGACATGATTATGGTCAGCATACCGATAACACCCCTCTCCCTCCTGTCAATCGTTCCGAGATTCCTAGAGCGGAAGAAATAGCGCAAATATTTTTGAACGTACGTAAATTGTTACATAAAGCTTATGAGAGAAATAAGAAATATTACGATTTGAAAAAACGTAACGTACAATTTAATGTCGGACAATTTGTATGGCATAGAAACTATGTGCTCTCGAATGGCGCTAAAGGTTTCTCAAATAAACTTGCACCGAAATTTGTCGGTCCGTTTGAAATAAAGCGAAAATTATCTGCGCTCACTTATGAATTACAGGATGCTAACCAAACCTCTAAGGGTATATGGCATATGAAAGATCTGAAACAAGCCGAAGTGTGACTGTTTTTTTTTTGTTTTTTTTTTAAATTAAGTAAGGGTGGGATTTGTCACATATTTTTCTGTATTTGACGCGAAATTGTGATAAACAACTTAATTACTCCCGTTGTAAATCGTAGTTTTTGATAACCGCAAGTTTAGTTTAGTTTCTTCGTTTTTGTACGGGTTTTTTTTTTTTAAAGAAAGAAAGGAGAGTCGGTTTTCGCCCGTTGTCGAAGACAGACACAGTTACTCGTTCTGTAAAATATTCAAAGATATTATTGCAATTCGCGGTACCGTGTTAAATTCGTGGTTACTGAGTGGAATTATTGCGCTTATTAGTAACGTTGATGAATTTTGCGTGCACTCAGGCCGATTTTGCTCCATGCGGAGGATTTTGTATGAGCACGTGTACCGCGAAGATTGTGAAAAGCCGTTATCGAACTGTTTAATCTTGACGTGGTTCTTTCACAAGTATCCCGGTTGCGGGGATCCAGTATAAATTGCATAGTATCGTGAATTCGTCCAATTTAGTGTCGTTTGTGTGTGTGTGTCGCCACGTATAGTGAGTGTGACCCTTGTTTAAACCCCATAAACACGTGTCGTCATCGTCATCATCAACTGTACACGACCAACTAGGAAATCAGCCCAGTATCGGAGTATTATCCTCTACAACATCTTTAGTAGTGCTAATTTCGAGAGATGAGTACGATAAACATTTATTTCATTTGATCATTTAGCTTTCATTTTAAATTCGTAATCCGGTAGTGACGTATTCATAGTACGCACACTTCAAACGCGCATTCAACTATTTGCGTTTGCGCGCGGCAGCGTACCGGTTTGTGTGAGATTTCCAATGGCGTATCAATACCGTTTTTCTGTAACTAAAGTTTTGATTTAAATATCGATAATTCGAACTGTTGTAATTATTTACGTTGGCTAATATTATTGTTTATCGCTAACGTGAAACTATCGTACGTGCATATGATATTTGTTACCGAACTTGAGCAAAAAGCTACAGTAAAAATTATACGCACGACACTGTCTATTAAATTCAAGGTCGCTTCCATGTAAATTTGTTTTTGGCGGCAATTGTATTATTTGTTATTAGTTGTAAGATCATTTCATTCATTATCACTCATCTTCATTAGGATTAAGATCTATTGCAATTATTGTTTGTTTGTTTATGTTTCATATAATTACTGCAATATATTCACATTGTTAAACTACTCTCTAGTTTTATTTATCGTATGGTGTATCACAGAATTCGTGGTATATTCTTTGTTATTGACATCTCGCGTTTATTTGGTATTTTAATCAATTTAAGAATATACTAAAATAAAATACCTGGCGTCCAAAATTTAGCTTATAGATAACCATTGAATTTATCACTCTCCTGATCTTCCCCCTCTACGCGAGTAAGCTGGCCGGAGCAAAATCGTTGGATTGCCCAACGTTATCGTAATTTAAAGTTAAGGCCGCGGTCCCACTGATCAATCGTGCACGAGCGTGCACAAGCAAGCAAATTTAGAACAAATACATTTGTGCATTGACGGTCACACTGATCGTGTGAAGTGCCGTAGTGTCGAGTAAATTGTTCTATTTTAGAAAGAGTTCTAAATTTTACTTGACGCTTGACGAGTACACGCATGCGCAAATCACAAGTTTGAAAAATCAGCTGTTAACATGTAGTTTGTATTGTTGGCGCTAGCTGGCGTTGAAGTAGTTTTGACAGAATCAGGTGCGTCAGATGGTTAAAATCACGTTGCCTTTTACGTTTTTTCAGAAAATAAAATAACAGTATGTCAGAATCATCACTATCTGTATCATTCGACATGTTGAAATAAAAAATATAGGTTAGGTACACAAAACTTAGGTTAAAAATATTCACTCGCGCTTGATTGGGCTCGACGCAGTGAGACAACCTAAACAATTTTTTGTTGATTCAACTTTTGCTTGCTTGTGCACGCTCGTGCACGATTGATCAGTGGGACCGCGGCCTAACTGTTTAATACTATGGCCTAGTAATTGATTATAATTATATTATCGTTGATTGTTCGTCGTACATAGTACGTACATAGTACGTATAGAGCAGGTAGATGAATTTGTGTATTTGGGTAGTTTATTATTTAAAGATGGTCGTTTCGATCGTGAAATTAAAAGAAGAATTAAGAATTAAGATTTTAAGTGCTATGGGTACTTTCGCAAGGAATGTAATTTTTTTTTTATATTTGCATACAAACTTTATTTTAAGACCATAATTTGGAATTACCTATTAGTAAAAACAGAACTATTGAAAATAGTTTTAGCTAAAGCTGCTGTTACAACAGTATTTTAATAATAATAATAATAATAATAGTTTATTGCCCAACAGTTTACAAACCAATAACAGGACAAAATTATATATATATATATATATATATATATATATATATATATATATACATTCATACGTACATACATACATGTATACAAATACATACATTAGAATATATAAAAAAAAGAAAAATATATATACCTATACAAACATATAAATATATAAACAAATAAACATGTGAATAAAATTTTGAAATATTATAAAATAAATGCTAATTTTTTCTCAATACAGTACATAGAGAATGCAAAGTTATATGAAATAAGTCGATATCATTTAAGCTATTTACATTGGTACACATTACATATAAAGGCGATTTAATCAATAAATTAGTTCTTGGTACAGGCAAACTGAAAGTGTAATTACTTCGAGAGTTTAATCTCGGAATATAAAAATGTATCATTTTTAGCAGTTCACTGCAATCAATAAAAAAATTTACTAATTTATACATGAAAATAATAGATAAATGTTTCCTTCTTTCTTTTAATAAAATAAAATTGAATCTAGATAATAAATCTATTTCTGAAATGTCCAAAGGATATACGTTGTCTAGTTTAAAAACTAAATATTTTAGAAATCGTCTTTGAATAGATTCAATTTGATCAATGTAATACTTATAAATAGGATTCCATATAATGCAACAGTAATCAAATTTAGATAATATAAACGACTTGAACAATACAATGATGGCTGAAATATTATGGAAATTTTTCGTATTTCTAATTACAAAACCAAGCATACGATATGCAGAATGGACAGTTGATTCAATGTGATATGTGAAAGATAGAGAAGAATCGAAATGAACCCCAAGATCCTTAATTAATTTCAATCTGTCTAATATGTTATCGTCTAGTTGGTAGTTATATATATTAATTTGTTTTTTCGTACTAAATGATATAATTTTGCATTTAGATGCATTTAGAGTTAACTTATTTCTATTACACCACATGTTCACGACTTGTAAAGAATTTTGAAGAGATTCACAATCAGTAACACTTTGTATTTCACAATAAATTTTTAAATCGTCAGCATACAATAACTTTCCACACGTAAGCTCCTCAGAAATATCATTAATAAATAGTAAAAAAAGCAAAGGTCCTAAATTTGAGCCCTGGGGAACACCAGAATTTGGTATGTACACGCTAGAGGCGTGTCCGTTGAACAGAACAAATTGATGTCTGGATGTTAAATAAGATCTGAATAGCGCGACCAGAGCGCCTGAAAATTTTAATATTTCGAGTTTATGCAGCAATATGTTATGATCTATTTGATCGAACGCTTTTTGTATGTCAGTGTAAATCACATCTACTTGACTACCTTTATCCAATGCTTCAGCAAGATATTGCGTTAGTACGGCAAGATTTGTAAGAGTAGACCTTTTTGATACAAAACCATGTTGTGCTGATGTTATACTCTGACGTACCTGACTATAAATTTTACTATGTAATACTGACTAAAAATTTTTTGAAAAGTTGCATAAAATTGATATTTGCCTGTAGTTTTTTATGTATTTTTTGTCACCAGACTTAAATACTGGACACACCCTCGATACTTTCCATTGATCTGGAAACTTTGTAGATTGTATTATTAAATTGAATATGGCTGTTAATGGTGTAGCAAGAACTAGTGCACAATCTTTAATTAGAAATGAGGGTATTTGGTCTGTACCAGCAGTATGTTTAGGTTTTAACTTTTTTATGGCGTATACATATTGTCTCCTCAATACTTATAGTTGGTATGCTTATATTTGAATTCATTGTTACTGAATGATTTGAATAATCTAAATTAGTATCTGTGGAAGATTTCAGAAATACACTTGAGAAATAATCGGCAAAAGCTTGTGCAATACTTTGTGGATCGTTTAGCACTGTATTATCATCTATCAACATCTTTCCAGGAATGCGTGATTCTTGTTTTTTTCGAACGAACATAGGACCAAAAAAGATTGGGATCTCTCTTCAATGATGTTTCGGTATTGTTTACATATAATTTATAATCGTTCTGAACTTTTTGTTTGAAGTCACGTCTTAATTGCTTAAATTTATTGTAATCTGTAATTGAGTGAGATTTAATGTAGCGTTCATGCGCTTTATCTTTTTTATGTAATAGTTGAATAGTGCATTTGGTGTACCATTTAGGATATTTTTGTCTTGAATTATTTTTATAACGAGGTACACATATATCAAAAATTTCATACAACTTACTGTAAAATATAGCACACGCCTCATTGACATTATCAACATTTTCAGCAATAGACCAATCAGTTTCTAAGATCAAGTTTTATAAATCATTAAAGTTTGCTTTTTTAAAATTGTAGTTGCCTAGATAATGTACTGGAAAAGCTTGATTTTCCGAGTTGTTCATATGTAATTCAATTTCCAGTGACGGATGATAGTGATCTTCATTGACATAATGCACATCTGAGCGACAAACTTCACAAGGAAAGTTTGATATTACTAAATCAAGTATTCTTTGGTGCATGTTCATAACAGTATTATGTTGTTGCAAATACAAGAACTGCATGTAATTTTGGCAAATTGCAAATTTTTTATCAAGCATATTATTTGAAATAAAAGTTGGTATATTGAAATCACCAATCAAAAGAACATTTTTATTTGCCAAGTAATCAAGTGCACTAAACATTTCGAAAAAAATTTCAAATTCTGATAGTGAAATGTTGGGTGGAATATAAACAACAAATATTAATAATTTTTTATTTATGACTTTGCACCCAACAATGTCAACATTAACACATACATTCAAAATTGAAGCTAAATTTAATTGTGAAATTGCAAATTTATTTTTTATGGCTAAGAGTACACCACCGCCTCTGGTTAGCCCTGTACGCTCAAAATTGCGGTCGTTACGGAAAACATTGTACTCTTCAGTAAAAAGTTCCGCGCATTTTACGTCGTTGGATAGCCATGTTTCAGTTACACAAACAATGTCAAATAAATTTGTCGATGAAGAAGCTAAGAAGTTGTCTGTTTTGGAATTAAGTCCACGCACATTTTGATAAAATACACTTATTTTATTTAAATCTGGAACAACACTGTTTGGCTTTAACGCAGGAAAATTTGCCTTTTTGAAATTATATTTTTTCTTTAATGATTGTGATGGGAAAGTAGAGTTATAGTCAAAATTTACTTTAAAATTAATTTCTAATGGTGGATGGTAATTATCAATTTTTGAAAGCTGTACTATAGATTCGGTAACACTGCAATCAGAATTTGAAAAAACTAATTCTAAAATATTATTGTTCGAATTTAAGACGGAATTAAACTGTTTAACTGCTAAGAATTCTGAAAAATTAAGTAAAGTTTGCGATTTAGTATCATTAAAATATGAATTTGTAAAAGTGTTAACATTAAAATCTCCAACTATAACAACATTACTTTCCGCTAAATATTCTAAATTACATATATTGTTCAATAGTGTTTCCATTATTAAGTTATTAGTTGATGGCGGAATGTAAATGACAAGAACATATATAATATTATTATTGGATGTTATTAATTTTACGCCTACTATATCAATAATATAATTGGTTGATGTTAAAATGTCTGACAAATCAAGTTTTGAAGATTTGATGTTATTAGTTACAGCAAGTAAGACTCCTCCCCCTCTAGACAGACGCGTTGCTTCATAGTTCCGATCACAACGATATACGACATATTGATTCACAAACAATTCCGAACTTGACACGTTTTTATTCAACCAAGTTTCAGTAAAGCAAATAATATCAAAATTCACATCAGCTGACGCACTAAAAACATCTTCAGTTTTTGTATTTAATCCTCTAACGTTCTGATAATAAATATTAATTATTGATGAATGTTTGTGTATGTTGGGCATATCTAGTTTAAATCACTCTTAACTATTTGTGGCAATCCATTAATATATTTTATTTTTAAGTTGTTTTCACCGTTAGAAACTCTATCATTTAGTAGTTTTTTAATTTCATTATAATGTTGAATTTGTTTTGGTGTTTTATCAGATGTAATTTTGATGTTTTTATATTTATCATTACTATTTAGCTTTTTAATGTTGCTAAACACTCTACTAACATCTTTTGTGTCTTGAAATTGAACCTTGAGTAAGCGATTTTTTCCTTGAATAAATGCACCCATTCTTAAAAATTTAAATTGCACAAAATACTTGCCATAAATAGGCAGCCGGAACGAACACCGGCATCAGTCGCCTCAAAGCGGCTGATCCACACACCGTACTGATGAAGTCCGAAAGACTGAAACACGTGTCTACGGTTAAAAATCTGGCCAGGCATTGATAAATAGCTTTATAGCTGAAGGCAATGGCTGATTATTATGTGAAAGATAAGGGTTAATCCCGTATTTTGAATATATTTTCATTCTTTTACAAAAGACTATACGAACATTTATTTGTTCAAAAGTCAAAAAACACTGCATTTACACGAAGGAGATATCCGACTAGCAAAACTGCAGCTAGATGGCGTTAGTAGTATTTTACTTATCTCTCGCTACTAGTTGCGCAAAATACTTGCCATAAATAGGCAGCCGGAACGAACACCGGCATCAGTCGCCTCAAAGCGGCTGATCCACACACCGTACTGATGAAGTCCGAAAGACTGAAACACGTGTCTACGGTTAAAAATCTGGCCAGGCATTGATAAATAGCTTTATAGCTGAAGGCAATGGCTGATTATTATGTGAAAAATAAGGGTTAATCCCGTATTTTGAATATATTTTCATTCTTTTACAAAAGACTATACGAACATTTATTTGTTCAAAAGTCAAAAAACACTGCATTTACACGAAGGAGATATCCGACTAGCAAAACTGCAGCTAGATGGCGTTAGTAGTATTTTACTTATCTCTCGCTACTAGTTGCGCAAAATACTTGCCATAAATAGGCAGCCGGAACGAACACCGGCATCAGTCGCCTCAAAGCGGCTGATCCACACACCGTACTGATGAAGTCCGAAAGACTGAAACACGTGTCTACGGTTAAAAATCTGGCCAGGCATTGATAAATAGCTTTATAGCTGAAGGCAATGGCTGATTATTATGTGAAAGATAAGGGTTAATCCCGTATTTTGAATATATCGTCAGATTAAATCTGAAGACGAATAAACCAATTCAGAAATATAACGTAGAAGTAAAAAGGAAAATGTAGATTTACGAACTAAGTACAAATTATTAGAATCAAGAGTGGTACTAGCTCCAAATTTTCAAGAACTTAAATCTGAATCAAAAGAAAATTCTGCGGTGGCTAAAACTTCTTTATCACCGATGAAAACAAATTCAGTGAAAAGTTTTCCACAAGTTATTTTAAAAACTTTATCGCCTCGGAATAATAATTCAGTTGGGACAACAATTAGCATTAAAAAACCAGTACTACCAACTGCAAACATTCCTGAAAATTTAATGAATGCCTCCGTTATTTTGACTCCGGTTAATGACTTTTTCCGTCTAAAACAACACGCTTTGGGGTTGAGTAAATCTTTCTCTAATTCCGAAAACGAGGTACAAAAAAAGAGCAAGGAGAATAATTACTTACAGATAAACCGAATTCAAAAGCGAAGAGCGAAAATTTGTTATCCTAGAAGATTTTCTCCTCGATTACAAATCGTTAATAATTGTTAATTTGAATTACAGTGATTTAAAAAAATGCAATATTTACACAAATTAACGTTGATACATAAAAGTTTAATTGGAACGCTTAGTGTTTCAGAGGTAAAAGAGAAGATATTTTTGTGATATTTAATATCACTATTGTTAATACAATCATCAAGAAATATAACTCGTATTAAATACCTATATTGTTACTTCCTCTAGTTAAATTTATATTATATTCAATAAATATTTTTATAGAATTTTATCTCATCATACTCCATATTCATAATAACATATATTATAGGTGGAACATTTTGTTATTGTTAAGACTTTTTATGTATAAGTTAATTCAACGATAATTAACGCTTATTATTAAATAGTTATGTTAAAATATTTTACGATTACTATCTCAGTATGTATTTGAAAAAAATATTTAATATTACATTTTTCTTTTATTATATTATATATTTAATTTTATTTTTTAAGAAAATAAAAACATGTTTTTAAATTTTATGTTAATTTGAATATTTAAATTTTTATAATAATCTGAAAAAATATTTTACAAGGGTGTTTAATTTTTTTTTTTAACAAATATTTGTGACCATTTTAATTACATGTATTATATGTAAATACCAAAGCTGTAAAATTTATTGTACATATGTAACTTACAAAACTGGAAATAAATTTTATAAAACATCTTGTATGTTTTCTTTGTTTTCTGATTTTCACATATTTGAATAATAATATCATAGTGAAATTAAAATTTAATAATTGTTTTGTCACATACGAAAATATTTCGAAATCTCTGGTTAAATTTCTTCAAAAACAGTCTGTTCGAAAAATTCATCCAGGCTAAGTTATTGAAGGTAAGTGATATAAAATATTAATTATACATCTATAAACAAGTTAAATTCTAGAATGTTTTGGTACATTTGTTCATGTGAATTTAGAAATTTGAATTGTACAGGGGTCAAACATCTTTGGTTTATTAGAAAAACGTTTTATGATGTTTTGCACGTTGGGTTAACAGTCTTTGATAAATGTTTCTTCTAGAATGTTTCCGGCAAAAATAGGACCAAGTAAAGAAAAGGGACATATTTTTCTGGGATAGATTTTTAAATTCGGTCCTGATATACGAATTCTTAACATAGCTCACGTATTTAAATTTATTTGGTTGGAAAATAAAAACATCTGTTTTATATTATGTTAATTTAAAAATTTGTATAATAACGTTAACATAATATCCTGTCGATAGTCTTCAATATTTAATAGTTTCAATTTATAGGGCTTAGGAATCTTTACTTTTACCAGAGAGAATTTATTTCTAAGAAGTGCACAAATTCTTACGTGTGAAGTGATATGTGCTTGCTGTACTTATTTGTATTATGATAATAGTTTGTTGACGTGTCGATCGTTGGATTGATATCTACAGAATGTTTTAAAAAAACACAAACTTTAGAGGCATATAAGATATTAAAAATTAAGTTCAAAAGTCTTAATTAAAAAGCTCTTTGCTAGTGGCCAGATATGAAATTGATAAATATGTATGTACTTCATAGTTTTACAAAGATATTGTAATAATAAAATGAAATTAAAAATGAAGAGTAGTCTAGTGTAAAAGAGATGTTCAAATGTTATGACATCATGTTAACTAAAAACCAAGTGATTAAATGTTACATCTGCCGATATATGTTTTTTAATCTTGTCTTTCATTTAATTTTAAATATAGTAAATAATTTAAAAAATGTTAATTAGAAAAATTGAAATTTTACCAAATTTATTTTTTCAATTATTTATATACATTTTATTTAAATTTTGTCTATATTGATAGCAATATTTGAAAACGTCTCTTACTAACAGTATTTATATTTTTATGTTTAAAAGTATATTTTAAAAAGTATTTACGTATAATATCGTATTCTTGTGTATTTTAATATCGACGCCGACTATATAGTATATACGAATACATATGTTAATCAGTTGTCCGGCTAAAGTGATCAGTTTTAGTGGTTAAAAGTAACTTTTATTTTTAAAATTTGTGATCGGTGTATTCAGTTTTTAACGATCTCTACAATAATCTTTATAAACTAATCATACATAAATCACAAAGTGCATAAAAGTGCATAAATGTGCATTTTCTAATTACACTGTCAGTATATACACTATATACAGCTGTTTTTGTGGTTTGAACAGTTCCGTGCGAGTTCGAGCTAAGTGTTTCCTTTTCAAACTAAATTTACAATTTCTTTAATTTATTGTTAGGAACTGTATACAATACAAATAAGCAAATATGGTTGCCTATATATGCAGTTGTTGTGACATCAAAGTAGATGCAACAAAAACGTTAATTTGTTGTGTTTGCAAAAATACGTTCAAACACTCATGTGTCGACGTATCTCTGAATGAGTGTCGACTCATAAATAGCAAGAGATCCGTGTCTTGGACATGCAAATCTTGTACAACAATTGGTAATGACGTTAATGCTCTAAAAAATGCTATACTAAAACTACAACAAGAAGTCGCTAGTATGAGAAGTCATCAAGAGTCTTCAAATTTGAATGAAAAACAATTTGAGGATGTAATTGCCGAAATTACCGACCGAGAAAAACGTCAAAGTAACATTATAATTTTTGGCTTAAAGGAAATTTCATTCGAAACAAGTAAAGCAGACAGAATTGAGACAGAAAAAAACAAGATTACAGAAATATTTCACGCAATAAAACCAGATATCAATACAGAAAACATCAAACATCACCGTCTTGGTTCCTTTGATGCTGAAAAAGATCGTCCGATAAAAGTTATCTTAAAAGACAAAAATATGGTGCACGAATTAATACGTGGTGCAAATAAACTGAAAAAAGCAACCAAATTTTCTGACATACGAATCTCGTTCGATCGCACAAAACGGCAAATGAATTTTTATAAGAATATCAAAGATGAGTTGGAGACGAGAAAAAACAATGGCGAAAAAGATATCGCCATTAAATATGTTAACAACATACCAAAAATTGTGTCTTTAAACTAACTACGCCCAACACATTCAAAGAACAGACATTTCATTATGAACAGGACAAGTTTTTACATCTGTACTACCAAAATGTTCGCCGAATTAACACAAAATTACGATCAGTGTATTGTGGCTTGTGTGACTACGAATTTGATATTGTGTGCTTGACCGAAACCTGGTTAAGTGAAAGTGTTACTAGCAGTGAATTTACGCCTCAAGAATTCAATGTGTTCCGATGTGATCGACGTTTTGAACACTTGAATCTATCTCGTGGTGGAGGATCATTAATTGCAATTAGAAATGAGTTTCAATCAACAGCGATCTCATTCGATAACATAACAAATGCTACACCCAACATCGATGTGGTAGGATGTAAATTTACATACTTTTCAAAAACATATATATATATATATATATATATATATATATATATATATATATATATATATATATTCCCCCAAATGCAAGTTTATTAACCTTTGAAATATTTTTTGATTTATTAACTAATTGTGATATACTCTATAATAACAATGTTGTAATAATTGGAGACTTTAATATTAGTACATTTATAGATACAAATATCAATGACAGTAAATATAAAATAATTAATAATTTTTTTAATTTTGTGAATATGCAACAAATTAATTTTATTGTCAACAGTAACAATAAACTATTGGATTTAATTATAACTAATATTAACAATAATGATTGTAATATATTAAAAAGTGATTTTGAGCTTGTAACAGCGGACACTTATCATTCGCCTTTAGAAATGTATATTACGATGTCGAAAGATCACAAATCAAATTTTTCACAGGTTAGCGAAGAAATGAAATTCAATTTCAAGAAAGCTAATTTTAATAATTTATATGCAGATATTTTAAATGCAAATTGGTCTAAAGTGTTAAAATGTAAAAAAGTTGATGATGCATTAACTGTCTTTTATGAAATTATATATGATTGTTTTCGTAAAAACGTACCAACATACAGTACAAATAAGAATAAAAAAAATAAAAAGTATCCATTTTGGTTTAATAAAAAGATAATTAATTTAATCAAAAATAAACATAAAGTTAGGAAAAATATCTTGCTCACAAATGTAATAAATCTAAAGTTGAATTCGTACGTCTACGTAAATTGATAAAATCTGAAATTGACGTTGCATATAAAAAATATATTCAAAACACAGAAATAAATTTATGTAATGATGTTAAACAGTTTCGGTCATACATTCGAAATAAACGCGGCATAACTAGAATACCGGGTATAGTAAACTATCAAAATGTTATTTATGATAATCCACAGTCTATTGTAAATGTTTTTGGAACATACTTTAGTAGTGTATATAAAAAATCAACACCAAATTATTTATATGTACAGAATGAAAACCAAAATTGTTTATATTCAAACAATGTATTGTCAAATATAACTGATTCTGATATCGTAAACGCAGCAAAAAAATTGAAAAATAAAACAACAGCTGGTACGGATCAGGTACCATCATTTATAATTAATGATTGTATTCTTGCATTAAGCTCTCCATTCTGTCATATATTTAATTTAATAATAAAAACATGTGAATTTCCAGAATTGTGGAAAACTGCGAGAGTATGTCCTATTTTGAAAAAAAGGTGATGCTGCTAACATCGAAAATTATAGAGGCGTGTCTAATCTTTGTAATTTCTCGAAATTATTTGAAATAATATTGCACACTCACTTGTACAATTCGGTTAAAAACATAATAACTAACGAACAGCATGGTTTTATGGAGAAACGTTCAACGATTACCAATTTAGCAGTTTTCTCACAATATGTATCAGAAGTACTTGATAGTGGAGGACAAGTAGACTGTATTTATACAGACATACAAAAAGCTTTTGATCAAATTGATTTTTATGTCTTACTTAATAAGCTTGGTCTCTGCGGTATTCACGAAAATTTAATCAAATTAATAGAATCTTATTTAACAAACAGACATCAATTCATAACTTACAATGGTTATAAATCTAGCTCCTTCACTGTTACTTCCGGGGTCCCTCAAGGATCCAATATAGCTCCTTTACTATTTGCAATATTTATAAATGATTTATGTAATGAATTACAATCTCACACGTTAGTATTTGCTGATGATCTAAAAATATTATTAGTAATTGGTGTATTCAAAACAAATTGCAATTAAATGTTAATAAATGTCAAATTTTATCCTACACACGCAAAAAAAAACGGAGCTAATTTGTGATTATCAAATAAATGAACATATTTTAAACCGTGTCAATACTGTGAAAGATTTGGGTGTTACTTTTGACAAAAAATTCACATTTTACAATCACATAAATAATATAATTAAATCTGCCACAATCGCGTTAGGTTTCATAATTAGAAATTCCAAAGATTTCAATGATATTGACGTGGTTAAAATCTTGTATTACAGTTATGTACGATCCAAATTGGAATATGGATCATTGATTTGGTTTCCTGTTTATAATCACTTTATATACGAATTAGAATCAGTACAAAGGAAATTTTTGAAATGTATTACTTTTAGAATGGATAAAGTATATCCACAGCAGGGAGCTGATCATGATATGTTACTAAGTAGATTTGGCTTTGAATCATTGAATCAGAGACGAATTAAAACTAGTTTAGTTATGTTGTACAAATTGCTGCACAATATGGTGGACTGTCCTAGCTTACTTGAAAAACTTAATTTTTCTGTTCCAAGACTTTCATCTCGTTCTACGCTAATGTTTTATTGCGATTCTTTGAGAACAAATATTTTATATACGGCACCAGTTAACATAATGTGCAGAAATTTTAACAATTATTTAACTGATTTTGATATTTTTCACGAAAGTCTATATTCATTAATTAATAGCTTAAATAATTAAGTTAGCAAATAATATATTTGTATATGTATTAACATTATTGTATGTATATAAACTGATTTTTTTATGTGTATCTTGTCCTGTAATTGGTTGTAAAACTGTTGGGCAATAAAGTCATTATTATTATGGTTCTCTTTCGCAGTGTTAACTGGTGTGGATTATATAACATCCGAGGTCACACCGTGACCTAAAGGATTGTTATATCTTTTAGTTTACATGAGAGTCCTGCGTAGTATGTAAGCAGTGCCTAAAATGGCATATATATATATATATATATATATATATATATATTTTTTAAAAACTTTTTTGTTATGTGGGTGAAGCAGCCAAAACAGTAAGATGTTTAAGGATAAATCAAACACTCATTTTTTAAATTTTGACGAGCTTTCGACCAACGTTCGAGTCTTTTTCAAGTCGCTACAAAAGACAGTGAAGAAAGCATTTTATTAGAAAAATGTCAAATAAATATACATAATACAATTCTTATAATTACAATAAACAAGAAATCATTACCAAAAATAACACATTATGTAAAAATTAATTTAATCAAATGTACTTACTTAATTTTCTGAGTGTTTTTGTCAAAATATATAAAATTAATTGTAAAATACATGTATCAATAAATAAAATAAATATATAAAATCTTTTTTTCAGAAAAATATTGTCACTATATATACCAAAAATATGGAAAAATAATTATTGCTGCGTAATTTCTTCAAAAAACCGTTATAGAAAAAACATATGTGTTGTAACATGAATATAGCACAAACAGTGTATTGTCTCGTTCCAAAAAATTTAAATTTAAAAAAAAAATTTTATTATAGAATAATCAAAATAAGAGAAAAAAACACAAACAAATAAAAAAACTAATCCAGACAATTTTTTTGTGAAAAACAATGCAGAAAAAAATTTTTTTATTATGCAAACTATGCAATCTATTGACCAAATTAATAACTACGTGACAACTGTTTTATTTTAACCTAACTTAATGTAAAAAACAACAAACTAAATATATTGAGTAATGATGATAAAAAATCGATAATTTAACCAGTATCAATACTGGCAATTTCTGCTGAAGGCTTAACAAATGAATGTATCAAATAATCATAAGTGCCACTTAGACATCGTATATCTGAACGTTTGTTTATACTTTTCTCATGTGATTTTATGTGAATCATTTCAAGTATACTACGCTTAAATAGGTTTTTTTCCGTAGCTAATACCTTTGAATTTTTGTAGTTCATGGAATGATTTTTCGATTGGCAATGAATTGATAAAGCTGTGGCACCCTTCTTACTTTATCAATTCATTGCCAATCGAAAAATCATTCCATGAACTACAAAAATTCAAAGGTATTAGCTACGGAAAAAAACCTATTTAAGCGTAGTATACTTGAAATGATTCACATAAAATCACATGAGAAAAGTATAAACAAACGTTCAGATATACGATGTCTAAGTGGCACTTATGATTATTTGATACATTCATTTGTTAAGCCTTCAGCAGAAATTGCCAGTATTGATACTGGTTAAATTATCGATTTTTTATCATCATTACTCAATATATTTAGTTTGTTGTTTTTTACATTAAGTTAGGTTAAAATAAAACAGTTGTCACGTAGTTATTAATTTGGTCAATAGATTGCATAGTTTGCATAATAAAAAAATTTTTTTCTGCATTGTTTTTCACAAAAAAATTGTCTGGATTAGTTTTTTTATTTGTTTGTGTTTTTTTCTCTTATTTTGATTATTCTATAATAAAATTTTTTTTTTAAATTTAAATTTTTTGGAACGAGACAATACACTGTTTGTGCTATATTCATGTTACAACACATATGTTTTTTCTATAACGGTTTTTTGAAGAAATTACGCAGCAATAATTATTTTTCCATATTTTTGGTATATATAGTGACAATATTTTTCTGAAAAAAAGATTTTATATATTTATTTTATTTATTGATACATGTATTTTACAATTAATTTTATATATTTTGACAAAAACACTCAGAAAATTAAGTAAGTACATTTGATTAAATTAATTTTTACATAATGTGTTATTTTTGGTAATGATTTCTTGTTTATTGTAATTATAAGAATTGTATTATGTATATTTATTTGACATTTTTCTAATAAAATGCTTTCTTCACTGTCTTTTGTAGCGACTTGAAAAAGACTCGAACGTTGGTCGAAAGCTCGTCAAAATTTAAAAAATGAGTGTTTGATTTATCCTTAAACATCTTACTGTTTTGGCTGCTTCACCCACATAACAAAAAAGTTTTTAAAAAATAAAAATTTTCCAGCCGTAAACTTTATTATACTATATATATATATATATATATTCATATATATATATATATATATATATATATATATATATATATATATTCATTTATTTATTTTATTTAAGTAATACAACAATGCGAATGAAAGATTGCAACAATAAATACAAAATTATATGTTATACTACTACTGTAATAATTATATAAATTTTAAAAATAATTTATATTAAATTTATTTAATATTTTTATTGATTAAACAAATTATAAATTTTTTGTATACTTGTTTCAGTTCTATATTTATAGCAAATTTATAAGTTGGTGAAACTGATATTTGACATTAGATACTAGATTAGATACACAGTAGCAACAACTGGAGAACAATCTTTTGAAGCCCTAGGGCTAGGTGGTTGGTCGCCAGTAGGTATTGTACAAAATGGTTTAGAATATTTACATTTCACAGCCGATATACCATGGTGGGGCGCCATTGCAATAGGTATAAAAGTTTTTCTTCATCTTTTTTTTGGTTATGTTATAATAAATTATCAATTTATTTCTAAATTATTCTAGGTACAGTAATAGTTCGTTTATTAATGTTTCCATTAGTAATAATAGCCCAACGAAATGGTGCAAAATGGTGCAAATATTACAATTAAAAATGACGGAAGTACGTCAAACTAGAAATCACTAAGATGCCGCACGGTATGGACAAGAAATAATGGCGTCTATGAAGGAGAAACAATTGAATCCGTTGAAAAATATGATTGTTCCTCTTGCACACACATTTTTATTTAGGCTATTTGGGTGTATATCGTAAGTCTACCAGTTATAATAATAAATTCCCCTAAACATAGTATAGCCCCCGCTCCACGTACGATGACAACTCTAGATTCTGCTGGAACGGGTTTATTCGTTATTGGACTACTAGCGGAAACCTACGCACATTTACAGAAATTTTCATTTCGACAAGATCCCATTAATGAGGGAAAATGGTGTAATGATGGTATGGTATTTTTAAGAATTAAGATTGATTCAAATTATCCGCTCCATATACGTAAAATATTTTTATATAGATATTAATTGACACCGTCTCCGTAAAGTTAGGTTAGGAACTTGGGACTATATGGCTCGAGAAGCTGATCATATATCTTTCTTATTTAATTTAACATTAGCTAGAATCAGAGCTGGACAGGTATTAATTACTTTGTAACTTAATAATTAATTGAATTCATTTTTTAAGTTATTGGAATGAATGACTTTCAAAAAGAAATAAATTTTTATTGCTGATTTATTCTTATGTAATTGGGACCATAATTACAAATTTAAATACTCTAAAAGTAATCGAATTACATAAAAGTAATTCAAATTCTCTAAAATAATTAATTACTTTATAAAAATTTAATTACATTTGGTAAGAAACTATGGATATTTTTGAAGATTTTGAACTGCTGAAAGAAATGTTTATAAAATATAATACATTTTTCTATTCATTTTCATCTTTTGCATTAATAATTGACGTACCTAGAAGACATGTATTGTAAGATAAATTATTTGAATAACTGGTACTGATTAAAGCAAACGGTATTTTTAATTAGTTTTAGTTTTTAATAATTTATGTTTATTTTTAAATATATATTTTCTTCAATATTTTTTCAAGTAATTGAATATCAATTACTAAGTTAATTGAATTACTTTTTATGAAGGTAATTGGTAATTGTGCTCAATTACATTTTCAAAGTAATTTATCCAGTTTGGACTAGAATTAATTTTCTTCAGATCATATTTTAACTATATTTTATAGTATGTGGAACGTATAATGTGAATCAAACTTAAGATTGTTCGTTAAAATTTTGATGTATAATTGTTTCTTGGAGGTTTGTGGAGATTATCACGACATCCAAATTATTTCGGAGAAATAATATTATGGTGGGGGATATTTATCATATCGATAAATGTACTGGAAGGTTTCGAATGGATAGCAATTTTATCGCCAATTTTTACTACATTTATCATTTTGTTCCTATCTGGTGTGCCACTTTTGGAGAAGTCTTCCGACGACAAATACAGAGAGTAAGTTATTTAGTTTTATTATAAGTGCAAACTTTATAATCAGTTTGAAAAAGTATCTTGAAAACGTCAAACAAAGTAATACTTACATTAAAAAAAGTTAAGATGGTTCGGACATATTGAGCAAATGCGTCTAATAAACGTTTGCTGTTCAAAAGATTTATTTGAATGATTTTGATGGTATACGTTTGCGTGGACGTCCGATGAGTAGTTGGAGATGGTGGCTTTCGTGAGCGAAAGTTTCCAAGTAGTAGCAATAAAAGAGCATGTATGAGAGGAGGAATTATGAATGTGAATGAAAGTGCGAAAGTTGCTTGTGCTGGATAGGAATATGTTTGGAGGCGACTGATTTCGGGATGATGAAAAGAGTTTGTGCCACACTCTTTTGGGTACATGGCGTGATTGCGTATGTATGTATGTATGTAAAAAAAAGTTATTTAAGGATATTTCATGATGAATATTATCCGAATTTATTTCTGTATGTTAATAGCAATTCCGAATACCGTTACTACAAATCTTCAACGTCTTCGTTAATTCCGATTCCGACGGCGCCGGCAATCTACGTGGAGGTACCGCAGTTCCTCAAACTGATTATATGTTGCGAATATCCCCTATATGATTCGCTGGAAGTTAAAGTGAATAATAGTGCTCATATTATCACCGAATCGACCAGTATTTCGTTGGCACAATCACAGACATAGCTATAGCTACACGCTAGTCGCGATCAAGTGGCTGGCGCAGCTAGAAACAATCCCAGATGCTCCCTCCACTACAGCACTTTAGCTACACACACGTTTCTCTCTCACTCTCTCTCTCTCTCTCTCTCTCTTTCTCTCGATAAAACTAAACGAAAGTTACATCAAAATATCATTCATTTGTTTGAGAGTTCATTCGGACACAACTTCCTAATCATATTTTTACTCAAATGACATTCGTTTCTTTTTACAAATTGATTGTAAGACAAAATTCTTAGAAAGAAATTAATTATACAATAAAGTACCGTCGGATTTTTAAGAGCTAAAATATAAAGGATCATTCGAATAAAAGTGCATTTGAAAAAAAGATGAATCTATAAAATTTGTAGAATGCGCAATATTTTTATGAGAAATATGTAATGACCCGACAAAATTAGTTTATCGAACGATAAAAATAGGACACTACGACAAAATTGGCAAGAATAAATAATCATATTTTGATAGTCTACGCGACGAGAACATGACATTGTGCAACAAAATTGTATGTATTCATGATACTGTTCCGCAAACTGAAGTGTTATATATTTCAACTTATTTAGTTAAAGAGTTATATTAATTATTCAATTTCTTTCAAAATATTTGAAGAAAATAAATACGATTTAAAACAAATACAACGATTGATAAAAATGAAATAAGAAAAATATTTTCCAGATAAAGCTGAGATATTCTTTAAATTATCTATGACTTTGACAGCTAAGTGTTAAGAAAAAGCAAGCAATAGTGTGTAGACTATCTACTCATTGTACCACAGGTCGGATAAAAAGGTAAATTTTTGATTCGTTTACACCTGAAAATTTTTAGTTGTTTTTGAATCGCGTTTTTTGCAGATACAACAAATATTTTGTCGTTAACATACATATTTTGTCGTTACGAATTATTCTAATTTTGTCGGGCTGAAAAATAGCACCAAATTGTTTTTGTTTGCTGCTTGCAAATGATTCTTTTTTTATTAATAATTTATGTTCTTATTTGAAATTACAAAAGTATTAAAAATAATAGTGCTACTAGTGCCAAATATAAAAAATGCATTTTCTAGTATTAAAATTAGAATAAATTCTAGGAATAATCTATTTTTGCAATATTGCAAAAGTAGACAATTTTTGCCTTTATTACATAACTATTTATTGCTTTAGATAGACACAATATAAAAATTAAATTATACCATACTTTTTTGTGAAAACGATTTCAAAAATTTACAATATATTTTTTCAAAACAATTTTAGAAAATAATAGTCAAAAACTCTAATGATATATAGGAATTAATAAGGCATTGTTCTGTCTATGCTAAAGTCCATTATAAAATAGTATTAATGGAAATAAAAGTATTGTTTAATCTCGAAAAGTTGTTATTATTGTAAGAACATATCTCTAAGAAACAATTACTAGTCAATAAAGGCACTATGTATTTCATAATTTTGAACTAATATTATATATAAAAAAAACATTGTTACCTAGCTCAATTATTATAAATAAAATTTCGAATAACTTTGTTGTTATAAACGTTTTCTAAATAATAACTTTTACAGTTTTATGGCGTTTTTAATTGCTAAAAAAAATTTTCAAAATTTTTAGTAATTTTAAAATATTTTTAATCTTAAATATATTTTATTATACAATGCCAATAAAAATCAAAAGACATGACGTAACACAGGTCGCACAAAATCAAATTTATTAATTCAGTTAGCAATGCAAGTTGTAGATGATTTCATTTTTGTTACACAAATATTTTTACAGTTATATAAACTTCTACATAAAATTTACGCACAACTTTGTATATGGATTGATTTGGAAATATTGTTTACCGAAAATATTCAGTTAAACTTAGGAGCCCGAAATGGACCAAACTATACAGAAATAAGATTTACAAATACCTGTATTAATTCCAAGTAAACCGTTTAATGACGACTTCATTATGTTTTGGAGCAAGATTCTCTTATAAGACATACAAAGTTAGAGATAATGGTTCGTAAAGTGTGTTCACAGAAAGCAAACTGACGTAAAACCATTCAATAGAACTTAGAGTTATGTGAAAGTGTTTTTAAATATGTATTTACAAAATAGTTTAGGTACAAATTTCCTTCATTTGTTTAGTCTTGCTCTTCTAGACAAATTTCATTAATCCCGAATTTATTTTAATACAAAACAACCGACTATTTACTAAATTTAATTTAAAATATTCACAAAAGTTCCTGCAACATAATTCTTAAAATATTTGATTGTTTTATAAAAATATATAAGTTCAATTAAATGGTGCGCGCTAATTTTGTGCAGAAGTTTATTATGATGGATCTAATGTATTGAAGAAGCAATACTGTTATTATTACGTCAATAAAAAATGTTATTATTTGTTAAAAATTGTACCGTTATAACATGTGTGTAAAGCTAGAATAACTCAAATTATGTAAAAAATTGAACTACGGATAAATAAAGAAAACAATAAAAAATTATTAAATGTCAAAAATTTATTAAACCCCACCATAAAGACAAGAGACATAAAGACATAAAAGAGACAAGACAATGAATCCAAAAGCATGAAATATGAATAAAGAATATTAATAAGAACTTTGATCTTTATGACAAACGAGCTGCGAAAGAAACTCGACAATCGTACGAGTAGGTCGTCCAGCCATTCCTTGTCGCAAATATTCATAAGTTTTCCCCTTTGTTCGCATAACGCTTTTACAATCCATATGTAGCCAATCTCCACACGGCACAAACTCGTTCAAAAACGCTGCCGCTCTACATCCTCCACCAATACCTCTCGTAGGACCATGCCCGTGAGTTTTAACATCAACCGTACGATTTTCTGTCAGTAAATAGGTAAAATGATCCCACAGGGGAAAGCGCCAGACTCGATCACCGGTATGCATGCTAGCTGCCAACATATACTCCCACAACGCTTCTGAATTTGTAAACACTCCACTGGCAGCTTCTCCTAAAGCCTCTCTCATATCGGTGGTCATTGTACCGACATCGACGATAAATCGTGGCCAGAATCTTTGAGCGTATACCAGAGCGTCAGCTAGTACCAAACGACCAGCGGTATCTGAAGATTGGATCTTGATTGTTTTACCGTTCATGGCTTTGACAACATCTCCAGGTTTAACAGCCGCGCAGCCAGGCATATTCTCGCAAAGAGGTATTAAGGCGCGAACATTTAGTGGTAGTTGAAGAGCTGCTACTGCTCGGCAAGCAGCTACTACGACAGCAGCACCTCCCATATCACCTCGCATATATTTCTGTTTTTTACATGATTTTAAACATAAACCACCGCTGTTGTAGGTGATACCTTTGTCTAGAAAAGAAAATACATTGTTAGATACATCAGTGTACCGAACACTTGTGTGCAATACACATTTTGGTTTTTGTAAAAATTGGCTTAGCCCATCGAAAACCGAACCGAAAACAAAACGAAAATCGTTATTTTTGGTGGAACGTTAAACGGAATTGAACTGAAATATTTTATTATGTCTGAATTAGAACGAAAACCGGATTGAAAAAAACAATGGTTTGAAGTTCTGATATAAATTCACCAGAATAGTTATATTTGTTTTTCAATCTTCTGTTTACAGTATAAAGTTAATAAAATATTTATTATTTTTAAACAGCCTATATAATTAAAAATAAAAAACGTATAATGTCATAATAAATTGAGAAAATTTTATTATGTTTTTCCTTTTAAATTTAATTTGCCCTTTTGGGTACATGACATGATTGTGTATGTATGTATAACTTCTACAATATAAAGAAAAGGATGATTTATTTACCGATTAGTACAACAGGACGTTCATCTCTAGACGCTCCGTAGTAACTAAGTTCTAGGAAAATAGGTGGTTCGCACGATCCTTTCCCTACAGCAAGAAACGCGTTCATCTTCTGCGTTTCTGCCCATCCTCTAACTTTCACCTCAACGTTCACACCAGATTTACACAGCACCTCAACGGCATTCTGCGCAAACGAAGTCGGCGTCATCAAATTAGATGGCGTGTCTATTAACTGTCGAGCTAAATTCTGCGCTGCGGCTTTTTGCAAACCAATTTGCCAGCCCGTCCAATCACAGTCATCGTACAGTTCTAGTTGGGGTATTGCGAGTTGTTTTTCTTTAGCTTTCTTTTCTTGATACAGCCAAACGGCTAGTGCGGCACCTTCGGCTGCCGATTCTGCGTGACCAAAACTTTCCAGACAGATTTTCTGAAGTGGTAAATCTTGTAATTTTCTACAAGCAGATCCAGTAGCAATACGGATTGCTTCTTTACCTTCGTCCATTTGTTCAAAGCTATCGTAGCCGAGACATTCTCTGCCCAAACCGACAATAGCAATTGCTACGAATTCTGGGTCCAAATCGTAGAAGATTCTCACCTGGCCCTTGTCCGGAGGTGGCATAACCAAAATCAGAAGCTGTTTCAATCGACCTTTCACCAAACGATTGAACTTTACGTTGAAAATTATTATAATGTAATGCTATTATAAAAATACTTAGCAACAGCATTTGCTGTGTTTATCATAAAAATAAAATAATGAAAAAATGTATTTTTGTCAGTGTAGCTATAAGAATTTGTATGTAAAAAAAAAAAAAAAAACTAATAATACAAAAGAAAAAATTATTTAATTAGATAACAAATCAGTTATGTAATTCGAATTAAATGAAATAGATGTTTTATTCTTTCTATATAAATTATGTTCGGAATATTAAAAAAAAATCTGCTGTGTCCACCACAGAATCGACCGTCATCGTATTAAATAAATTTATGGAATAGAAAAATGTCTTGATATAAATATGCCACTTATTCACAAAATTATATATGTATCATAAAAATATTAAAAATTATTAAAAAATTATTTAACCGTAACGAAAGATGTTCAAAATAAAAGCTGTTAGTTATAACTTGTTTAGTATTTTTTTTGGATCAAAATATCCAGATCCAATTATTTCAAATATTAACAGCACTACTTAATATACATATTTATTTTTTGAGTTTAAATAATAATAATAATTATAATAAACAAATCTGTACTTAAATTTGCTTCCTCTAATTTTCTGCATATGTTGAATACACGTTTACATACCTAGAAAATTACAAAAGATATTTTAAGTAAAAAAATTTATATCACATCTGAAATTCATATGTGCGTATAAACAATATTTATCTCGAACATAATTTTTTTTTGTGAACCACCTCGGCATTGCCAAATTGTAAAAACAGCGACAATGACGTCAAATTTACTGCCAAATGCTAAAAGCAATGTCTTTCATATACGGCCCACATAAAGACATTAATTTCTCTTCTCGATTGTAAAATGTTTTTTTTTTGGTAGTTACAGATTCAAAACATACAAGTATATAATAATACAAAAATAAAAATAATTATTCGTGTAATTACGTATTCAATATTTATTTTTAACTTATTAGAAGCTTATTAATATGCAGTTGATTGAGCCGATGAGTCAATGATAAAAGTGAATGACTTATTATGGTACAGTACTGCCATATTTAAAATAGAAAAATTCAAAAATAATTTATTTTAAAGCAAAAATAAAAGAACTTTTTCATAAACAAAAGAGGTAGAAATACATGTCTAAAATTTTGTAAAATTAAAAATGTTAAATTAAGTAATTTAAAGAAACATAGTAAAAAATCTTTCAGAACTCATTATATTAAAATAAAACGGCTCTAGGTTGTAGTACTGTATTAATTTTTATTAATAATCAACGCTTCGACGTACTCAACGTTCATCATCATCATGAAAAAAATATGATGATGTATCTACCTAACAACCTAAAGCCGTGTTATTTTTAATTTAAAGAATTTATTCCAAATCGCTTAAATTATTTAGAAATTGTTAGAGTATACATATGCGTCCGCAGAAATTATTCTAGGGGAAACAAACATTTATTTTCTAGTTAAAAAGGTGTTCTCTATAGCTAAAAATCATCGATTTAGTAAATAAGAATTATCCTGGCTAATAGCCAAAGTTGCTAAATCAAAAATATAATAATAAATAATCGTTTTTTTTAATTTACGATATGGTAATTGGTTGGGGGCAACTGACCATCTTGCCCCTCCTTGCGGGCGCCAATAAGAGTATATCATTATATACCTATATCAAATTTATATTATTCTCTTTTTTTAGAGAGTGCAATGCGGCTTGAGTGTAAAATAAGAACAAGACCATTCCGATAAACTTAACATGTTTCGATAGTAAAGTTTCGCGAATACCTATATACAAGCCGATAGTGTTGGTATACTAGTAGAGTACACGAGATTGAATAGGGCGATAGCCAATATAGGACTTGACTTACACCTCGACTGCTAAACATGTCGCATAAACATTCGTGAATTTTTCAAAACCATGCAATGCGCCGTCAACCGACCGAAAAGCTATACGAACTGTATTGTCAAGTCATGTCGTGTCGTCTATACCCCACCAGACCTACCTATGTTCACCTGTAATATGTTTTCTCTTACTAAAATATCGTTTGTTTTCATTACATTTCTCAGCTAAATATTCATCTATCCAGTCATAAAAAAATTAATAAAATTTATCATACAATTAACAAGATTAATCCCAGTTGCAATAAAATAAAATATTCCTATGCAAAAAATAGTATATTATGTTATAAAGTGTTGAAAGTTATATATATATATATATATATATATATATACCGGGTGTCTACTTTTTTTTTGTTACATAGGGAATAAAATGCTAAAATTTTCATTTGGTGATAAATTTTCCCCTAATTATTATAGAACAAAAGTTCAAATACAAAAGTTGTTTAGAATTCAAAAATGCATCAAATGATGCCAAATTTATCAATATAGGATGTTCTGATCAAGAATTAGAAGCAAATTAAAATTTCCATTTTTGGGCTCTTTACATCAAAGTGCCACGGAAATTAAACAAATAATTTCATTTCTTCTGGAGTTTGAGTTTGACAGATCGTATTTATTTTATTGTTACGTTCTGTATTATTATTATTATTATTATTATTATTATTATTATTATTATTGAAAATAATGAATAAACTTAATGTAAATGAAAAGCTATTAAGTATAAAAAGTATTAAGTATTTATTATTTATTACAATGAAAGGGTATTTTACTCGGCTGTACACTACGTACTAGCTGTGGTTTTAAATTGTGAATGTCTCCATTATAATTTTAAGTAATTGTTTAATTTATTTATTAACTTCAAGTTATAAAAACAATACATTTGAATTAGATGACTGGCATTATGCCTAATATATTTATTATAATAATTTAAACTTATCCCTGAGGATGCTGTAAGTTGTGCAGTGAAACGTCGGATAAGAGTTTAATAAATAGTAAATAGCTGAACTCCGTAAAACTTTCTTTATTTATTACAATATTCAATATACCTATAAAACAGAAAAATTCATGAATACAAGATATAGGAGAACAAAAACGAAACTAACAATTTAAATTAAATGTTCAAATAAATCGCCATTAACTGCCAAACAATAACCTAATCTGTTATAAAATTCGTGACGTACAGAGCTTAATTGTGTTTGTGTTATATTATTGCACTCTTCAACAATGGCATTTTTCAAATCAACAAGATTTTTGATATGTCGTTTATAAATTTTCTCCTTCAAATATGGCCATAAAAAGAAATCGCACGGTGCTAAATCGGGCGATCTAGCTGGCCAATTAATTGGACCACCTCTACCAATCCATGAATTTGGAAAACATTGATCCAAATATAATTTAATGTTGCAGCTGTAATGTGCCGGACATCCGTCTTGTTGATACCAGACAACATTATCTTGAGTTGCACACTCTTCTAACTGCGGACCAATATGATTTTGCAACATATCCAAATATTTTTCGTTGTTTAAATTATTTTCAATAAAAAATGGCCCAATTATACACCTGCCAAAAATTCCAGCCCATACATTAACTTTTTCTGGATATTGGGTACGTGTTGCTACCATTAAATGAGGATTTGTTTGGCTCCATATTCTAAAGTTTTGTGTATTAGGTTCGCCGTGTAAAGTAAACGTAGACTCGTCAGTAAAACAAATAGATTTCAAGAAGTTTATGTCTAAATTGGATTTTTCCATAATAATGTTACTAAATTCGCTTCTAGCCATTTTATCCGCTTCAAATATCTCTTGGTGCGTGGAATATTTATAAGAATGATATTTTTCATTTTTTAGTACCTTATGTATTGTTGAAGGATGCAAATTTAATTCAGCACCAAGTTGACGCACACTAACATTTGGGTTTTCCGTTACACACAAAAGTATATTCAATGTATTTTCTTTAATTGCATTTTGATTTAAATTCTCCTCCTGATCTTCTGCGTTGATTTTTCTACAATTTTTACAACGTTTTAACACACTTCCAGTTTCTTCGAATTGTTTAATTATCCTACGAATAGTCATAGCGGAAGGTATGGGACGGTTTTCAAAGAAAGCGCTGAATAAATCTCTTACTCGTCGTATCGAATTTCCAGTAAAATACCATTTTACGCACTGAACTTTTTCATTTACCTTAAGTTTATTCATTATTTTCAATAATAATGATAATAATACAGAACGTAACAATAAAATAAATACGATCTGTCAAACTCAAACTCCAGAAGAAATGAAATTATTTGTTTAATTTCCATGGCACTTTGATGTAAAGAGCGCAAAAATGGAAATTTTAATTTGCTTCTAATTCTTGATCGGAACATCCTATATTGATAAATTTGGCATCATTTGATGCATTTTTGAATTCTAAACAACTTTTGTATTTGTACTTTTGTTCTATAATAATTAGGGGAAAATTTATCACCAAATGAAAATTTTAGCATTGTATTCCCTATGTAACAAAAAAAAAGTAGACACCCGGTATATATATATATATATACTAGCTTTCCCGTCGCGCGTTGCTGCGAAACTGCGCAAAAATTCAGTATTTGAAAGATAACTTTCTCGTCGCGCGTTGCTGCGCAACTGCAGCTTTCCCGTTGTGCGTTGCTGCACAACTACGCTGTCATTTTACATTTGCAGGTTAGCATTAAACATAATTTTTCAAATTTTTGAGAACCAAGATGAGATCGTAGAAATATGAAACTTGCCTATTCTCAAATAGGGAATAAACCAATTAAAATGACATAATTCCCATCAAAATCGATTCAGGGGTTTAGGAGGAGATGCTGCAGAAACATACATACATACATACATACATACATACATACAAACATTTGTCAATTAGAGAGATGAATTAATATGTATTAACACGCGTTTTTCAAAAATTTCAATTATGTGGAGGAACCTGTTACTTTCGTAAGAAAAAGAAAAAATTATTACGAAAACTGTGTAAGAAGTGAGATACAGCTTATTGCAAGAGAGACAGGAGAACGCTCTCATCCCTACTCCGTGCTGTTTACGGGGTGAGAAGTGACACCGGTAGACCCCTGGCGGGGATAGTTGATCAAGTGTTAATAGGGTTCCATTTGGCCAAACTCCTTCGCTTGGGAGCAGCATAATAGCAATTTTCGTCGAGCGCAATTTTTCGAATACATTTTAAAAGTAAACATTAAAAAGATATTATAAATTTGTTTGAAAGTTATTTAGGAAAAAAAAATTATAATACAGTAATACTGTACATTTATAATATTTAAAATACTTACATTTATAATACAGTAATACTGTACCTTTGTTATGATCCAACATTTATAATATTTATGAAAAATTAATTATGTATTTGAAAAAATTTTTTTTTTCGTAAATAACTTTTAAGCCAATTTATTATATCTTTTTAATCTTTACTTTTAAAATGTATTTGAAAAATTGCGCTCGACGAAATTTGCTATTATGCTGCTCCCAAGCGGAGGAGTTTGGCAAAACGAAACCTCATTGATCAGCTATCGACCGCGGTTAAAAAATATAAAATGCTATTAAAAAGTAGGGGTTGGTGGTAGGAGGGTAAAATTTTGGACTAAATGTATTTTTTAATGGCACACCACAAAAAAATAACAAAAAAAAATTGTCCAAAAAATAAAAAAAATTTTTTAGGGTAAGCCACCCTTAACACTTAGGGGTATAAAAATTAGTTATGAACCTATTCTCATACCTACTGAATAAAAAATATACTTTTTCTTATTTGATCAATTATCAATGAATAATATTAAATTAATTATTGAATTATTAATTCAACATTCATTATGTAATTTTCAGAACAGTCAGTTACAATAAATAATTTGTATTAAACGAATAAATTCAATATTAACTTTGCCGGCCGGCATAGCCGAGCGGTTTAGGACGTGTTTCTCATTGTGTCTGTGCGGGCCTGTGCGGGCCCGGGTTCGAATCCCGCTTGGGGCATGGATGTTTGTGTTGTCCTTGTTTCGTCTAAATACACTTTGAAAAGTGATATATATCTAGCATCCACCGAATCCATTTGTGTAAAAAAAAAAAAAAAAATATTAACTTCAACATGTTTTGTATTTGAGCTTGTTACACCCGCAATATTGGGAGTCGCGTCCCAAGGGCAAACAAATACGAGTCCCTGGTTGTTCGGGCGCTCGGCCGCTAGCTCAGTGAAGAAGGGGGTTTTTCCTATGCTTTAACTCTGCTATTTACGTGAGACAGATATAATTTGAATATAGGGCGCCACGTGGTTGTTCTGGAGATTCGGTGACAACCACGAAAACCGATATTATTCGTCCTCGAAGAATCCTGAAAAGGTAGACGAAGGTACGAAGCAAGTCGAACGATAGACTAAATAATATAAATACATATTTAAATTAAAAATACAATAATTATGATGATAGTTAAATTGCGTTTAAATAATACAAGTGAGTACACTGACTGAAGGATTTTTAACTCGCGCGAGAACAACAATTAGAATCAGTTTGAACAGAATGAGCTCTCCGTAGGGGTAGTAACGTCCTAGTAGAATATAGGATCGTAGTTGCCGTGCAACCAATAAGTAAGTTTTACGCGCGCTACCTGAAGCTGTGAGTGATTGGCCAACCATGCGCAGTATTCAGACGCCGACTAATATATTAATATCGTCCTAAATCCGTAGTTCAGCTACTAACGCCACTCGAGACGAAATAACAACTGAATAGATTCAATAAATTACTCGCGTGAGCTTTACAGTGATAGTAACAGCTATTAGTGATTTTTCAGATTAACTAACTCAATTATTGCGCAATTAACGTTCAGTAAACGAATACTAAATGTTTTTCGATTTAGCTTAATGATTCGACAATTATATTAATAAAACAACTAATTAATTTTAACTAAAGCTTATCTCATATGGTATCCTGCTTCTTCCGATGTATTCCGAACCGTTGTCGTCCACAACAGCACGCCGTTCGACCCTTCAGATGAGAGATTGGCTGATGTAAATCTAGTCCAAGCACGTATGTCCAATAACTGCTATCAATCCGGAAACGTAACGCCAACAACTGCAGTGGAAGATTGCCCCGGAACGTACTGACCAGTACATCAACGTACAGTAAGAAGAATTACCGTAAAATAGGAATAACGATACCATACAATTAAATAGAACGGAAAGTAAAACCAAAAATCCAGAAAGAATCCAAAAAAAAAGACCTGAAAAGAGGTTGTTAATACGATTGTTTCACAAGAGGTGTGTGGGTCGAAGTAGACACAGTTTTAAATAATGTTTTTATAATAACTGAGTATTTAAAAGATAATATTCCAATAATAACATATAATTTCAAACAATAAATCTGATTTAAAAAAAGTTTGCAAACACGTGCTTCGACATACCTGCGTTGTTAGGCGGCCTATCGTATTTGTTCACCGTCGATTTGTACTTATAAATCCGGGAATTCCCCGCGGACAACACAGTGTCCTAGTGCTGATAATATTAGCAGCCTATGTCCCCAATACGGGCGTTAAATTTTCCTCCAACACCAGAAATATTTCGACACAGAAATAAAAGAAAATTATAACTTGGCCACACTCAGCTACGTACAACCGACGAACAATGAATGAATAAAATCCTGCCTCAATACCTGTCGCTATTGGTCGCAGCGCGTTGAAGGTATTTGCAAATATATGAAAATATAGTTCGGCAACCCATACTTGCACTCTTGTATCGCCCGTTGCCGAAAAGTAGGCAATAAAATAACGATATGATAATCTGACCCGTAACAAGCTTCGTGTCTGAACATAGCAATTAGAACCGTGTAAACTAACGTTGAGGGGGTAACCACCCTGAAATTTTCAAAAAATCTATTTTTATTACATTTTTAAGTGTGTATATATTTTTGGTACTGATTACATTACCAAATGGTTAAATCTAAATGTTCGACCTATCAAATATAACCACGAATTTAAAACCTGCTGAATTTGATTAACATACACATTTGTATGATGAGTTGTCTAAATATAAATATTGCAAATTTATTTTACATGTAACGCAAAAATATATTATTTGATCAGTAAATTTAAAAATACAAAATATCATTGTTATATAAAACAGTAAAGGCAATAGAGATTGCCGAAACGTTGAATTATTAGTTAACAAAAACATATAAAAGACTGAATTCTGTCAATTACTAATTATTCACTTAAGTGTTAATATTTATTAATAATTTATTTTATATTTTCATTTTGCATAATTTTTCAAAATTAATTTCAAACGTTTAAAATTTATTTGAAATAATTTTTGAATTATTGATTTTCAGTTTTTGTGATACACATCGACAAATACAAAAAATTACGTGTTTGATGTTAAAAATACCAAAAATAGTTTTTATGAACTTACCGGTTAAATGTTGATTTCTTTTTAATTAGACTTTCAAAAAAAAAATCTTAAATAAAACACAAAAAACATATATTTCACAGTAATTTATTTATTATGATCAAAACATACCAAATTTCAGTCAAATATTGATTAATATTACCACAAAATGATTTAGTACAAAGTTTGTACTTAAAAAATATCGTACTGCGCTTTAGAAAAATACGTTTGTACTACAAACGTATTTTTATAAATCAGCAGTTCGATATTTTTCAAATGTCAGTGAAATAATGAATGATGGGTCCCGATTTAAATTTCATTAGCTGGAGTGGAGGAATCTCGTGCGGATAAACCTCGTGCGGATGACGCTCGTGCGGATGAATCTTCTGGGCTATCGACTACAGTTATACAGTATTGGGGCTGCGATTTCTACCTCCACGTCCACCACGTCCACCGCGACCTCTTCTGCTATTCTGGTTATTACTCCAATTCGAATTATTCGCATTTGAAGAACTCCAGTTGCTATTCTGATTTCGGTTTTGGTTGCTATTATTGTTCCAGTTCGGATTCGAGTTATTATTACTCCAATTGGAGTTGTTGTTGTTAGAAGAATTATTGTTGCTATTTCTATTCTTTCTATTTTTTTGGTTAGAACGATGCAATTTCATCAAATAAATGAAATCCGTTAGCGAATACAATCCATTTCTCTTCTTTTCTATTGCACCAAATCGTATTCCCCGTTGAAGCGATTGTGCAACAGCTTTTTTAGCAACTTCGGCGGGCACATTACATTCGGTAATAACATAATCGGTTATTGCCTCAATATTTGAACCTCGAACATCTTTCAAATTCTTGATAGCCCCAACAACCAAAGCAGCTTGTTTTGTAGTTGATATCTTCTCCATTTTCATTCTTCACACAATTGATTTTAATAAAAGCAGAAGCAATACGGTTAAATGAAAGTAAAATACATTAAAAAACAATTTTACAAAAATTTACTGTTTACAAACGCGTCGCTAAAACAAAACTGATATGTTATTTGTTTTTTATGCTGACTTAGAAAACAACGAATCAAAGCAATCTGGATTCAGAAAAACTTCGATACGGTTATTTATTTTACATAGCTAACTTACGTGTTCATGGATTTTTCTGATATTTTAAAAGATATAAAAATATTTATTTATTAAAAAATTGCATTAATATTATGAAATATTTGAATCTCAAATTGATCGTTATTATTCAAAAGAGCTAATATTTCTATGTACCTCATTAACGTCAATTTGCACGGTTGTAATTGCTATGTTAAGACACGTAGCTCAAATACAGAACATGTTGAAGTTAATATTGAATCTATTCGTTTGATACAACTTATTTATTGTAACTGACTGTTCTGAAAATTACATAATGAATGTTCAATTAATAATTCAATAATTAATTTAATATTATTAATTGATTTATATAAAATAAAAAATAGTATAGTTTTTAACTGGCTCTATTTTCTATCGAGCCGATCTTAAAAGTACCAAAAAAATACCTGAGATATAATATCCTGCATAGAATAATATATATTTTTTTGATTTTTTTTTGTATTTTGGAAAATAGGGAAAAAAAATTTTTTTTCTAAAAAAAAAACGCATTTTGTGCTTGTTTTGACCAAATTATTAATACGAAAAAATTCAAAAAAAATATATATTATTCTACATAAGAAATTATATTTCAGGTATTTTTTCGGTACAATAATGATCGTTTTTGTAGAAAATACAGCCAGTTAAAAAATACACTATTTGTTCAGACCAGGCATTGCCATCTGTTGGCAACTGGCTAATGTTCAAGTTTCGTTATCATGTTAAGACCGCCGCGCCATCTGTTGGCCACTAGCGCGTACAAATCGCAACACATTTCATATTCTTATCACGCTTCGTATGACGCCCGCTTTGAGTACTAGTTTCGCTTTGCATTAGCACGCATTCATTCAGTCAAGAGAGTTCATATCCGGCAGTGAACAAGTCAACATCTCTACGCTGTGCTGTTAACCAAAAACGCACATTTCATCTCATCAGATATCATCCGCCGCAAGTATTCTTTCTTTTCTACGTCGTTTGTACTAAGCACACAAGTTATGCTACGTTATTCTCGCTTACGGACGACTTGTTGTGTGATTCTGTCAACACGTATTGAAATATTATCGCTCGCTTAAAACACGCATGGTTTTATATACGCTAGCTTGCATCACGCTACTTACTATATCAAATATATTCGCTTTTCATTCGCTATACTACACATATTACGCAGAAGTATATCATTTCCACTATTAATTGTGATTAACTGATTGTAAATTACAAGATATCACATTTCCGCATATTTACTGAACACGTGTTGGAACTAACCTCAAATATTCAGTTAAGTACAACATATTTTGTTTCTTTGTGATTTACATGTTATTATTTACAATTACAAACGCTTGTATACCTGTTACACATAGAATTATTCCAATTCTATGCGCCTGCAGTATCATTATTCCGCATTTATGTACTTTGCTTACATTATTGTCTCATCACTCGCATTTCTCATTCACGCTTGCATTTTTGTGTTTGCAACATTTATTCTCATATTTAGTTGCAGATTCTTCTCTTTATTTGTGCTTTATTAATTGTTCTGGAAGCTTATTAACACTAATTCTCGCTCAACACTCGTTGAAGATTTGACGATCTATACACATTCACGCATAGCTCCAGACACACACCGCAGCAGCAGCCAGCTTACGTTAATTGAAGTACACGCATCTCAAAAGCTCTCACACTAACCACACAATCCTAAGCTCAAGTGTAAGGTATCTAACCGCCATTTTATTAAGGATCTGTACTACATTATATAAACGTAAGTTGCTTTTGCATTACTCATTCCACTCGTGCAGTAATTGTGCTGACACTTGACTTGCTACAAGTTATTGGTTTAATTCACCTCGCCTACCGTCCCGCACTCCTATACTTCAGTTGTGGGCCAACCTCTTTCCTCATTTCTTCCTAGAGCTACCACTTCTTGTCCAAGCCCTATCTATCGCTCGGATAGGTGAAGATCGTCTCTGATCCTTATCCATCCTCTTGCATATCATTTATTAGTTCTATTCAGCAAGTTACGCACGCTTATTCCATATTTACGCCGCAATACAGTCCACTAGCTCGCTACATCACCGCACACACGCCGCATCGCCTTTTTTAGGAACTCGAGCACTTGCCCACAAACACAACTAGTGTTTCGTGGTTGCCAAGCCAGCACCGGGTCCCAACATTTGGTCCTTCGAGCCGGATGGGCGGGTCACGACCCTAGTGACGTGTGCCCCATCATTTGGACCTACGATCATTGGATGGACAAGTCACAACCTGTTGACGTGTGCCACATCATTTGAATCTGCACCGAATGAGCAGGTTACAACCTACGCTACGTGTGCACCATCATTCGAACCTTCGATAGCCGCTAGGCAAGTCACAACTCGTTTGACGTGTCTTCATCATTGATCATTTGCGCTCTGAACATGATCAAACGCTATATTTACGCATTCTAAACGGAATTCGCTTCGCAGTCGCCACGCTGTGCACATACAATGCACATCAGCTGCCGCATATATGACGTTCAACTCGAACTCGTATCACTCGCTCATCAGGAGCAACCGCATGTACTACGTTCAACAAGAACTGGTATCACTCGCTCATCAGTAGCAACCGCATATACTACGTTCAACAAGAACTGGTATCACTCGCTCATCAGGAGCAACCGCATGTACTACGTTCAACAAGAACTGGTATCACTCGCTCATCAGTAGCAACCGCATATACTACGTTCAACAAGAACTGGTATCACTCGCTCATCAGCAGCAACCGCAAATACTACGTTCAACAAGAACTAGTATCATTCGCTCATCTGCAGCAAACGCATTCACGTTCATCTAGAACTCGCATCACTTGCTCATCTGCAGCAAACGCATTCACGTTCATCTAGAACTCGCATCACTTGCTCATCTGCAGCAAACGCATTCACGTTCATCTAGAACTCGCATCACTTGCTCATCTGCAGCAAACGCAATCACGTTCATCTAGAACTCGCATTACTTGCTCATCAGCAGCAACCGCATATACTACGTTCAACAAGAACTGGTATCACTCGCTCATCAGCAGCAACCGCCTCATTCACGTTCACCTAGAACACGCATCACTCGCTCATCAGCAGCAAACGCATATTCACGTTCACCTAGAACACGCATCACTCGCTCATCAGCAGCAACCGCATATATTGCAAGTTCTACAAGAACTCGCATCGCACGCTCATACGAAGCCAACGCATCTATATTTTATTTAAACCGCAACTCGCATCGCACGCTCATACGAAGCCAACGCATCTATATCGCTATATTTTATTCAAACCGCAATTCGCATCACATCTTCATCATGACTGAGTTACTAGCTCCGTCTGTACGCCGCAAGTTTTGTCAACTGTTTGTAGACAATCTACAGTCTTTAATCACACAGTCTGCAGATCCACAAAAGGTCACAGAAGCACGCTCCCAGTTTAAGTTGCTTCCGAAACGCATTCGTGAATTTGAAGACCATCACACTCAAATCATGATTCATCCAAGCAACACTACCAAACAGGATCAGCTTTACGCTGAATATAACGACTTCATGGATTCTGTACGTACCATACAAGCAGCATTCACGCAACCTCCATTCTACGAGCAACCGGCTCTGGATACTAGCGTTGCAAACACCGCATTCATATCGCAGACGTTGTCACAGTCATACACGCACGCAAAACTTCCGAAATTGGATTTACCTCAATTTTCTGGTGAGATCGCTAATTGGAACTCGTTTTTTGATATATTTTGCAGCTCCGTCCATGACAATGACAGTCTACGACCAGTTCAAAAATTCCAATATTTAAAATCTATTGTAAAAGGAGAACCGCTCGCTTTAATCAAGAACTTATCACTCTCAGATGATAATTACTCGATCGCTATTCAATTATTAACTGATCGCTACGCTCAAAGAAGATTAATATCATCTTATCATGTTCAAACGCTAATAGAATTGCCAACGCCAATTCCAATGACTTATGATCACGCTACCAAATTCATTGCTGCAATCAGAGAGCACACTGAAGCATTAAGGGCTAATCACGAACCTGTCGATGAATGGAGTCCAGTATTAACTTTCATTCTGCTCACTAAACTCGACACAAAAATTCGCAACAGCTTTGAACGCACTTTATCTAAAGATAATTTACCTAATCTCGCTGATTTCTTAGAATTTTTAGATAAATTTATACAATCTCAGCAGTGGCAATGTATTGACAAACCACTCACTCAAGCAGATACATCACGATCCTCCGATCAGACAAATCGCACGTCATTCCAGACAAATCGTACGTCATTCAAGACAAATCGCACGACATTCAACACATCATCATTTGTATCAACTGTAAACACAAGTAAGTGTATCGCTTGTTTCAATACGCATGCACTGTACAAATGTTTCAAGTTTCAATCTATGGAACCAATCAAGCGATTTGAGATGATACGCACCAACAACTGTTGCCGTAACTGCTTATCAGCAATACATGCTACGTCTACTTGCAAATCAAAATTCAACTGTCGCAAATGCAATAAACGACATCACACGCTCCTGCACTTTGAACGAGTTGAAAAGTCAACAAACGCTTTAATTCAGCCGCAAGTTGCGGACAACGCAATCAACAACAGTCCGTCAACTTCTCCTATGTCTATGATAGCAGGTACAACTCGTACTTCATCATTTTCGCACAGCACGGCAGTTTCAGCAGTTCTGTTAGGTACAGCTATTGTACGTATTCAAGATTCACTAGGATCCTGGCAATCAGTAAGTGCACTTTTCGATAGTGGAAGCGAGTCTTCATACATTTCTGAAAATTGTTCCAATCGTCTACAATTACCAATACATTCTGCAAACATCGTTGTTTCAGGATTTGGAAACGCTACAGCTCTGAACAACATTCGAGGCACTACAACAATTCATCTATGCTCTTCGCACAATGCTTCATCAGCATACACGCTCTCCGCAGTCATTGTTTCGCAAATCATCCAAGATTTACCAAAGGCGCAACTTTCTTCCGATTTACTTCGCCAATTTCAACATCTACAGTTAGCTGATCCAGACTTTGTAACACCGGCGCCCATTGAATTGTTAATTGGTGCTGATCTATACTTCAATCTTCTCA
Organism: Clivina fossor; assembly: GCA_963966155.1. Classification (NCBI taxonomy): domain Eukaryota; kingdom Metazoa; phylum Arthropoda; class Insecta; order Coleoptera; family Carabidae; genus Clivina; species Clivina fossor. The sequence goes on along the minus strand of OZ014562.1, from coordinate 1,061,609 downwards.
CTGGTCACAAGCAAACCACTGCGAATTGTCCGACCGCTATGGAAACCTCATTGGGTTGGATTGTTTCTGGACCAATCTGTTCGCTAACCGCATCAACCGTTATCACATGTTTGACGGTTCAGAACCCGTTTTCGCCAGCATTATCGGAAATTTCGGAACGTGAAGACGCTGCCACGATCGCTACACTGTCAAGTTTAGATCATCTATCCAACAATATCTTTTCATCTCAGCATAGAAGATTAGAATCAGGACGCTATATGATTCCGCTTTCTCTTAAAGAATATCCTCCTAAGTTAGGAAATTCATACGCGAACGCACTTATATGTTTTAATATTTTTCAATGTCGCCTACCATCTGACAGTCACTTACAATTGGAATATTGCAAATATATTGCTGATTACTTAGAACAAAATCACTTGTTATTATCTCGCTTCATAAAATATTTGTTAGACACCGTAACATTGTCTTTCTTTAATATTTTAGCGTCGTCCGATTCTACAATCACTCTGTCATGGGTTCGGACACCACCATACAAATGGAAAACTTTTGTAACCAGTCAAGTTTCTGAAATTCAACAGAATCTTCTGCAAAATATGTGGCATCATATTTCGTCGGAAGACAATCCTGCTGACTATAAACTTCTACATCAATATTCCAACTTAAATCACCTGTTAAGTTTTACTGCACTCTGCACCAGATTTTACAAAAGGTTAAAATTGAAGGAAGCAATATCATCGCCTGCACTATTAGTATCAGAACTCGATAACGCCTCAATCACATGGGTGAAAATTACGCAACTTGAAGCATTCGCTGATGACATCGCAAAATTTGAGAATGAAATTCGAAATTCCAGCCTAAGTGTTTCTCATAAACAACCTATACTGCTACCATTACGTCATCGCTTAACCGATCGTGTCATCGATTATTATCATCAGAAATATCTTCACCCATCGCCAAGAACACTTCAAGCAGTTTTAAATCGCCGATTTTGGATTGTAACTGCTCGCCGTCTGATTCGCAGTTATTCTTTACAATGCATCAAATGCTTCCGCTGTCATCCTATTGGAATCAATCCTAATATGGGCAACTTACCAGATCATGAATATCGGAAATCAAATACCAATCTTCTACGCCGCTGGCACCTGTTACAAAATGTCTTACAATCATTTTGGAACCTATGGCATGCCGAATCTCTCAACACACTTCAGCAAAGATTAAAATGGACACGCTCTACCGTTAATCTTCAACCTGATCAACTCGTGATCATCAAAACGATCTACTACTTCCCCTTCAGTGGAAGCTAGCTTGAATCATTAAGGTTCACCCAGGAAGATAACGTAGCTAGAGTAGCTCAAGTCCGAACCGCTTCTGGAGTATTAACAAGATCCGTTGTCAAACTGTGACCACTCTTGTGATCCTAAAAAACTCCGTTTTTGGCCGGCCGGCATGTTCAGACCAGGCATTGCCATCTGTTGGCAACTGGCTAATGTTCAAGTTTCGTTATCATGTTAAGACCGCCGCGCCATCTGTTGGCCACTAGCGCGTACAAATCGCAACACATTTCATATTCTTATCACGCTTCGTATGACGCCCGCTTTGAGTACTAGTTTCGCTTTGCATTAGCACGCATTCATTCAGTCAAGAGAGTTCATATCCGGCAGTGAACAAGTCAACATCTCTACGCTGTGCTGTTAACCAAAAACGCACATTTCATCTCATCAGATATCATCCGCCGCAAGTATTCTTTCTTTTCTACGTCGTTTGTACTAAGCACACAAGTTATGCTACGTTATTCTCGCTTACGGACGACTTGTTGTGTGATTCTGTCAACACGTATTGAAATATTATCGCTCGCTTAAAACACGCATGGTTTTATATACGCTAGCTTGCATCACGCTACTTACTATATCAAATATATTCGCTTTTCATTCGCTATACTACACATATTACGCAGAAGTATATCATTTCCACTATTAATTGTGATTAACTGATTGTAAATTACAAGATATCACATTTCCGCATATTTACTGAACACGTGTTGGAACTAACCTCAAATATTCAGTTAAGTACAACATATTTTGTTTCTTTGTGATTTACATGTTATTATTTACAATTACAAACGCTTGTATACCTGTTACACATAGAATTATTCCAATTCTATGCGCCTGCAGTATCATTATTCCGCATTTATGTACTTTGCTTACATTATTGTCTCATCACTCGCATTTCTCATTCACGCTTGCATTTTTGTGTTTGCAACATTTATTCTCATATTTAGTTGCAGATTCTTCTCTTTATTTGTGCTTTATTAATTGTTCTGGAAGCTTATTAACACTAATTCTCGCTCAACACTCGTTGAAGATTTGACGATCTATACACATTCACGCATAGCTCCAGACACACACCGCAGCAGCAGCCAGCTTACGTTAATTGAAGTACACGCATCTCAAAAGCTCTCACACTAACCACACAATCCTAAGCTCAAGTGTAAGGTATCTAACCGCCATTTTATTAAGGATCTGTACTACATTATATAAACGTAAGTTGCTTTTGCATTACTCATTCCACTCGTGCAGTAATTGTGCTGACACTTGACTTGCTACAAGTTATTGGTTTAATTCACCTCGCCTACCGTCCCGCACTCCTATACTTCAGTTGTGGGCCAACCTCTTTCCTCATTTCTTCCTAGAGCTACCACTTCTTGTCCAAGCCCTATCTATCGCTCGGATAGGTGAAGATCGTCTCTGATCCTTATCCATCCTCTTGCATATCATTTATTAGTTCTATTCAGCAAGTTACGCACGCTTATTCCATATTTACGCCGCAATACAGTCCACTAGCTCGCTACATCACCGCACACACGCCGCATCGCCTTTTTTAGGAACTCGAGCACTTGCCCACAAACACAACTAGTGTTTCGTGGTTGCCAAGCCAGCACCGGGTCCCAACACTATTTTTTATTTTATATAAATCAATTAATAATATTAAATTTATTATTGAATTATTAATTCAACACTCATTATGTAATTTTCAGAACAGACAGTTACAATAAATAAGTTGTATTAAACGAATAAATTCAATATTAACTTCAACATGTTTTGTATTTGAGCTACGTGTCTGAACATAGCAATTACAACCGTGTGAACTAACGTTAACGTATTTTAATCAAATTTTTACAAAAGATTCTCCTAGTGTTTATATAAATTATATAATTTTAGCAAAATATGTATTGCCAACTTTCCGAGAAACAAAAATACTAAAATTATTTTAATTTCATATTGCTTTACTACTTATATGGTTTACATTGTTTACATTATACAATGTTACTAATTTTTCTATGTTGTTTATACAATTTAAAAAAAAATTTAAAATAGATTTTTTATTATATAATTATATCATTTAATAATGAATAATGCTGCATTCCGAGAAATTTTGGTGAAAAATATAAAAATTTTATTTCTATTTCTTAGTATTTATTGTGATAATGTCAAAGTGGTATATATGGGTTTACCCATTTACTTATAGACTTGTTTTTTTTTCATATTTAGTCAGTTAAGATGGTTCGGCCATGATGAGCGAATGTCTAATGAACGTTTGGTTAAAAAGATATATTTGAATGATTTTGATGGTATTCGTTTGCATGGACGTCCGATGAGTAGCTGTAGTGGTATGATTGAGAGTGTTTTGCGTGAGCAAAAGTTTCCAAGTAGTAGGAATAGAAGAGCATGTATGAGAGGAATTATGAATGTGGATGAAGCAAAAGTTGCTTGTTTGGATAGGAATATTTGGAGGCGACTGATTTCGGAATGATGAAAAGAGTTTGTGCCACACCCTTTTGGGTACATGGCGTGATTGTGTATGAATGTATGTATGTATATTTATCACAAAAATTTCTTGAGACAATTTCTTTATCGATAATATTCGAATTAGTTTTTACTTAGAATAACACTTGATATATGTTGACAAAATAGACACGCAATAAATGCAATTATCAAATATAATTTGAAAAAAAAAATAAAGGCTCGTATTCTCACCTCATATGAAAAAGTGCTTTTTTAAAAAAGTGCTTTTGACGTTCACTTAAAATCATTTATTAAGCATTTTAAAATAGTTTATTTAAATTTTATAATAACAAATATAATAAAAATTATCAAATATAGAAAAATTATTATTATTTGATGAAAAACATACGCAAAAACTTATTTTGAAATTAATGATAAAATCACTTTTTCACGAAAAAGTGAGGTGAGAATACGGGCCTTTGGCACATACACATTGTATGTTGATCTCGCAATATGATTTTTGATGTTTTTGGAATGAAACAGGAAACTTTGGGTGCCAAATCATGATTATACGGGACGAATGACCCATCAAATCGACGTTTTGAAACAATACAAAATGTGGAAAATACAATAATTTTGTGAAAAATATAATAATATAACTATTGAGTTAGTCCACGACAAAAGTTGTACAAAAATAATCGCACGGAAATGTTCACAATTTAATTGCAGTGACCAATACCGACAGCGCTCGTTGGTCAAAATATTCTGAGTACGTAAACTATCCAAAAATGTCAAACTTTACGATAGAGACGTCTTTTAAAATTATTTATTTAACTTATCTCTGTTTTTTTAAAATTTTTTTTTTTTTTGAAATGTAATAAATTAAAAATTAATTGGAAAAAATTTAAATAAAATTGTAAAATATTGAGAAAAATTACTTATACCTTGTTAATTATATTAAATTATGAAACTTCTGTCAGCTCTGTAACTGTTTGTAAAGTCTGTAAAGTGATTCGCACATTTAATTTTTTTTTACTAAATTCATAATTTAAGCATAATTATGTATATTTATACTTAATTTATATTAAAATATATAAGTTCTGTAAGCTCCATAACTCTCTGTAATATATGTAAAGTATCACGCAATATAAACTGTATTTATAAACGAATATAATAAAAATATTGTTTTAATTTTTGTTAAATTTATTATTTTAACGCAATTAAATTACAAATATATAACTTCTATGAGCTCTCTAACTGTCTGTAACTTCTGTAAATAATCCGCATTACAATTATAAAGAAATAAATATTTTATTTATAACAAAATTTTAATAAATATATATTTATACACAATTTATATTATAAGTTATTAGTTCTGTATGCTCTATAACTGTCAATAACTGTCTGCAAAATAACACTCAAATTACACTGTATTCAATAAAAATATTGTTATTATTTTTGCTTAAATGTATTATTTTAACACAATTTAAATATATCTTTAAACAATTTATATTAAATTGTGTTAGTTCTGTAATTTCTGTAACTGTCTGTAACATCTGTAAAATAACAGGTTTCAATTGCACCAAATTTATTATTATTTAACACACAATTATATTAAAAAAAAAATAATTTTCTAGTCGTAGCTAAAAACGATAACTTTACATCGAGAAAACATCAGAAATAATATTTTTTGTTTGTTTTTACGAAAGTAACAGGTTCCTCTCTCTCTACACAAGTGAAATTTTCGAAAAATGCGTGTTAATACACACACACACACACACACACACACACACACACACACATATATATATATATATATATATATATATATATATATATATATATGTATATAATTATATAATTATATGTATATATAAGTCTCGCAATCAGAGACTTAATAAAATTGAGGAAAGGTGGAGAAATGAACCAACACGTGTAGTTGCAGCAAGTAATTACTGTAATTGAACACATAAAATAACAAAATAATACAATACAAATATATACAATATAATATACAAAGTACAGCACCTGAATCAACACAAATGTCGGTATTCCATTTTAAATGTATTTACAAAAATACAATGATTGTATTTCGTATGACAGTTCATAAACGAATAGAATCTGTTTACACTCAGTTGTTTGTAGTGAGTGTTTCTCAGCCACCTTTACGAATTAATGTTGCCAACAGCTAGGCAACTAAGTTTACGAAGACGTCAAACTTACATATATATATATATATATATATATATATATATATATATATATATAATTATATATATATATATATATATATATATATATATAAATAAATTAAATATTGTATTAATCAATAGAAATACGTAATATATTTCCAAGAAATTTATCAATATGAGCTAAATTAATACAAGATAAGATGCATATCTATATTCAAGCGAAAATAATATTTAAAAGTTTACAAATAATTCAGAAAAAAAACCAAACACAATTCAAGCGAAACACAATAATAGATTGCATTCTGCTCCGAGTGCTATATACTATTTGTTTTTAACACATTTTGACTGCAAAAAAAATGTGGTATAGTGATCGCGGTACGGTGTCTGTAACATTTTCAAAAAAAATAAAAGTTATATAAAAATCCTTCATATAGCCTTTAGATCAGACGAATCCGAACTTAGTTTATGTGGGTGTATGTATGTGCGTCATTAGCTCGCTCGTTTGGTCGTCGTCAAAATTTTGTGATCGCAACTCCTCCTAGACGGCTCAACCCAATTTTAATAAAATTTTCAGGATAGATTTACTTACTGGACAAGACGGTCATGTCATTTTATTTTTTCCAGTAATGCCAACTCTCCGAAAAAAAATTTAATGTGAATACATTATTTATCTGAATTTGATTAAATTTTCAGAAAATATTTAAATATTACTCATATAAATTATATAATTTTAGCAAAATATAAAGTTGCAAAATTTCCAAGAAAAAATTAGTAAAGTTTTTGAAAATTCATTATGGCCATAATATTTATCCGATTCTAGTCAAATATTCACAAAAATTCTTTTAGTATCTATATAAATTATATAATTTTAACAAAATAGAGAGTTGCCAACTTTCCAAAAAAAAAAATTAAAAAAAAAAATTATGGCTACATTATTTTTTGGCACAGAACAGAACAGAAAAGAACCGTTATTATATCAGTTTATTTCGGTTCAATATATGTATATATGTTGAAACACATTTTTTAATTTTTTGTTTTTGTGGATGAATACTCAGTTATTGATACTGAAAATAAAACTAGGAGTTACTTTGATGAAGATGTATTTGTTCGATAATAACTTTGCTTTTAAAATATTCTTGAAACAGTTTAATTAAAAATACTCTGGAAAATATTTGAATAATTAGAGGTACTTTCTATTTTTATTAATTATGAATAAATAAAAGTCGTAAGTATAAGAATTTGCTACATTAACATATATTATTTTATTATTATATAATTAAAACATACATACGAAATATATAAGTTTTGAATAGTAAATCATATTATTATTATAGATATTATATACTTCTAATTATTACACGTTCAATTAATTAGTAATTGTTATTGTATCAATTTATGTAGCAGGCATAAGATGTTTTAAATTATGTTAGAAAATACATTTTGAATGCAAATAAAAACAATTGAAAAATTAATCTCTTGGAACAGAACCGAAACAAATAGGTACATTAGTTTTACCGGCACGAAAGCCGAAACCGAACCGATATGTATTTTTTGTAACTGAACCGGAACAAAAACCGAAATAAAATATGTAACACAGTTTAAAGCTTTGTTTTATATTTAATCCCGATTTTAATCAAATTTTCACAAAAGATCTTCCTAGTGCCCATATAAATTACATAATTTTAGCAAAATACAGTACTGCTAACTTTCCAAGAAAAAATTATTAAAATTTTTAAAATTTAATTATGATTTTGCTAATTAATTACATTGTTTATATTGTTTACATAATACAATGTTGCCAATTTTCTAGAAAAATTATTCAAAATTAATTTTATGCATTACTATTTGTTTACACGATTTAAAACAAATTTTCAGGAAAGATTCATTTTTCTATGCCCGCATACTAATTATTATAAAAATTAATTTTTGAATAATGCTTATTTCTTAAAATATATTTGATAATGTCAAGGTGGTCTATATATGGGTTTACCCATTTATTTTATACTATTCATATAGATCTTATTCATTTAATTGATAAGAATTCACCTATTAAACAATTATTATTTGTGAAAATTATTAAAACCTTGTATTAAAATATAATACCTTTTAAAAATGTCAATGTTTAATAAAATGTTACAAAAATTTGTTAAATTTTTTTAAAAATTGTTAAAACCTTGTAGATAATAACAATATCTTTCAAAAATTTTAATATTCCTAAAATTTTACGAAATTTCTCATTATTCTTTTAAAATTGTTAAAAACCTTGCATAAAATGAACAAATTTTTTAAAAATAAAAACATTTGAATTTTTGCCGAATTTGTTTTAATATTTTTAAAATTGTCAAAAATCTTTTACCAAATTACAGAAAAAGTCAAAATTCTTTAAAAATTATTAAAACATCGTAAAAACTAATGTTTTTCAAAAATCTTAATATTTGATAAAAAAAATTACGAAATATGTTCAATTTTTTTTAAAATTGTTAAAAAATAACAAAAATAATATTTTTTTACAAAAATTATTCAAATTCTTTAAAAATTGCCAAACGTTTTAAAAAATTACAAAATTTTCAAAAATCTCAATATTTAAATTTTTTTTCGAAATTAATTCAAATTATTAAAATCGTGTGAAAAAAAAAACAAAATATTACAAATATGTAAAAATTTGAAAAAAATTTGCTATAATTCTTTTAAAACTGATAAAATCTTGAATAAAATATACAATCCTTTAGCAAAAGTCAATATTTAATTTTTTTGAGAAATTCGTTTAAATTCTATAAAAATTATCAAAACCTTGTATTAAAATACGAAATCTTTCAAAAATTTCAATTTTTTTTTTAATTCTATAAAAATTGTTAAAACATTGTAAAAAATGTATATTAAAAACCTTCAAAAATCTAATATTTTTAAGTTTTTCTCAAATTTTTTTAAATTTTTCAAAAAAATTTACATTCTTTAAAAATTTCAAAACAATACTTAAATTTTTCAAAAATGTCAATATTTTAAAATAAAAAAAAATTGTTAAAATTTTTTTGAAACAGTTAAAAGCATTTAAAGAAAATAACAAAATCTTTGAAAAAATGTCGATATTTGAAAAAAAATTGCAGAATTTGTTTATGTTTTTTTGATAGTGATTATTAAAACTTTGTAAAATAATAACAAATATCTTGGTAAATTATTCAGATATAGATTGCAATAACTGACCATTTCAATATGGTTTCTATTATTTGCGTATTTATGAGAAATATAAACGGTATTTCATTGTCAGGATAATTTCGGTGATTTTCCAAACATATTGCAAAACTAAATACATTTTTTCCTACTTAACGAGTAACGAAATACTTTACCTCCCGTTGAGAAAAAGGTATAAATACATTCAATTAGGAGTTCTCTTGTTCAAAACAAAAAACCGTATTTTCAGTTGAGCGGCGGTGTTCAGCTACAAAATATAATAAATAAAAGCATTATATTGAATTTTCAATTCGGAGTATTTTTTTCAAAATGGTATTCTAATGCAATTTGCTAATGACTTCTCAAATTGGATGGGGCATTAGTGCACAAAAGACTTTTAGCATTTGTCTATCAAAATGTTTTTACGATTAGATTCTTTGAAATTTACTTATTTATTTCCTAGTATATAATAAAAATAATTTTCTAACAAATCAATTCAAATCGCGGAATAAATTTTCGAAAGATAGAAAATTATTTCAAATATATATAGGATTATTTAATTTATGTTGATACTGAGGAGAATCATTATAGTGAGAATTAGATTAAAATTTGGAAAAATAATGTAGCGATTATAAATTTTTAAAAATTTTAATAATTCGTTTCTCAGAAAGTTGGCAATACCGAAAATAATATTTTTTTTTTTATTAAAATCCGTTGAACCGTTACTAGCAAGAGTTGCAATTACAAAATTTTGACTGAGCGAGCGAGCAAATGAGCTGACGGCGCCCACACACACACATATTATATACACTCTCTGATAAACTGCGTTCAGATTCGTCCTGATCTAGAAGGCTTTATAATAAAGTATTTCTATATATATATATATATATATATATATATATATATATGCATTCTCTTAATTTTTGGCCAATGTTACAGAAATCGATGTTGCCAAGAACTATAATATTTTTCCTTTTAGACAAAGTGTGGTAAAAGCAATTTCAATTAAGTTACTCGTTACTTATGTCTTATATCATTTTAAAAACGCATTAAAAAATTGTTGCAATTATGTAAAAAAAATACAAAATATTACCAAAATAACAATATTTGATAAAGTTTTACGAAATTTGTTAAAACTCATTAAAAAAACTTTGAAAACCTTGTAAAAATTGACAAAATCTTGCAAAAATGTCAATAATTAAATATAGATATTGTTATTTTTTTTGTAAATAATATTAAAAATGTATGCGGGCAAACATATTTTTCAAAAATATTTACATTTTATAATTATTATTTTATTCTGAATTTTTTTAAAATCGTGCAAAAGAGAGTATTGTCTTAAAATAAATTTGGAATATTTTTTTCGGCAAAGTTGACAACATTATATAATAATTGAATTTGTAATTCTTTCAAGGGTATATATATATATATATATATATATATATATATATATATATATATATATATATTAGGTGTACAAATAAGTCTCCGCCGTTTTCTATCAAAAATTATTAATTTATTATGCAGGAACCGTACATTACTTTTTATTCAAAGTATTGTCCATCACTAGCCACTACTTTTTCACATCTTTCTGGCAGCATTCGAATACCACATCGAAAAAATTATTTATCTTTTGAGGCTATCCACGAATCGACCCAATTTTTAGTATCTTCATATGATGTAAAGCGCTGCTTAGACAGGCCATGTGCCATCGACCGAAACAAGTGATAATCTTAAGAAGCAATGTCTGGTGAATACAGCGGGTGGGGTAGGACTTCCAAATTAAGTGTTTCCAATTAGGTTTTGACCGGCGCCGCAAAATGCGGACGAGCATTATCATGTTGAAAAATTTTTATTTTTTTATTTTTTTTTTTTTAACAATTTTAAACGATGCAAAATTGCTTGTCTAGTCACTCCTAATGTAAGTGCAAGTTCTTCTTGCGTTTGGCATGAATCTTCCTCCAATTCCATGTCTTCGGCCTCTTTCGGCCTTCCACTACGTTCTTTGTCTTCCACGTCAAACTCACCGTTTTTAAATTTTTGAAACCAGTCATGACAACTTCTTTCACTTAAAGCAGTCTCACCATAAGCAATCTATGCGACTCAGCTGCAGATTTCTTCAAATTAAAGAAGTAAATCAAAAGTTCCCGCAAATGACGCTTATTCGGACAAAACTTGATATGTTTGCACAAAAAAAATTATGTGATGCTGATACAGAGTCACTAATACTTTAACGTAATATTGTTACCAGATGTCCAAACTTACGATATTACGTTTTACATCTGACAATTTCAACATAATTTACTGGTGGGGCCATATTTTGACAAACGGCGGAGACTTATTTGTACACCTAATATATATATATATATATATATATATATATATATATATATATATATATATATATATATATATATATTCCTTTCAACTAAAGTGCTGTAAAACAAATTTCAATTAAATTGTTTGTTATTTATTTGCCATATTTTTAAAAAAAAGGATTTTTTTGTAATGTTGGAGAAAAATTCAAATATAGCACAATAAAAATATCGATGATTATTACAATACATTGTAACCTAATATATATAATTTGAATAAGGTTTTGTTTTTGTTTTTTCGACAAAATATTGAATTGTGTTCAAATGAGATAAAAATGATGAACGAAATATGTCTATACAATAATTTTAATGAGGCAAGGATTTTAGTTAGACAATAAACATATATATATATATATATATATATATATATTTAATTAAATTTTTATAAACGATTTAATCAAATAAGTTCGTAATTATTTTCATAAATAAATATCAAATTAAAATTATTAAAAAAAATAATTAAATATTTAATATTATTATTTATTTAATTTACTATTTTATTTAATTAATAATTATTAATATATTATTAAATTTTGCCATTTTACACACAATCATAAAATTCAAACGAAAAAAATTATATAATTTTTAATATAATGATAACGGAAATGTTTGGTGCTGCCAGCAGCACCAGTGGTGTTTATTATAATTAATTACTGTATAATTATATTCATATTATTGTACTAGGTATACATAATAATCTTTCTATATAGTAATGAATTATTAATATTACGATATTACAATATTAATCATAGTAAAAAATCTTTCAGAACATATTCTATTAAAATAAAATAGCTTTAGGTTAATTGTGTATTAATATTTGCGTGTATATTAATAATTGATGTTTCGACGAACTCAACGCCTGTCTTTATCAAAAAAAAAAAAACGGATAAAAATGATATTTAAAATAATTAAAGAAAAAAAAAACACGGAAACAAGTTATTAAACGTAACAAAATATAAATAACTAGATCATAATATTATATATATATATATATATATATATATATATATATATATATACATATATATATATATATATATATATATATATATATATATATATATATATATATAGTATAATAAAGTTTACGGCTGGAAAAATAAGTGTTTAATTTTTTCCTAATCATTCTACTGTTTTGGCTGCTTTGCCCTCAAATAAATTTTAAAAGTATATATATATATATATATATGCGTACATATCTTGATATGATATGGCAAAAGTGATTTTTTTCTCTAAAATTTTCTATTTCTCTTCACTTTCTTGTTCCTTCCGTCGTTTTTATTTCTTTTCCTTTTTACGTGTCGTTTCAATCTCGTTTCAGACCTCGTTTTCTTTCCATTTTACGTAAACGATGCTATGATTTCCGAAAACTTTCATACAACGACGTGAATTACATTTGAAATCAAGTACGAATACATACAGTTTTTTTTTTGTTAATGTAGAATTTTTCGTAAAATAAATTTAGATGATTCATAGAAATTTAAGTTGTAATTTTCTAAATTGTATCAGATTTTTATAATTTTTTTATTTAAAAAAAAAATATAGAATTATTTTTAACAATATTTTAAAATTTTAAATAAAATTTGATATTAGTTTTTATATTTTGTGATTTGTAAACAATATGTTACTCGAAAAATGCCAAAATCAATATAATTTTAATTAACTGTTTTATTTTTTGGAACATCACTAACAAATGTTATAGAAGACATTCCAGCGTAAAATTTAACAAATTTATTTGAAATGAACTGTTATAAATTACAAAGAAATAAATGAAATTTTTTCTTGTTTATTAACCTACTTCTGTTCCACGCAACAAAACAAATGTTTTGCAAATCACTGTATTTAAACAAAAACTTTTATCTTTGAAACGTTACCATTTAAAACAGAAAAATATTTTAACAAATACCAAAGCTGGCTGTACAAACACTCTGATAAACCAGCAAGTTTGCAACAGTATTTTCAAATACAAGCGAAAATAAACAACACAACTGGCAATTAACCTAACTTGCAATTTCTGACAAATCTGATAGTGTACGTTGTATTTCTTGCTCTTCAAATTCAAATTTAAGCAAAAATAAATAATGCAATTGACAATTAACTTAAATTGATGTAATAAGTTTTAATATGGCTATCAAATAAGTGAGATTAAATATCTTTAACCGTGTTTTTTTGGTTGAATATGCAGTTTCTGACAAACATAACGGTGCATATTGCATTTTTTGCACTTCTTCGCACATTTTCAATAATCGAAATACAAATTCAAGCGCAGATAAACAATGCAATTACCAATTGACGTAATAATTTTCAACATAGCCGCCGAAGCAGTCAGATTAAATACAATTGACGTTGTAGTTATGTTTGGCGCTGTCACCAATTTTGTACATATTAACTAACTGATGTCTAATAATGTACTTTTTTCTACATAGGCAACGGATTAGCTCAATATCAATATTTAAATATACATACGTACATACACAATCACTTCATGTACCCAAAAAGGTGTAGCACAAACTCTTTTCATCATCCCGAAATCAGTCGCCTCCAAACATTCCTATCCAAACAAGCAACTTTTGCTTTATCCACATTCATAATTCCTCTCATACATGCTCTTTTATTCTTACTACTTGGAAACTTTCGCTCACGCAAGCCACCCTCTCAATCATACCACTTTATCTACGCATCGGACGTCCACGCAAACGTATACCATCAAAATCATTCAAATAAATCTTTTTAACCAAACGTTCATTAGACATTCACTCAACATGTCCGAACCATCTTAACTGACTAACACGGCAACTTTTGCTACATTTTATTTTCAATTTCACACTCATCATACACTAACCGTATTTCGTACTCGATCTCTCTTATTTACACCACATACCCCACGTAAAAATCTCATTTCCACAGCAATCATTTTTTGTTTATACTTTTACAACCAAACCCAACATTTACTACCATACATCAACATAGGCACCAAAACTGCATTGTATAAACTCAAACAGGCTTCTTTAATACACGTTTAAAAAAAAAAATATTTTGCTATATCGCTGAATCAGCCTGTATACCTGTTTGATTCAGAGGCAAAGGGAAGGCTAGCAGTCTGCAAAACCCGCTAACTTGTTGCTGCAAGGCAAATGAACTTGCTACCAGCGAACGGAAATAATACGATTAGGGAACATCACGTTTTATCAAACAGGCATAATTGTGTGTGCGAAATTTCTGATAATTACATTTGTCACGGTCATCATTTTAAAATGACTGTGCGCTGTTTACACCTTTAGTCATCGAGAAATTTTCGGTTAGGACAATATCAAATTTCTACTAGATGATTTGTTCGTATAACGATATTTAACATAACGTCAGTTAAGTATAAAATATAAATCAAAACATCAGGTTTAAAAAATTACGGAATAACTATTTTATTATATGATTTAAATGTGAATTTCAAGATAAGTTCATAGTGAATAAACTTATTCTATTAAGAAATAACAATTATCTTTTTTTTAAATTGTAGTTTTAAATTTTGTTTTTGACTTATTTGTTTTTTTTTGATATTTATTTTTAGTTCCAATCAATACAATTATAGAAAAAAATCAATAAAAAAATAGGAAAATTACAAAAAAAAAAAATAGTATAAAAAATCTGTAATTTTATTTTACTATAAATATTCTATATTTCTACTTAAAAATTCTATAATTTTGTTCATAATTCATAATAATCACACAAAGTAAGTAATAAGTATGTAAAATTGTTTACTTTCTGTAAATTACATTATATACTTAATGCAAAATTCCGTATTGTTGGTATAGCTTTTTAAATTATATAAAATTATAGCTTCTACATTAATATCTGTAATAATTCATCAAAATAATGAGACTTAGTACATATTTTGTGTAATAAATAATACTAATAAAATATTTTAAGTGTAATTCATTCATTTCAAAATACATCCTTTATATAAACTTAAAAATGTATATAATTATATTGTATCAACAATAATATTACAGAACTAAACAAATTTTAGGTATTTATGGAAAATTCCTGACAGCAAATTTACTTAAGTTCTGTAAATTTACTAAAAAAAATTTCTAAAACACTGCAATATTACATACATGTGTACTTATCCATCCCGTTGGTAATATCATATTACATAATGTTTGTAATAGTTCTGATATTATATATAATTACAGTAGTTAAGTAATTATATCTAAAAATACTGGGCGTTATAGAGTTTTAGAGTGTAAGTATACACCTTTTTGGGTATACACAAATATTTTCAGCAGAATCTAAACTCCGAAACTGTGAGAAGGTAGAAATTTTCGTCCCAAATTACGTATCTATGGCAACAGATCAGATTAACGATAGAATAATGAGTGAAAATTTGTTTCACATATATCAAAGCATTTCGTTATTTTCATTTGTAACAATTTAATAAAAATTATTGCTCAAAAAAAAAAAAATCGTTTAATAATAAACGGCGTATAATTGTCAATAATTTGATTAAACGATAATTTACGTTCCTGCGAATACTTTGTATTTTGAAAATTAATTATTTTTGCTACATGATTGGTAAAATATCGATTAGAATTTCTAAACGATTTGCCTGTCATCTGTTGAATTTTATAGTAAGTCAAATGTTTCACTGAATGTAGAGACACCTAGGAAAACAAAGTGAAAACAGAGCTTATAAGCTTTTGAACTTAATAATACAGATTGCAGGAATATATGTATTTAAATTTTAGTACTAATATTTTTGATTCTCAACACAAGAATGAGTAACTTTAATGTTTAATAATATAATAATAATAATCAGTTTCAGTAATTTCTAAGCGGAACATGGGACTATATGAAAGAAGCTGAACATACAGTTTTTTAACAATTTTTACTTATATTATTAATGATATAAATGAACGCATTATTATTGGTTTATATGTAAAAATAGTCACTGATTTTAATATAATAATCACAAGTAATTATTAATTTGTGTCAATGTAAAATTATGAAACGCGTACTGAAAAACAATACTGCTTAAGAGGGTACACTTTGATGTCAAATTTTAAGTATTTTTCTGGAGCAAATTACTATAAATTGACGAAATATTTTTAAATGATTTTTTTTGGATAATGTATATGAAGAATTTAAAAAGTGTGGAAACCCAAAAAGAAAAATATAAATTTTGCGAAACTAAAAATACGAAGCATGAAAAAACACGGCTATTTTTGCATAAAAAAAATACAGTTGATAACAATATTTTAATAACAATATTTTAATTTTAATGAATTTTCACACTTTATACAGTTTTGATACACATATATACCAAATTTGAAATTTACAGGTTCTTTGTATTTGCCGTAATTTGTCACCGAAAAAATACAAAAAATTATCTATTTTTTCAATACATTGCCTATACACCAGGCGTATTGTCAGATTCACTAAACTGTAGGCGTGGCTGTATTTTCTCTATAACCTACACTGTTACAAAAAAAATGGTTTATATTATAACGATGTATAAATGTTCAAGGTCAACCAAAATATAAAAAAAAACCAAGAGTTTTGTATCTATTATAGAATATATGAAGTGATGATATTTAATGTTTAAAATAAATACTTTATATATATATATACCTATATATATATATATATATATATATATATATATATATATATATATATATATATATATATATATATATATATTTAATAGTTGAATAATTACACATCGAATTTAATTAGAAAATTAAATTAAAAATTGTCAACTGCCTCGTCTGGGACTCGAACCCAGGACATATAGGTCGCTAGCCTAATGCTCTGTTAACTGAGCTAAAATACCCTGCTGACAGGCAATATATATATCCTAAATTATATATATATATATATATATATATATATATATATATATATATATATATATATATATATTTATTTTAACATGAATTATTTTATCAATGTAATTTTTATTTAAAATGTTATCAAAAATTAATTATTTTTTTATCAAAAAAAGTTATTTAAATTTAATAATTTTCAGTCAAGTTAAAAAGTGGTAATTTACTGATGTCACTTTTATGTTTTTTACGAAGATTTCGCAACAGAGATATGTTTCGAAAAAATTTATTTAATAAAAGTTGGTGAAAATTTTTTAACTAATAATAACTAATAACTAATAACTAATATATATATATAATATATATATATATATATATATATATATATATATATATATATATATATATATAATTGTCAAAACAGCTTTATTTTTAGTTACGATGACATGATGATATCTTTTAAATAATAAATTATAATAATAAATTTATTTAATAAGATGACGGTCGGTTCTGTGCTGGCCATAACAGATTTTTGTGTTTTTTTGTTTTTGGTTTAAGTTTATGTATGTAAATTACTATTTTTAAATACGCTTTTTTATTTAACATTATGAATTCTGAAAAGCTATTATTTTATAAAGATAAACTTTCACAAAACCATATTTTCAAGGAATGTTCGACATTTTTTTTTTTTCTTGAATTTAAAAAATATTTTGCAATCCGTAAAAGTTCTATTGGTAATGTAAAAAACAGATATTGTAAAAATTTTGTATTTTCAGAACTGTCTGCAAAAATGTATTTATGCCTAAGTGCGACACCAGTCGATATTGTTCTAGTCAAGGCTATGAAAAAAAAAACATTTTTTATATACCAGAAATACTATCATATGTTTTGTTTGTTTCAAAATTAACCTTTTAACAAATGCCTTGTGACAATTGTAACAATTGACTTGTGATGCCGCGGGCCGGCCCCCAACAATTGCCGCCAGTGTGCCGTGCACCCCTTGCATCCCCGCTTGGCGCGGCCCTGGGTCTATGATTGCACATTCTTTGTTGGCTAACCCAAACCATTTGGGACAAAAAACTTTTAAAATTCTAAAAAAAATATTAGTGAAAATTTTGTAGTGTATCCTAGTAAAATAGTGGTAGGGTTTCAAGAGCCAATCACATTATGCAATAGAGTTTCTAAAGTTCAGCCCACTTACTACTAGCCACCACACGTATATACCCCTCAGAAACTAAATGATTGTAAGTGTAGGCCCTTAATACTTAAAATTTCAAAGGTTTGTTTTAAGAGCAATTGCGCTTGTAAAAATTGTTATTAATTATCAAAAACTCTTAGGCCCGTATTCTCACCTCATTTATAAAAGTGATTTTTGCCAAAAGTGCTTTTGACGTTTACTTAAAATTAATTATTAAGGACTTTATAATAGTTTATTTAAATTTTATAAATACCAAATATAATAAAAATTATCAAAAATAGAAAAACTATTCAAAAAACATTTTTTTGAAAGTGTCAGTGTAGTGTCACCCCTTAATATATTAGTATATATTTAATTATATGTTTACAGGGTGATTCCGGCGGTCCATTGGCTGTCAATGGAAAACAATTTGGTGTCGTGTCTTGGTCTGTGAAACCCTGTTCTTCAGCTGGTCACCCTGGAGTTTTTGCCAAAGTAACGCAATTCAGAGATTGGATCAGAGAACAAACTGGTGTATAAATTTTTTTTATACCCTATACTCTTTTGTTTTATTATTTCCAATAAAAATATAAACAACTAACCAAGACTGTATTATATATTGTAAATTTGTAAATAGGTAACTTTATTATTAACAATAAATTGTCTTTGTAAATATATTAATTAATTTCAATAAATAGACTATACTTTTTTATTTTTTTCTAATCATTTCTTTTATATTACAACTCAAGTATGTTTTAATAATATTTTTTTTCATGCGTATTAAAATATTGATATAACGTTACTATATTGCTCATAGAGAAGTGAGTCATTATTTGAGCAAAGAAATACGGTCAATTGTATTTAATTTGACATCTCAGACAGCTAATTGACTGTTGCATTGTTTATTTTCGCTTGAATTTGTATATGATCATTGAAACTGTGTGAAGAAGTGCAAGAAATGCAATGTACAGCGCCAGATTTATCCAAAATTGTATATTCGACAAAAAAAAATTAATTTCCACAAATCACGTAACAAATATAAATAATATATACATATACATACTATAAAAGTTGGTGTTAGTTAGTTAAAATAGTTCGGACATGTTGAGCGAATGTCTAATGAACGTTTGGTTAAAAAGATTTTTTTGAATGATTTTGATGGTATACGTTTGCGTAGACGTCCGATGAGTAGTTGGAGTGGTATGATTGAGAGTGTTTTGTGTCAGCGAAAGTTTCCAAGTGGTATGAATAAAAGAGCATGTATGAGAAAAATTATGAATGTGGATGAAGCGAAAGTTGCTTGTTTGGATAGGAATGTTTGGAAGCGACTGATTTCGGAATGATGAAACGAGTTAGTACCACGCCCTTTTGGGTACATGGCGTGATTGTGTATGTATACTTCATACTATTCTACAACTATTAATAAAGTTAAAATTACTTAATATATATTTTTATTTATTTTTAGATTTATTTTGAACTCTTGAAGAAAAAAATACAATATGTCACTTGGAACAGAATGTTGTTTTTATGTTTCGTCTGTATTAATTAGCCTTGGCTATGCCTCGGCCGTAAGTAACTGAAACTCAACATAATAAAAATCGCTTTCTGCTCCTTGTGACATAATATGATATTTTTTTAAACAAAAACAAAAATAACATAAAATGTTATAAAATTTTGCAGGAATGAACTAACTACAAGTGGCCACAAAACAATATTTCACAAATTTTCTATAAAAATAGTCAAAAGCTTTTAAAATTATACTCGAATTTTTTGTCAATGTGTTTGTGTGTGACAAAATTATAGTAGTAATTAATGAATTTAGTTTAATTTAAAAAAATATCAATAATATTTTACGTAATGATTTTTTATCTATATTATTTTATCAAAATAAAATTTTATTGTGTTTTAAAAGTAACAATAAATCTAAAAATAAAAATTATTAAAAAAAAACCTTGTTTAATAACAATTACAGTAAAATAATGATTTTGTAATAATAAATATAATTGTCGGGTTTTACCATAAATCAATTATAAAATTTTATATATATATATATATATATATATATATATATATATATATATATATACCGGGTGATTCATGTAACCTGGAATTTGTTATATTTCGAAAAATACGCATCGGACAGAAAAATTTACCGAATCCAAACTTTAATGTCTCAAAGGGGGACATCCGTTAGTACTAAATAAACGCTACCCCCATCCCCTGTGGGCGAGGGCGGGGGTCAACTTTGAAATCTTAAATAGGAACCCGTATTTTTTATCACAGATTCGGATTCTAAGATAAAAACTACGTACATTTGGTTCGAAAAAAATTTTTCGATTCTCGACAGATGGCGCTGTAATCGCAAAAAATGGATTTAACCTGGAATTTGTTATATTTCGAAAAATACGCATCGGACAGAAAAATTTGCCGAATCCAAACTTTAATATCTCAAAGGGTAGCATCCGTTAGTACTGAATTTTCGCCACCCCCAACCCCTGTGGGCGGGGCGGAGAGCAACTTTAAAATCTTAAAAATTTCTTGCGATTACAGCGCTATCTGTCGAGAATCGAAAAAATTTTTTCGGACAAAATGTACGTAGTTTTTATCGCAAAATCCGAATCTGTGATAAAAAATAGGGGTCCCTATTAAAAAATTCAAAGTTGCCCCCCGCCCCGCTCACAGGGGGTAGGAGGGTGGCGGGAATTCAGCATTAACGGATGCCCCCTTTGAGATATTAAAGTTTGGATTCGGTAAATTTTTCTGTCCGATGCGTATTTTTCGAAATATAACAAATTCCAGGTTCAATCTATTTTTTGCGATTACAGCGCCATCTGTCGAGAATCGAAATTTTTTTTCGGACGAAATGTACGTAGTTTTTATCGTAGAATCCGAATCTGTGATAAAATATAGGGAATCCTATTTAAGATTTCAAAGTTGCCCCCCGCCCCGCCCACAGCGAGCGGGGGGGTGGCGGGAATTTAGTACTAACGGATGCCCCTCTTTGAGATATTAAAGTTTGGATTCGGCAAATTTTTCTGTCCGATGCGTATTTTTCGAAATATAACAAATTCCAGGTTAAATGAATAACCCGGTATATATATATATATATATATATATATATATATATATATATATAATCTGATAGTAAAAATGCAACTCATCGATTGATCGATTGAAATCATTTTATGTCCTAGTAAAAAGAAATCTTATCATTTAATTATTAAAATTTATCATTTATATCTCCTAGTATAAGTATATAAAAGTAACAAGGAAACATTGGTTTGCATTATTTAAAATGTTATTAAAAATTACTGTGTTATTTTTTTCATTCTGCGCAGCTAATGGTATGTAAAATTTTATTATATATTTCACTGTTTTTAATGTTTATTTATATTTTGAGTAAAAATTGAAGTAATGGTGTCAAAGATTAAGTCCAATTTATAATTTAATTTTTTTTTTTGGTGTTAAAGTAATGTATACAAAAAAATTTATTATATAGGATATTTTAGATATTTATAAACCAATTGGTAGAAATAATACATTATTTTCATCAATATTTTGATATGCTTGAAGAAAAAATTATGTTTAAAGTTTGTATGAGTTTACTGCAAATAAAAATCTTTATTTTAAGATACTAAATTAATATTAAAAATTTGCATAATTAATCCAGAAACAATCTAAATTTATTTAATTGGTATGTATTAAAAAGTTATAAATTTTACTGTTTAGCTGCACCAAGTTTTGAAGAAAGGATTGTAGGTGGCCAGGATGCAAATTTAGGCGAATATCCTTACATTGTGAGTATTATAGTATAAAGTTACAATTTATAAAACAAATTCATGTATCAAAATTTACAAAAATAATAGTAAATAAATCAATTAAAATGAATGAGTAACATAATACATAAAAGTATATTATATTACGATGAACAGAAAGCGACCTATTGTTTTGAGCCCAGATACTTACGATATTTAAGAAATCTAGACGAAATATAAAAAGAGCATTCTATTTCGAGTGATATACAC
The DNA here is from genome assembly GCA_963966155.1 of Clivina fossor. Taxonomy (NCBI): domain Eukaryota; kingdom Metazoa; phylum Arthropoda; class Insecta; order Coleoptera; family Carabidae; genus Clivina; species Clivina fossor. Next base: position 1,039,068 of record OZ014562.1, on the reverse strand, counting down.
TATGTTTTTCTTCAAGCGTTTTCAAGGAAACGAAACTAAAAATACATATCTAGTAACTTTAACTGGCAGTGCAAAAAATATAATATTAATTTATGTAATTTTAAATAACTTTTAACAGTAAAATAACAGAATTTTGTAATTTTTACGTAAAATTTTAACAGTGTTTGCAAACTTAGATTTATAAATTGAAATATCAAATGATTTCTTTTGTAACATATAAAGTCAAAAGTACTTGATAATAAAAATAAAAAACGTCGAAGTCAAAGCCGACTCTGGCAAAAACTACAAAATAATCTCGATATAATATTTTTTTTGCCTACATTTAATATTATATTTTCAGATATCTTTACAAATATTAGGTAGACACACATGTGGTGGTTCGATTTTAAGCGACCAATGGATATTAACTGCTGCCCATTGCATCTACAATCGTGAAAACGAACCAGAAAATTATAATATTCAGTATGGTGTTGTTGATATTACAAGTCCAGATAATAAAATTCAAGTAGCACAAATAATTAGAAATCCGGATTATTCTCATGGTGGAGCTTATCTAAACGATGTTGCTGTTCTCCGGGTATGTACACTGTAAAATGTTTCCATGTAATTTTACTATAAAACGCCAAGAGTAATAAAAATGCCTTGTCATATTGTATAAGAAGTTGATATTGTAACGCGGCGAAATTTAGAATTAAATATCAGATTAATTAAACGACAATTAACCATTTAAATTTAGAAAACTTTAATTATTCCGTGAATTTAGGACCCAACTACGTTATGTAAATGAATAACAAAATTTAAGTAACCCCATTGAACTTTAAAAGTCGCCGAACTGCAGACAGGAGAGTACATAAAATGATTTGAAATAAAAGTCACATTTAGTTTAACTATGTCGATTTATTGTGCATGAGAAATTTGTAAAATTATATAATTATTTAAATATTTCAATATTTTTAGTGTTTGTCTGTATTTTGTTTACAATTTCATTAAAAGATTTTGAATAAATGGTTAGTGGCGGCTCGTCAGTGCATCTGGTGCGCAAATAATAAATTCGATATAAAAACTCTAATAACAACGTAACTCAAAGAATCCTTTATTATACTTCGGAAGGTGTAGTGTATTTTGTGGGTGACCACAATTCAAATGAACGGGTCGAACGTATACTCAAAGAGATATACTGTCACTCATTAAGGTCGGGATCACTGCCGACCAAGAGCTCGTTTATTAGTAATCATGTGAGAAGTATGTATAAAGTACTCGCATCTAAATGCCCGAAAAATTCTATATTTTAATCCGACGAGGTACCAAAACCAATGTATAATAATTATTAGTTATTTGCCAAATATTATGTCATTTTATACGTGTAAGTGTAAGTGTATTTGGGGAATAGGGAATGTGAATACATTACGTATTTGGTGCGTGATCGTCTAGTGAAATCATGGTCGAATCGGTATCTCACGGCTCCTCGCTACCCCAAACCAGACGCGAATCGCCCGGCGTTGCAACGCTGGCCCGGCGCGTAGAGTGTTGGCGTATCGGTTACTGGCGGCGACGATTGCCCGCTGACTGGGTGAGCTCTGGCCATGGTTTGAGTTTACACGTGAACTTATCTTCGTGAAACTTTTGAACAAGTATACTATGTTTTCTGAGAGTTTTAAGTTTTCACAGCTTTGATTACTTTAACGGCACTTGATTCACGTAGTGAAACCAGCCGCTATGGCACAAAGCTATTTAAACCGTTCGCACAACCCGCCAATCTCTCAGAATTTAAGTTTTCACAGCTTTGATTACTTTAACGGCACTTGATTCACGTAGTGAAACCAGCCGCTATGGCACAAAGCTACTAAACTATTCCCTCTTATGTATCTTATTTCTGAGAGATGACAAGGTTACCTAGTATAATGAACTATACCATGGGCCAAGCTTCCCTGATTCTAATTCTAGACCAGAATGCCCGCTCATGAGATCGGTCAGCCTTCATATACTCCTCGTCCACGTTGACTTGCAACAAAGTTCGCATATACAAAATCATTAGTAAGAGTAGGACATACTGACAAGATATAATATTTTACCAATCAAATTACACTTCTAGCATCCTTGTTGAAGATTACTGGCTGAAAATGACATCATAATTTTCTACACCCAATAATATTAACTTTTCAAACCTATCTTACAAATAATCGCTTTGCATTGGCTAGGATAGGAAATAGTAGGATGAGCCCATAATCAGAAAAACAAATTCTTAAAAACAAAATTGTTTTCAAAATAAAGAACGCCAAAATATAAAAGAATTGGGTCAACCTTTCATGTAACATCGTGTTTATACCTAAACATAACAAAACCATAAATGACCGTTAAAGAAATGTATTTTTCTCAATAAGCAAAACAACACCATAAAACTCATAAAGTTCAACGTACCAGATGTAGTTTTTAAAATACGTAAACAAGTACAGTCGACATAATTATTATTGAAACACATTCTTAAAAAATATTAATAGTAAGATAAATTAATAACATAAAAAATTAAAAAATTAGGTACAGATATTTGCCTCGTTTCAATATATTCACAAATTGTTTGTTTATAATGTTGATATATATTATTAAATTTTGGAAAAGTATTATTTGAATAAAGCATTTGTCTACAATAATATATAAAAATGACAGCAACATATAATAATAATTTATTTATTTCTTCTATTTATTACAGTAAAAAAGTAATATAATTTAAATAATTTTACATGTTTTGTGAATGTAATTATTCTAAAAAAATGTAATATTACGTAAATTATCACAGTAAATTATAAAATGTTGTTGTTTTTATTGTTAAAACCTATGTAAAATTATATAAATTTAAGATATATTTTTACAGTGCTGTTAAATATACAGGGTGTTCGTTCGCTTGGTTGATATAGGGCAATAACATGGGATTTCGATAATATGCAGAATACTACTTTCTGAAGTAAAATTCGGAGAAATACTTAGAATACTTTTCGATAGGGTATAAAAAGTTCTGTAATTTGGTTTTAGTTTTAATTTGCTAGCATGTGCCGTTTGGGCGCTAGAATTTTTTTAAAATGTTTTTGAGAATTTTCAAAAAATTTTCCTGCTAAATCGGTATAAATTAGAGAAAAAAGTTACTTAGCTATTATATAGCTAATTTTTTTCTCTATTTTTCTAAATTTTTTCAGATTTTTTTGAGCAAATTTTAAAAAAAGTTATATTTCATTTTTTTTTAAAATATAACTTTTTTCAAAACTTGTTCAAAAAAAATCTGAAAAAATTCAGTAAAATAGAGAAAAAAATTAGCTACATAATAGTAAAGTAACTTTTTTCTCTAATTCATACTGATTTAGCAGGAACAATTTTTGAAAATTCTCACAAACATTATAAAAAAAATTCTAGCGCCCAAACGGCACATGCTAGCAAATTAAAACTAAAACCAAATTATAGAACTTTTTATACCCTATCGAAAAGTAATCTAAGTATTTCTACGAATTTTACTTCAGAAAGTAGTATTCTGCATATTATCGAAATCCCATGTTATTGCCCTATATCAACCAAGCGAACGAACACCCTGTACATATGTATTCATTATTGTCTGCCAAAAAGTCTGCATCACATAAAAACATTTTTTTATTATTTACATTTTGGAAAATTAATATTTCGTAGCTTTCCAAAAACTATAAATACACTAGCAGGAAGTACTGATATCACTTCCCGTATGATGAAATTAAACAATAAAAAAAATTTGGAAAAAATAGTATTTAAGTAATGACCAGCCAAAATTTTGATTGGTAAAATAATGTTGAGTAATAAATCAAAAACCTATTGGTGTAAAAATAAATAACATAATAAACTATCACAAAATCTCTTATGAATATATTATTTAATAAAAGTAAAAAAATATATATTAGAGTGATATATTTTAGGTAAAATAAATTTGAAAAATTCGAAGAATTCGAAAATCATAAAAAACTATAATTTGTTTTACGGAACAAAAATATTTAAAACGTTAAACGTTATTTCATGTTTTTAAGTCGTTTACGGAGCTCATTTTCAGCTTCAATTTTTTTTTTTTTCGAATTGTATAATTTATATGTAAAAATATTAGGTAGGAAATTTTTTCGTAAAATTATTTAAAATTTATGTAAATATGCGTAGCTGAAAAACATGAGTCTCTTATTTTTACACCGTTTCAAATCATATGTTTTGTAAAGAAATTTACGATTATGGATTTAGAAGCATTTGGAATGTTTTCATAGAATTTTCTCAAAAATTATGTTTTTTAATTTATTTAAATTACAAAAAAATCTATTAATAGATAATGAATGTTCCCTATTTTTCTATTCATTTATTAAATTACTAGTTTGAGTAGCAGGTAATGCACAGGTACTGCTAGCAAAATTCTTTACAATATGTATTAATTTTCAGTCAAACCTTAACAAATTTTTATATTATACATTTATTGTTTTTTCAATTTTTGGCTTTGCGTATATTTAGAAATGTAAAATATAAGAAAAAAAAACAAATATAAAAAATATAAATAAAATTTGTTAACAGAAAACAAATTCAATACGATACGACAAATAGTGCTTTTAACTCAATAAACTTTCAAAAAGTACTATAAATTCGGACCATAATACTTTAAGTAAGTTATTTAAAAAAAAAAATTCAAAATAAATAAAAAACTTACTAAATATTGTACTACCTAAAAAAAAATTTAATTGTTTAAGTTACTGTATCGAATTTAATTTAGCTGTCCCATTTAATATTCTTAGTAGGTGGTATACGCCTACGAAATTGCTAAATAAATCTGTACCATAATTTAAAACAATAACAATGTGACAAAATATTTGTCAAAACGTTCCATACAAAATTTCACGTGATTTTTCTTCAACTATAATTAGCTGTCATTAATAATTCTCGCAAAAAAACTAATAATATAGAGATATTAATACTACCGTTAGCTTTTTTTTTTAAAGAAAAAGCTGTTAAATCAAATTAAATATGATTTTAATTTGACCAAACAAAAAAATATATAAAACATTAAAATAAAAAGACTTTGGGATTAAGTTCTGTTTAATTTTAATTATTTTTCCTGATAAAGATGTACGTTGAGTACGTCGAAACGACGATTATTAATAAATATTAATACAAAACTACAACCTAAAGCCGTTTTATTTTAAGAAAATAATATTAAAGGTATTGAGTAATAAATAATAATATCTATGGAATAAAAATATTGAAAAATACAAATTTTAATTTATTTTATGATTAACTATATTTTATATTTTATTCAGACATGATTATCTAAGTGACAAGTTCTGATCTTCAGTTGTAAATGTAAAATCTTATGCACTTTATTTTTTATGTATTTTAATTGACTTTTCCTATACCATGTGGTTTATATAGAAATGAAAAATATATTATTGTTATATTATATTATTATACTGCACTGCATTATTTTCTGTATATATATATATATATATACATTTTTTTTGTTGACGTTTATTAAATGGAAATAAAAGTATTATTAGTTGTTAAATAAGAATTTACGTTTTTTTTTACAAATAGCATTTTTTTTCTGCAAACTCCGGTGATATAAATCAAAAAGTTTTTATTCCTGTCATTGTAAATAATAGAACAGGATTTACCTATAATTTTTGTTAACATTTAAATAACTTAAAGATAAACACAATAATAATAGTTGTTTGCTAAGTTTACTCATGCGTGAAAAAAGAGATATTGTTCATTAATATAATATAAGCAAAAGCAGAACCGAGCCGGGGCTATTGCAAAATTTATTGCATAATAACAATCATTTATTATTACTCATTTTGCTATTACTTGCATTAACTGAAGAAGTACATAACCTTTTTATTTTTATTATTAATAATTGTTTGTATTTATCCTGCCAGTATGTTAATTTTTATTCTAACAAATTTATTTCTTATAAATTTTAACATAAACAATACTTTATCATATAGTTAACTAATTTTTTAAAATCTATAATAAAAAAAATCAATTAACACATCGTATATAATTGCCTCGTACACTGCATCTCCGTGAAATAATACAGCTTATGTAAAGAGGAAGGAGGAAAATACGTTACTTGTATACTATAATGAAGTAATGGCTATAATGGAGACTTTACTAAAAAACTGTAAATTATATATTTTTAAACAACTTTGTAAAATTACAGCGGTTGAGTAATTATAACTAGAAATACTGAGCATCATAGTGTCTCATGATTTGTCGGTAAAAATTACATCATTTTTTTTTAAAGTGTAATTCAAATTTAAATAAAAATCCAACATAGAATAGAAAAACAACATTTAGATTACATTACCAGTAGCTAAAGGCAAACAGTATCTCCAGAACATCCTAGTAAAAACTGCGTCTTAAAAATGCCTTCTAGAAAAACATATCTTCTACTGGCCATCTAGCGGCAATTCAGTAGTCCATCCCGGCCATATTATGTTAATCGAAATTAACGTTAGGAATTTTATAATAGATAGTCTTTTTTTATCATCTCTCTCTTTAAAGTAGCTTAGTGGCTACCCAATCTAACGAACGCCTAATGCTGACTGATTCTTAAGCAGTAGCAATGGTTACCTCTGAAAGATGCCCAAGCCTCTAATTTTTGTGCACGTGTAATTACATTTAGGCATGCGACACAAAATTATATCTGGCCCGGGTATTACTAAATTATATAGTTCGGGAAATTAAAAATAGACTAGATATTAGATTGTATGATTAGAGAGAATAAAAATTGTAAAAAAATCATTACTGATTGGTGAGTAAGGTTTGATTATTGATTAAATATTTGAGTATATTTTGAATAATCGTATTTTGGATTTGTTGTATGTTACCGATGATAACAGCTTAGTTTTTCAATAAATGTAGCTGATCAATGACCTTAATTGTAAAATTACACTTGCCAAAAAAAAAAAAAACGCGCCACTCAAAAAATCTAAAAAATTACCAATTCTTCAAATTGGCATAACTCGGTCGAATTTGAACAAAATTGAATGAAATTTTGCGTTCGACAAAATTTGAAGACTCATCTTTAAGATCATGCAAGATGATGGACCATTTCAACCATTCTGCTTCCCACCACATTTTGCAGAAAAAAAAAATTTTTTGACTTAAAAAAAAATTGTCAAACTTTAACAAGATGTATGGTGTACAAAAAATTTTTTTCGACGTAAATTTCGCTTAATTTCAAGTAATTAAAATGCTTTGGCGAAAAGTTATGATTTTTTGAAGGTTCTGTTTATTTACATTGTTTGTATTGATATAATAATAAACATTTCTTATTGTGTCATAAACTCAAGTCAGAATGGAGAAGTTCAGCATATTTTTTTTTATTTCTTTATTTTGTTGAAAATGGCTTAAAAAGTGACGTTTAATTTAGCATTTTTCTCAAAGATGCCCAGATTTCTTAAAAAAAAGCAAAAATATGTCATGATGACGTCAGTAATGTCTTCGCAAAACTTTGTCGATTTCTGAATCAGACGCACATGTATTGCTATAGTTACCGATACAAGCTATTGAAATAGAGCTATCACATTTCAAATGTCAGTCGTGATCTGTTATAGGTTACGACATACGTTTTCAAAATTATATCTCACCCTTTTCTGCGCTTGCGCACAATAGCCTTGTGACGGCAGTAATGTCCTTACAAAAATTGTTAATATCATTTAAATAAACAATTAAATAAAACAATTATTAAAAATTTTAATGACAATTTCTATTATTATTATTATTATTATTATATATATATATATATATATATATATATATATATATATATATATATATATATATAGTAACGCGCGGGAATGGTTGTAAAAATATTTAAGATTAAGATTAACTAATTTTGAATAATTGAAGAAAATATAACTAATAAATTTAATTAAATAAATATGGCATCGTGATCGTCTAGTCTAGTGGTAGGATTACGTTGTGTGATAATTGAGTAATAACTGAGATTTATAATATGGAGTCGTGGAACCTTGTGACGGTTCGTAAAATTGAGATTTACAATTGGCGCGCTTGACTTCTATTAGTCATGTCGTGTATTGTTTTATCGGCCCGGCTAGCTCAGTCGGTAGAGCGGTTAGAACTCGAGAATTTTTTGGAAGCGACGTTCTCTTGCAGCGCGGTCGAGACACGAGTCGGTTGTGTTTGCGTTTGCAACTTGCATTGTTTACACATTATAAAGATATTAGTTTGGTTGATGATTTTGATTCAAATTAAATATTAATCGTATTGACGAAGATAAATCAACCTCAGCGTCTTGGACTTTGTCCTGGGTAAGTTTTTATTAAGATTACTTTATCGATAACGTTGATTTTTAGAGTACGAAGCGTGGAGATTTTTTTTTTCGTTCGAACGGCCATGCGTTCAGTTAAATTTTAATCTGTAATCATCGAGTGGTAGAATCGCTGAATTAAAGTAATTTAGTCAAATCGGCGATTTGCAGTTGTAATAACGCGAGTTATTGCTAATATTTTTGGAATTTTTAGTGAATTTATTGGTTGTGTAAACAATGTGATTGGCATGCGAGGATACACCGCTCATGTTCGAGGTCGCGGGGTTGTTGTATTTGTTTAACTTAAAGTAAAGTAGATATATATATATAAATATTTTTTGAATTTTGGGGTAATTTCAGAACCAAAAAGGGTTGGGGAAAGGATTTAATTTGGGTCGTGGGTAATTTTGGCGTTCACAACAAAGTTGTAACGTAATGCGACGAATAGCAAGCACTCTACGAAATTTAATAAATGTTTTATGAGAAGCCTGATTTAACAGTAGACTGAATGAGATCAATGTGAGAGTCTTGGGGCGATAGTAGTGTTAGTGAAGAGAGTGTGTGAAAAATACGCGCGTTTGCGAATCTGGAAGATAATTGCATAAACACCTCGGTTAAGAATTTAAATAGAGTTGAATTATTTAAATCGTCGAGTGTTGTATTTAAATAATAAGTAGTATTATTTAAATAGTTGCTTAGTTTTCGTTAGGGCCGCCGTGAAATTGGATTGTTTAATATTGGCCTGCGAACGTTTATGGAATTATCAACCACACACCACCGAAACTTCCAGTAATTACTTTTATCCTAAACTCCCAGTTGTGATCGTCTTTAGTGTCAGATCATCTTTTCTTCATCTACTATTTTCTTCTTCTTCTTTTCTTCCGTTTTCTTCTCATTTCAAATAGTAAATTTTTTTATTACTTAATTAAAATAAATGATTATCAGTAAATAGTACTGTATAAAGTAAAATATCTGTTTTAATAACGGTTAGCTACCGTTTTGTTTGGAGCACACAATTTGTCTCCGTTTTGTTTTGGAACAGTAACTGTTGGGTAAAAATCAATTTTCAGGTGCAACTAGGGCCTTAGGTGCGGTTGTTCAAGTGTGGTGCAGAGGCGACCATTGAAGATTGGATCAGCTGACGGACCGCGGGGAAAAGCTCACAACTACAGTCGTGGATGTGGCATCGTTTTAAGCTGTGGACTTCGTGTAGGCTACCATTATTACAGCCGTATTAATTTCCACTTCTGCCAGATTAAATAGTTTCGAAGAGCACCGCGTGTTCAGACAACGTTCGTATCCAATTGCTATTCACTGTTCGGATTCCGTGAGGAAGCATTGTCGATTACGGCGCCCCCCCGCACTTGAAGCAATCGCACGGAAGAACTAGCTAGAATTGTCTCGCACCAAACAACCAATTTGTAAGCCCAGTGGTCTACGTTCCATCGATTAAATAGGTAACCGTTGTTAAATCAAAGATTGTCATTTCATTCAAATATTAACGTAAGACTGAATATGTTTAAATAGTTTAGTTTTGAATTAAACATTTGATTTTCGATTATTTTGTTTAATTATTTTATTTAAATACTTTGTTTAAGTATTATTGACTGAATATGTTTAAATAGTTTAGTTTTGAATTAAACATTTGATTTTCGATTATTTTGTTTAATTATTTTATTTAAATACTTTGTTTAAGTATTATTAAATAGTAATATATATATTTTTTCAAAGTTTTTTATATTAGACATTAAAATTGATATTAAATATATAAAAAAAATAAAAACTTTGTGGCGCCCTCTTCTTATTTAAAAAAAAAAGCCTCTCAGTTCCTACCAGTGTTAAAGAAACTAGGTGTGTATTTGCCGTGCATTCTCTCCGACTATAAGTAAAAAAGCAGCCGTTGCACATATAGCTACCAAGGTAGGTGTTTTGAAATAAAGTATTTTAAAAATTCAAACAATACTACGACTTGGACGTTATAACCTTAAAGAGCCGCTGAGGGGTTAGGTGAGACAGACAAACATAAATAAGGAAATAATACACAGATATCAAACCACAGCCACAGAGGCCCATTTATTGACAAATAAATATGTTTGTATAGCAAAATCTATCGATGGACATTCAGTGCCCCGTCGGTTGCAAATACACAAATATGTGTGAGTAATTTAGAATATGAATACTTGACCATCCTACAATAAATGCGTCGTATGTTGTGTGGGGCCCTTAACGTATAAGGGGGACGATGACAGTAAGTATACTGCGCCTATGTCTCTGCGTGGAGAGAACTACCTTGGGTGGCGTACAACCCCGTTGAGAGCTAAGCTAAAATTATGTGTTTATACTGCAAGAAAACAGCATAGTCAAAATATTCATTAACCAAAAGAATTTATACAAATTTAAAGGAATGCTCCGTCGTGCCTACCGACGATAGATGATATCCCTTGGCCTACATTTGTGCAGGTTACAGGCTTTTATTTAATTGTGATGAGGAACGAGTAAAAGTATTCCAATCATAAAATTATAACATCAAATATTATAATATTGAAATGTAAATTATCCGACGGTTTACTTTATGAAACATCTTACAATAAATAATAAATAAAGAATATTGAGAGTTACGTGTAGAGTGTACGTGTAAGTGTATGGGCATGTGGAAATATCAGCACGACGTCATCTCGAAGTGGACCCTGGACTGACCCTTTTACAATAGTCTTGGACACGTCGATGGGACATCAAATAGCCAACGATATCAGAGCGATCAACAATAGTTTAACCAGTAGCAATTGGGCAGCGGTTTGGCCTTGATGTAGCCGTGAGTATGATAAGTTTGTACCGGGTTACGTAGCGTTGCGTTCGGGCGAAGCATCAGCGATCGACGAGCAATGACAACGGGCCGCATCACCGGACTGGGCAAGCAATGGACATCGGATATTTATCGGACAGCATGACGAACGGCAGATGGACGTGGATTCGACTTCAAACGGACAGCATCTCGACTTAGACTGGCGGTAGCTTGGTTCTCAATTGGGCAGAGTTTCGCCTTGGTAGTTGAAGAGAAGGCTTGAGGTACTCGGTAGCTAAACGATACTAGAGTCCAAAAGGCTTCTGGAGATCCTGACCCGGAGGACAGAATCTGAGTTCTCTACTAAAGTGTTGGCCTTAATATGGAGCAACTCCCACCAGAATGAACAGTAAAACTCCCACCAGTACAACCCTTTGCAACAGAAATAGAAATACATTTTTATTTTAGTAAGACAAAAATATAATATATGGTAGTGGTGGAACAATACTTGCCTTTCAATGAAATCAAAGTTCTTTGTTCTAATTAACAAATAATATTCCCGAAAAATAACATCACTCCGATTAGGTTCAATTCAAATGTTCGCACAGGCAGGATATGGTAGGGATTGAAGAATGTTCATAAGAACAATTAGTAGGACAGAGATTAACCCATATATGTCTATTCTTTTTAAATATACAACTCTCAAAGAAACGTGCACGTTAGCAATATCAGTATTTGTTTATATGTTTATGTTAAGTCTAGCCGCGCGGTTCACATCTTACTTATCGAAACAATAATACTGTAACGTGAATTTGAATTCGTGTCGGGGCTGCCTGAACAGTATTGGAAATGTATTAAAATAATTACCACCATATTTGCGATTGTATTTTGACTAGCATTTATTTACAACAATACTTAAACACTAAATAACATTAACTGTACAACAACAATGGTTAGCCGAGCGGAGCTAAACAAACAATTACACTATTTACATTACTTATAATTAATCTTACAATTATCAGACTGACATTAACACAACTTATGAACTAACACCATATTCACTTATACTTGCACACATTTATATTTACATTATTTATCTCACTATTTATATTTCACTACTCTACTTTTTATATCACTCGTGTAATCATTACACATTTATATTCACCTATTATTATTTATTTCAACGAGCTATCACCGCTTGATCCAATTACTACGATGTAACCAAATCGGCTATCTGGCGATAACTAACTGAGCCATCACTGTTCGCCCCAACCGGACCGATTACACGATCTCATCAGATCGACTATCTTATGATGACTGATCTCTCCCGTTGCTCGTAGCGCCTTATATGCTGCAACCAATCCTTCTCGAAAGCTTCTACAACAATCTAGAAGCCTAATGGAACCTTCGCACACATACATACATACACAGCGCACACCGACATTACGTCATCACATAAACAGAATGTGTAAACACATTCCAATGGTATGTTTCACAGCACGCATACATACACACATATATGTGCACTCACACACACACGTAAACATAACCACTTATGCAATCTCAGTTTTGTTACACTGCCTCTTTCTTAAGACTGTTCCGTCTCGGAACACGCTTGCTCCACCATAGGAGGATATTTTGGGTGTCCGCGAAAATCTCCGCATGCTGGTTCTCCTGCAGCACTATCTTCAGAACCAGCCACCAGTCCAGCGGCTTCTCTGGCTTTCACCGTGCGGTCGGGTCTCAACTCGTCAATCCCGACATGCCCAAGCATGTACTTGACGTTCTCCAGTTGACCAATCCGATCCACAACCTTGCCTCGGACTATCAGTACCATGATGCCATCCTTTATCGAGAGTGGTACTCCCTGGCTTTTCCGTTACGAACAATTACTGACTGAAGAATTTTCCTGAGCAGATCTACACCCGGCATGCGCCCAGCATACCCTCAACCTGCTCCACTTCAGTCCTCTCAGCCCGTAACCTGCCTCGGACCCCGCCGCATCATGACACAATCCTTTCTCGAGAACCCGTCTTGACTACTCTCATAGTGCTCTCTCATCTTCTACTGCATGCAATCTTCGCCGCCAAGTTCTTCGTTGGCTAGTGACAGCCAACTACGGACATCCACTTGCCGACCGGCGTGATGTTAGATGCCGGCAAGAACCCAGAATGCTATCTTCATCCATACGCCGCGATCATAACATTCTGATCGCGTGGTGACAGCATCTTGCCCAAGGAATCACAGCTGCTGCTTCAGATATTTCAACCGAAACATCTACTTGCTTCCAATGACTACAGTGCCTCTCTTTTCCACAATTTTCTACAACTATCTGATCAGCATCCAGATCTTCAACGACCGATAACCGATAACCAGAACACTTTCGTTGTATAGATCGAAGAATTTGAGTGAGGATGTCTACACCGCATGCCCCAAGCATACATCGACCATCCTCCACTCCGATCCATCCAGTCCGCTGTGTTCCATGAACGACCATGTCATCGCCTCGTTGCCCATCAGCCCCACTTTATTCCAATTTGTGGAACCACTGTACTCAGCCATCATTGGAACTTGTTTCAACCGCAGCATTGTCTTTCTGATGTTTTCATTCTTCATCTTTCTTGGCATAATTATCACTGTCACTAACATTTTCGCAACAATACCAGTTGCAAGCACACACACAACAATGCCAGTCCGATCATTCCTATCACAGTATAAATACTAATTTAAAACTATATACACATATAACAAAATACTCGACTTACTAACAAAAATCATTTACAACAATCAGATCTCATCAGTAAATCGAGCTTACATTGTTCAACAATCGCAAATACTCGCCTTCATTCCAACACTGCTCAAAACATACCCGTCACACCTGACACCAGTGTAACGTGAATTTGAATTCGTGTCGGGGCTGCCTGAACAGTATTGGAAATGTATTAAAATAATTACCACCATATTTGCGATTGTATTTTGACTAGCATTTATTTACAACAATACTTAAACACTAAATAACATTAACTGTACAACAACAATGGTTAGCCGAGAGGAGCTAAACAAACAATTACACTATTTACATTACTTATAATTAATCTTACAATTATCAGACTGACATTAACACAACTTATGAACTAACACCATATTCACTTATACTTGCACACATTTAGATTTACATTATTTATCTCACTATTTATATTTCACTACTCTACTTTTTATATCACTCGTGTAATCATTACACATTTATATTCATCTATTATTATTTATTTCAACGAGCTATCACCGCTTGATCCAATTACTACGATGTAACCAAATCGGCTATCTGGCGATAACTAACTGAGCCATCACTGTTCGGCCCAACCGGACCGATTACACGATCTCATCAGATCGACTATCTTATGATGACTGATCTCTCCCGTTGCTCGTAGCGCCTTATATGCTGCAACCAATCCTTCTCGAAAGCTTCTACAACAATCTAGAAGCCTAATGGAACCTTCGCACACATACATACATACACAGCGCACACCGACATTACGTCATCACATAAACAGAATGTGTAAACACATTCCAATGGTATGTTTCACAGCACGCATACATACACACATATATGTGCACTCACACACACACGTAAACATAACCACTTATGCAATCTCAGTTTTGTTACAATACTATACTATGCGTCAATAAAAAGTTAAAGAATTTTTGTATGTACTGTCTAAACCAAAATTATTTTCTGTATAAAAATTAAAATTAAATAGCATAAAATGCTGCCTATTACATATTTATTATATATATATATATATATATATATATATATATATATATATATATATATATATATATAATGAACTTTAGGATCACGACTAGGAATTATATTGTGAGTAATTTTTTATGGGATAGTAGTCGATTTGGTAAGATGTTAACAGATGTTTTTAATTAGATTAAACTTATCAAGAAATCTAACAGATGGCACCACATATTCCACAGGAAAAAACCGTTTTTCAAAATTCATTTTGAATCATTGCAGTAATTTGGTTCTACCCACCATTTTGTTGTTTATGACGAAAATTTTCAAAAAAAGAAGATACACAACGTAATAGTTTAATTCTGATCGTTTGTTTTATTCGTGACATTCAAATATTGATTACAATTTTTACATATTTATTATTTTATTAACAGACTCACTAATTGTCGTTCATTTATTTATTTATTTTTATTTTTAACTTATGACTTTATGTACTGTGTATATCATTTTTTATCGCTTCATTGTTAAATTTTCATCATTCATGTAGTTTACTGTTTCAACTTTCTCAAAATAAGAACAAGTAAGTGTATGCCATTTATTTATTGTTTCTGTTTGTAATTGTATTGTTATTTATTAAACGTAGGTCCTAAAGAAGGTGGAAATCACCACCGAAAGCTTGACATTGAATCTAGAATAAGAATTTAATTTTAACATCTTACCAATTCGACTACTATCCCATAAAAAATTACTTACTATATATATATATATATATATATATATATATATATATATATATATATATATATATATATATATTAGTTTTAGTGACTGTAAATATTTATATTATTAGTTTCGTGGGATTTTCAGTCAAAAATAAAAACAACTCAATTCAAAGTGCAAGCTTTCGGAAAAAATTTATTTCCTTCATTAGGCAAATGGCAGAGTTAAAATTATAAAAATAAATACATGACATAAATATATGACAAGTGCATAGAAATAATAAAATGCTATGGTTACATATTAAGGTGTTGACAGTAAATATAAACAGATATGCCTTGGAAACAACCCAACAACAAAAAAAAAATAAACATAAAGATGATAAACCAATGTATAAGTCTGTACTTTAGGTAATACCCGTTGGCGTTATATTATTTAATGAAATTAAGTAATCATATATTATACTTAAATTATGTATATCAGAACGCTTATTAATACACTTGCTTTGTTTTTTGATATAAATCATTTCTAATAATGATCTTTTCAAATCATTTGATTCAGTGCACAAAACAGAAACATTTTTAAAATCAAAACTATGATCATTATTGTGTGCATGGATAGACAAAGCAGTTGCATTCGGTTTTAAACGACAATCAGACTTATGTTGTGTGATTCGATCTTGTAACCAACGTTTTGTATTACCAATATATATAGCTTCACAATCGTTACATGGAATATTATATATAACATTTGATTTTCTGTGTAACGGAATATTGTCTTTTAATTTGCTAAAAATTGTTCTTAGAGGAACAATGTTTTTCTTAATAATTCTCATATTATCTGACTTCAAAGTGTTTATCAAATTATTGGTTATTTTAGATATATTAGGCAAAACAAAAATCTTAACATTAGATGTTGGTGAATCAACAATGCCAGATGTTACTTGATTGGTAATAGTGTTATCATAAGATACTGTCCAAATCAGCTTACGAAGAAGTTTGATAGGATAACCATTATTGATCATAATAGTGAATAATTTTTGAAGATTATCTTCTTTAAAATCATCATGTGATAAACGTAAAGCCCTATTTTTTAATCCTAATATTGTATTAATTTTAGTATGGTATTGATGATAAGAATCGTAATGAATATAACAATATTTTTTACATTTCAATTTTTTATTTTCAATAATTTTTCCTGCCAAACCAGAATGAGTTAGAGAAAAAAGTTACTTAGTTATTATGTAGCTAATTTTTTTCTCTATTTTACTGAATTTTTTCAGATCTTTTTGAGCAAATTTTGAAAAAATCCCAATCTTATGTTTAACTTTAAATATCTCAAAAAATAGTGACTTTATCGTTACGAAGGAAGAGTATGTTTTTTTACACAGAAAGTACTGGAGAATCGAAAAATTGTGCTAAAATGACAATTCCGCCAGTGGCGTAGAATTTAGGAAGGATCAACCTCTCACTTGCCCCTGTTGTACGCCACTGGCACTAGCCAGAAACTTTTGTTTAACATAATTTAGTATGGTGTACGGTACCTACACTTTCTGCCAAATATGATAAGGATACGTCAAATAGTTTTTAAGTACTGGGCAAAAATCGTTTTTAAATTTTTAAATAAAACACCCTGTAGCTCAGTAAGGAGCCACATTTTATCTAAGTGTTTTGGGTCAAATCTTCATATTCTGAGCCCAGGATACTCCAGTTAAAATATTTCCAATTAATTACAAATCACCCTGTATATATATATATATATATATATATATATATATATATATATATATATATTTGAGAAAAAATAATTTTACATGCAACTTCAATCACGCTAAACTTCCCCATTGTAAATATTTTATATATTATTTGATAAAATTTACAAAAACAAAATGAAATAATAGATTTATATATTTCGTACATGATAAATTGGCTATAAGAACTATATTACATCTGCAAAAAACCATTTGCAACTGAAATGACAAAGATAATAAAATTTTGTGGTGCAACTGTACTTGCAGTATTTGAAAGTGATCGGTGCAGCTGTACTTAAATAGATGTGTAGGCAGTGATTGCATACAATGCCTAGTGAATTTTATTCTTACTATATATATACATGTATGTATATACTTGTACTCTGTATACATACTGGCAATATCAGCATGAGTATTTTGTAGTTTTGCTTTGCGCGTAGGTTTAAATCATGCAAACTTTTCACGATTTTATTATCAACTACATTTAACTGTTATGCCCGCGATCAACTGATTGCCGTAAATTGTTTTATATTGGTAAAAATATTTGTTTGTTTTATTTGTAAACAAAACAAATCAGATATATTTTGGATAATTTAATAGTTTTCTTATATGACAAAACCGAGTAAAACTTAATATCTACAATATTATGATAAAAAAATGTTGAAACCAAATTTTATTAGCAATTATGAAAATATTTCGGTATTTTTTATTTTATAATAAATTTAAACAATAAATTTAATTTTAAAATTGAATCAACTCATGTTTACGCTTAAGCGAGTCCTAGTAAAAATACTATATATCAAAAAAAAATCCGATAATTTTCTAAAAAGTGATCAAAAACCAATATACATCACTGTACATATAGTTATTTATCCGATGCAATGATTGACTAGAAGATTAGTTAAACGGGATTTTAATAAATTAAAATGTATTCACCTCTAGTCAAGTTATAATAAAACATATGATGTTGTCCCCGCTTATCTCTGACGCGTCTCATTGCATGACCTAAACTCATTTCAGTTTTGTTTTTTTTTTTCTCTCTGTTTTCGACAGCGTAGATTGTAAATCTTCTTTTGATAGCAAAGCTACGTTTTTTTATGTTTAATTTATGTTATAAATCATTTTTATGTTGTTATAATTAAACTAAATTTGATTTTCTACTTGGTTTTGCTTGCTTGACGTAGAATTGGAGTCTCCATAGTATTTTTAGAAAATAAACAAATAAATGTTAGTATATGTTACACTGTAAAAATTAATTATAAATTTATGTAATTTTATATAACTATTAACAGTAAAATATCAATATTTTATAATTTTTGCTATGATAATTTACGTAATATTATAATTTTTCTGAAAAAATACATTCACAAAGTATGTTAAATTTACATCAATTTTTTTACAGTATAGTAGCTATAGTAACGAATATTTATTGCTTGATAGTTAAAAATAAAGTATTTGTTGCAAAATTATAAATTTATTATAGTATTTTATTTTTATATTTATATTTATACATAAATACCCAATCACGCCATGTATGCAAAAGAATGTGGCACAAACTTTTTCAACTATACTGAAATTATTTTCAGTCGAACATTTTTGACATTTTGACACGGCAAAATTTAATAAATAATCATTCCAAACATGCAAATTATTACACCGTATAATCACTGAAAAATGTAGTATTTTTTTTTTTAAATAAACATTTTTCAAATAAGTTATTATCCAATTCTTCTCAATTACGTTGTGAATCCTAGCGCGTTTGAAAACCAGTTTAAAACAATTTCATCCATTTCCAGAATTCCAGATAAACCCACTTCTAATATCTAGAACTGTATAGATAGCACACGCTTAGGTACAAAATACGTAACACACGCACGAAATTATGCCGCATTCGCATATTTTGCGTGTTTTTCTAACACGCATGTGCGGTGCGAAAATGTTTATAAGTACAGTTGGCATCATTAGCGATGTAATCAGTTTAATTAATTATTTGATTAATTCAACGAATTGTTTGTCACATATTGTATACACCTTGACAGAAGTCACTGTTACAGATATAAATGGTATGTTGTAAGATTTTCTCTTGTTGTTTTTCATAAAGAATTTATTCTTTAATTAATTAACTGAAATATTTGTTTAATTATATTGTTTGATTTTTTATTTTAAGCTTTGAAGATTGTATAATGTATTTATTTCTTATTTGTTAAAAAAAAACTGTACTTTATTTAACAAGATTTTGTTCAGTATTTGTAATAAATAGTGAAAAACAATGCCGTTTTAATAAATTTGGAAATCTCCTTCTAGATAGTTTTCTTAAATAAATAAGTACAAAAACAGTACTTAAAAAGTATTTAAGTACAAAAATATTTAAATAATACCTAGCTCTAATAAACTCAT
The DNA here is from genome assembly GCA_963966155.1 of Clivina fossor. NCBI lineage: Eukaryota > Metazoa > Arthropoda > Insecta > Coleoptera > Carabidae > Clivina > Clivina fossor. The sequence goes on along the minus strand of OZ014562.1, from coordinate 1,019,360 downwards.
AAACCGAAAAAGTCCATTGAAAATAATTAATTTTGTCTCATAATCTTGATATTACAAATATACATACATACATACACAATCACGTCATGTACCCAAAAGGATGAAGCACAAACTTTTTCCACTATCTCGAAATAACTTTCCTCCAAACATCCTTATCCAAACAAGTAACTTTAGGTTCATCTATATTCATAATTCCTCTCATAGATGCTCTTCTATTTTTATTACTTGGAAACTTTTACTTATTCCAAACACTCTCAATCATACCACTCCAACTATTATCGGACGTCTACGCAAACGTATAACCTCAAAATTATTAATATAAATTTTTTTAACCAAACCTTCATTAGCCATTTACTCAAATATCAAATTTGTGTTTCAATGTTGGTATGAGTTAATACTAATTTGTACAATTTCTATAGTTTCTCTTCCTCAATTTTAAGTAATCCAAAATAGGGACAGGGACAGACAGTGTAGTTCAAGTTTTTGTGGAGATCGTTCTGTCATTTGTGTCGGCGCGGCTGTATTTCCAGCCATTGGGTGCTCGGGGAGGTGATAGGGTACTCGCCGCAGGCGACCCGCGTTCCTGGCCGCATTGCATGTATAACACCTCCCCACCCCACCCATAAACCAGACACAAGCCATAAACGCGATCGAAAAATTCTTATTCAATCCAGTCAGACAAACTTATTTACAACACGTTCCGTTTACTACTATTTTCTATAATAAATATCTATTAATTTATTATCATTTTAAAATTAAAGAATTTTTGCAATAAAACAGTAGATTGATAAGAGAAACAATAAAAATTTATAAAGAAAAAGATAATATCAATCACTGTGAAGACACATACTTATATAAAATTTGATTTTCATTAATTTATATATTTATAAAAATTTTATGATCTAGTTACTTATTTGTTATCTAGTAACTTGTTTCTATGTTCTGATATTTATTGTAAATGTCATTTGCATCAGTTTTCCTGATGGAAAAGGTCGTTGACTTCGTCGAAACGGCGATTTTTAATAAATATTAATACAGAACTTAAACCTAAAGCCGTTTTACTTTAAAACCAATACTTTTACTATTAATTTAATTTTTTTTAATAGAAATATATGTTTTTAATTTAAATAAATAATAGTAAGTTATAGTATAACTATTTTGAAAATTTAGTAGAAAATTATTTACTATTTGTTTTGGAAACACAGTATATTCTGGAAAAAATTGAAATGAAAAATTATTAATAATTTTCAATTCAAATATCTATTTCTTCCCAAATTGTATAGTAACAAAATTTATAAAAACGGTTTTAAACTAACTTACTATTATTATTATTATTATTTTAATAATTATTAAATTATAAAAACAAAATTATACAGATCAAAAATACGTTTATTTTTAAATTAATAATAAAAACGTCGGTTTTAAAGTAATAGTTTTTTCACTGTATTGACTCCATTTTTCCTACGACAGTTGCACTGTCTTAAAATCAGTATTAGTTAAAATATTAAAACCGAGCTTGTAGTACCTTAATACAACAGAAAATACATACTTAAGTAAAAAAAACCTAAATAGTTTGACCCACTTTCCAATACAAAACTCAAATTAAGCCCGTTCTGAGGTCAACACAATTAACTTAATTTAAAAATAATATAACACCACTTTTTAATTTCCAAAAAAAAGAATCCAATTAATTTAACAAAAATATAACGTCCATATAAACATAAAAATTCAAAACCTGCAACACATCCATAAAAATCTTTTCTTAAATTAACTAAACACCAATAATAATCATAAACAAATTCAATATCAAAAACAAAATAAAAAATTTTTTGAAAAATATCTTTTTAACTGTACACTAAAGACAGGTTAAAAACACATACTATAAAAAGTATATTATATAGACACGGGCAGTAAAGAAAAAAAATTTGATAATCAACTTTTCATCTACAGAGTGACTAAAAAAAGGACGAGATGATGTAAATATAATGCTTAAAAAGTGCGTGGAGTATTCGAGCCAATGTTATACAAACTGGCTATATTCAAGTGTCCAGAAACAAAGTTGCTGCTGATGACTGTCTGTTCTTTATCCTCGGGCTAGTGGTCAAATAATTACGGGACACGTTATAAAAACACGTTGGATAGAAAGCAGATAGCGAAATCTTTGCTTACGAAAATGAATTATTATTATTTTTTTAAGTTTAATTTTAGTGTACATATTGTAATATTTGGTATAAGTTAAAAATTATATTTTTAAAACAAACTTGGCTCTTGGTCAAATAATTACGGGACACGTTATAGAAGCACGCTGGATAGAAAGTAGATATCAAAATTTTTAACATAGTAAAAAATCTTTCATAACTCATTATATAGAATAAAATTGCTTTAGGTTCAAGTTCTGTATTAAAGTTTATTTATAATCAACGTTTCGACGAAACTCAACGCTCGTCTTCTTCAGGAGAAAGTGATACAAATGACATTAAAATAAATAACAGTACATAGAAACAACTTACTTGGTAAATTTTTTTAATTAATAGAAGCCAAATTTTACGTATTTAACTCTTGTCTTGTTGTCTTTTTTCTTATAAATTTCAATTGCTTCTCTTATCAATCTGCTGTTAACATTGATAGGTTTTGCAATTATTACAGTATCTTCAAAATTCTACAACAAAATCTTTGCTTACGTAAATAATTGTAAATTTACATTGTATATTTGATATAAGTTAAAAATTATATTTTTTTAAACAAACTTTTAATATGGGGTGGTAATATTTTTTCTAACTACAAGTATATTATTTTATTTTTTTTTGAAAGTTTGAAAATTTTAATAACATTTCAATTTTTACATTTAGAACAAATATTTTATTTTTAATAATATCTGTGACTTTTTTTTAACAAATGCAGTAATTGAAATAACTGATTTTTTATTGTCTCATCCATATGTGAGAAGAATCTTAAATATCTTTAACTTAAATTGGAATTTCATCAATCTTATAATTTACTCAAATATCAAAAAACGATCTATCAATATATCGATAATATCATTATATTTATATAAGCGTATAATGATATGCCGATAATTTTTGTTTTTAATATCAATTATCGATATACAGGGTGTAACAGAATAACTATTCCTAATTTTAACTGGAGTATCCTGGGCTCAGAATATGAAGATTTAATGCAAATCACTGAGATAAAATGTGGCTCCTTACTGAGCTACAGGGTGTTTTATATAAAAATTTAAAAACGATTTTGGTCCAGTACTTTAAAACTATTTGACGTATCCTTATCATACTTGGCAGGAAATGTAGGTACCGTACACCATACTAAATTATGTTAAATAAAAGTTTCTGGCTACTGCCAGTGGCGTACAACAGGGGCAAGTGAGAGGTTGATCCTTCCTAAATTCTACGCCACTGGCGGAATTGTCATTTTAGCACAATTTTTTGATTCTCCAATACTTGCTGTGTAAAAAACATACTCTTTCTTTGTAACGATAAAGTCACTGTTTTTCGAGATATTTAAAGTTAAACATAAGCTGCACCCTTGGGATTTTTTCAAAATTTGCTCAAAAAAATCTGAAAAAATTCAGTAAAATACAGAAAAAAATTTGCTACATAATAACTAAGTAACTTTTTTTTCTAACATATTCTGATTTGGCTGTTAAAATTATTGAAAATAAAAAAAATAAAATGCAAAAAATATTAATTTTCAATAATATTTCCAGCCAAACCAGAATGAGTTAGAGAAAAAGTTACTTAGATATTATATAGCTAATTTTTTTTTCTATTTTACTGAATTTTTTCAGATTTTTTTGAGCAAATTTTGAAAAAATCCTAAGAGTGCAGCTTATGTTTAACTTTAAATATCTCGAAAAACAGTGACTTTATCGTTACAAAGGAAGAGTACGTTTTTTACACAGCAAGTATTGGAAAATTGAAAAATTGTGCTAAAATGACAATTTCGCCAGAGGCGTAGAATTTAGGAAGGATCAACCTCTTACTTGCCCCTGTTGTACGCCACTGGTAGTAGTCAGAAACTTTTATTTAACATAATTTAGTATGGTGTACGGTACTTATACTTCCTGCCAAGTATGATAAGGATACGTCAAATAGTTTTAAAGTACTGGGCAAAAATCTTTTTTAAATTTTTATATAAAACACCCTGTAGCTCAGTAAGGAGCCACATTTTATCTCAGTGATTTGCATTAAATCTTCATATTCTGAGCCCAGGATACTCCAGTTTAAATTAGGAATAGTTATTCTGTTACATCCTGTATATACATACATACATACACAATCACGCCATATACCCAAAAGGGTGTGGCACAAACTCTTTTCATTATCCCGAAATCAGTCGCCTCCAAACACTCCTATCCAAACAAGCAACTTTCGCTTCATCCACATTCATAATTCCTCTCATACATGCTCTTCTATTCCTACTACTTGGAAACTTTCGCTCACGCAAAACACTCTCAATCATATCACTCCAACTACTCATTGGACGTCCACGCAAACGTAAACCATCAAAATCATTCAAATAAATCTTTTTAACCAAACGTTTATTAGACACTAGTGAGGCGTGGCAGAACGCATAGTAGGTAGACCGCCGGGCGAGTAGACCGCCGGGCGAGTAGACCGCCGGGCGGGTAAACCGCCGGGCGGGTAAACCGCCGGGCGGGTAAACCGCCGGGCGGGCAGACCGCAGAGCGGGCAGACCGCAGGGCGGGCGAAACAGCGTATAAACAAAAATTAATATTATTACAAATATTTTAATAACACTATGATTTATTACTATTTTTTATTAATTAAACCGCTCAACATCTTGTTCAAATGCGGCGAATTAGTTATTAATATTATTAATATATAATAAAATTTATGTTTGTTAAGGAGTATATAAAATAAAATAGTATATTTATAAGAGAATATTTGATATATTTTTTATAAATTTGAGTCGCTTTCTTTTTATTTCAAATGTGTCTATTTTAAAAATATACATTTATTAAATATAAAATGAGATTTTTATTAGATTATTATGTTTCGTTGGATCAATTATGTAATCAATGCATAACAAATAAGATAAGAAGTTTAATTACATATTTAAAAAAATAATTTATTATATATTTATTTATTTTTTGTATTAAAAATTATGAAATATCCATATCCATCAGAGATCAGAATGAGGTTAATTTCGAACACAAAAAGTAATGCAAAAGTAATGTATCCCTGTAACAAAACTCTTAGCCTACTGAGAGCTCTTTCCATGCTCAAATGTTTAAGTGTTGTTGCGGACATTTCTAGTAGGGTTAGGGAAAAACGTTTCGCGGGGTTAGGTTTGGGATAGGTAGGAACCAACCGATATACTTCCAAAGTGCCAAAATTCTCGAGCGAACAAAAGATATCGCAAATAAAAACTCTAGCAGAGATTACAATGAGGTTAGGTACGGAAACAAAGAGATAAAGATAGTAATATGGTGATAATATATTATAACAAAAAGAAGAGATTTTGTCTGTATCCCTTAAGAAAACTTTTAGCTGGCTAAAAACTTTGTCATGGCCGCAAATGCTGGACACCAAGTATACATTTCCAACAGAGTTACAGAGGAACGTTTAGCAGGGTTAGGTACGGAAAGGTTAGGTACCGTCTTATATGCCACCAAACTGTCAACTTTCTGGCACGAACAGAAGTTATCGCAAATAAACGCAAATAAAAACTAATTTACATATCCATAATGAAAGTAATGCAAAGCAACAAGGATAGCAATATGATTGTAATATATTATAACAAGGAGAAGAGATTTTTTATTTATACCTGTAACAAAATTTTTAGCTGGCTAAAAGCTTTTACATTCCCACAAACATTGGATACCAAGTTTACATTTCTAACAGAGTTACCGTGCGACGGTTAACATGGCTTGGTGTGGGGTAGTGAGGAACCATCTTATATGCCACCAAACTGTCAACTTTCTTGCACGAACTGAAGTTATCGCAAATAATTGCAAATAAAAACTAACTTACATATCCATAATGCTAGTAATGCAAAAAGACAAGGATAACAATATGTTTGAAATATATTATAATAAGGTGAATAGATTTTTGTTTGTATCTCTGTAACAAAATTTATAGCTGGCTAAATGCTTTTTACATGCCGAATAATACTGGACACCAAGTTTATGTTAGCAGTTTTATTACACTTCTGACGGGCATGCGCACTCTAAAGGTCAGCGACTTAAAAAAAAAAAAAAAAAAAAAAGGATTTTGGATATTTTTTCACTGGCTTTCGTTGTCTACTGTTTTATCCTACTCTTTGTACCTGACACTTTTTTTTTCCTGTTTTTCTTTTATTTTTAATTCACGTTTTTCTGATTTTTCGAATAGTTGATAAGGGGGGACCATTGGCTTTTTTTTTCAGAATAAATGTTTTTTACAAAATTTGTTCCAAAAAATCTGAAAAAATTCTGTAATATAGAGAAAAAAATTCTCTACAAAATAGATGAGTAATTTTTCTCTCTAGCTTATACTGCGTTGGCAGGAAAAAATATTGAATATTTACATTTTTTACATTTTCATTGATTTTTGCGAGTTTTGATAATTTTTATAAATTAAACTATTAGTATTAGGAAAAAATGTTAAGTATTGACTTAAATTTCTTTTTGCACGTTATATAACCTCCTTAAATTCGTTTTTTGCTAAATGTTTCCAGTTAAGCTCCATATAGGTGAAAAATGTAAAAAAAGTAAAAACTTGTCAAAATTGAAGTGTGACTATATGGTTGTGTAGCATTTTTCAAGGGCTTTTCAATGAGACCCCACTCGATTGGTTTAAAAAAAAAATTTAAAATTTTGTATTCAGTAGAAACCTGTTTAAACATGGACCGTCCGCATTGCCCACAGAACTCGACCTAGCTATAAACATATCATAATTACCTATGAAATAAAAATTTAAAAAAATTTAATAATGCGAGCTCTAAGTGGTTACACTCAACCGTTTTTTCATAAAAAGTCAATTATTTTTGGACCTGTTGAGACTTGGAACAAATGTCTGGTATTGGGTTGTAGCCCTTCCAAATATACACAATTAAGCTAAATACCTTTTTTTCATAACTGCTATAGGTTTTTTTAAAACAATTAAAATATAGTAAATCGGTTGTAAAACAAAAGCGAATCACCGAAATTTAAAATTTTACATACCATTGCATAGCATTTTAAAAGACCTTTCCAATGATACCAAACTTGATTAGATTCGGATAAGATTTAATAAAAAGCATGTTGTGACATGTTTAGGGGTCTTTTAGACCCATAGATTGTCTTTTGGTTGGTCCTCATTTTTGATTCCCGACAACTTTGGTCTCCTAATATTTTTCTCTAAAGCGCATAGTTTTCGAGTTCCGGCCACCGATGTCTTTGTTTTAATATGTTTACTGCGTTGCGGGATTCGATATATCGAGACTATTTCAAAGCCCTATGAAAAACTTATGTTTTATTCCTGAAAATTTGATGTTTTGAATTGAAAAGTTTAAATGAAAATTCTGTATGTAACTGAAATATTCTCTATCAGTTTTTAGAACCAAATGTAACAGTAGTACTACTTTATCGACTGTAGTGTTATAAAATGAGGTGAATACAATCTGGCGCCATCTATTATTCACAAGAAACAAAGCGGAAGAGTGGTTTTTGTTTGCACTCCCGCTGAACAGATGTGTGAAAGAAGTTGCTGGCACGTAAGGCGTGAGAAATACGCATATTAAATCATGTATTTTCTTATATTTCATGGATTTTTAAAATTTGTACAAAAAAAAATATTTTTTTTGAAATTTAGACTAATCAGAAGTACATAAATAGTTTTAATTATTTTTTTTTTAATATCAATTAATTTATATTTCTCAAGAAATACAAAATATATTCTCAATAGGCCCATACGTTACATAAATTAGGTTAATTTTATGTTAAAAAAAGAAAGATAAATTTTCGAAAACATCAGTAAATTTGAAAAAAAAAAGATAAATTATTCAATATTCCTGCGATAGAAGATAATACAATAAGATTTTAAACATTTTCATTTTACTTAGAAAAATTAAAGATTTTGTATCTGCTATCTGAAATATAATAAAATCTTTGGTCCGTATTCTCAACTCATTTTAAAAGTGATTTTTGTCAAAATTACTTTTGCCGTTTATTTAAAATTACTAAATAAGCAATTTTAATTGATTTATTTTATATTTGATAAGAGGTAGAAGTAAAAATTTATTTTAAGGCAAAAAATAAAAGCACTTTTTCATAAATAAAATTTTATCTGGCTCAACCCTGAATACCAAACACTAACAGTTTTGCAATAATTTTTACATTTTGTTTTTATAATATCATTACATATTTTACATTAACTTAACCCTTAACCCGAAGTATGTGTCTGACAGACACGTACTGTTTTTGTTTTTGCAATTGTAAACGTACTAAGTCATTTGGCTACCCCACCCTTATGGTATCCTCCTCACGTGACCTTACAT